>HG992003.1:27875036-28300036 GCA_905220435.1 Amphipyra tragopoginis | reverse complement strand
CAACACGCCGGGAAGCGAGAGGTCCCGGCCGATCCCCGCAATCAGACCGCGGCGCGACCCAGACTGAGCCGTCAGTACCCAAGGGTGTGCCGCGCCGCGTCCTCCGCAGCACGGGGTTCGTCAGCCGGCTATTGCCAGCTGACAAACCCGTCGACCCTACAAGGCTCGTTCCACCATACCCTCTCCTAGATGAGAGGGCGGGGAAGAGCCCTCCCTCCCATGGCCAACTGGCCACCCCCCCATGGTCAGAATTCGCCACAGACAATAGCCTCTGGGAGCTCAGAAGCTATTGCCCGTGCCCAGGGTGCACCGGCCCGAGCAACTGCTGTTCCCCCCCGGACGTATCCATAAGGGACCAGCAGCCACCGGGCACACGAGGAGGTTTCTGACCACGCACCCCACCCCAACCTAACCTAACCTAACCTTTTTTTTTTTTTTTTTTTTTTTTTTTGCGCTGGGAAAAAATGCAATTACGCATACCACGCCCATTTGGGGGAATGGGGGGCTATGTGGGACTCCCCGGGCTAGCCCGGTATACCCACTAAAACAACCCAGCGGCATTCCCGCATCGTCTGAGTGGAAGGGCACTGGGAAACCGGCATAGCCTTTACCTCCAGTACCCCTCCGACGATCGCCCGCCTTCACCGCGGCAGGCCCCGCACGAATGTCCCGCAGGTGGTGTGGAGTGCAACGCGGGCGGAGGCGCCCCCCCCCGCGCCTGCCGCCCGCCCACACCACCACGAGGAGGGAAAGCCGGTTTCCGCTCCGACCTCCTCCTCGCCCACAGAGGCGCAGCGAGAGGGCCATCCTCCCGCGCGCGCTCCGCCGCCTCCCTTTGCGATTACGTTCTCGCAAAAGGAGGCGACCGCAGCCCAAGATCCCTCGCCTCCCAGCGCGGCGCGCTCCGCCCTGGGGAACGGAACGCAACACGCCGGGAAGCGAGAGGCCCCGGCCGATCCCCGCAATCAGACCGCGGCGCGGCCCAGACTGAGCCGTCAGTACCCAAGGGTGTGCCGCGCCGCGTCCTCCGCAGCACGGGTTCGTCAGCCGGCTATTGCCAGCTGACAAACCCGTCGCCCCTACAAGGCTCGTTCCACCATGCCCTCATCCTAGATGAGAGGGCGGGGGAAGAGCCCTCCCTCCCATGGCCAACTGGCCACCCCCCCATGGTCAGAATTCGCCACAGACAATAGCCTCCGGGAGCTCAGAAGCTATTGCCCGTGCCCAGGGTGCACCGGCCCGAGCAACTGCTGTTCCCCCCGGACGTATCCATAAGGGGACCAGCAGCCACCGGGCACACGAGGAGGTTTCTGACCACGCACCCCAACCTAACCTTTTTTTTTTTTTTTTTTTTTTTTTTTTGCGCTGGGAAAAAAATGCAATTACGCATACCACGCCCATTTGGGGGAATGGGGGGCTATGTGGGACTCCCCGGGCTACCCCGGTATACCCACTAAAACAACCCAGCGGCATTCCCGCATCGTCTGAGTGGAAGGGCACTGGGAAACCGGCATAGCCTTTACCTCCAGTACCCCTCCGACGATCGCCCGCCTTCACCGCGGCAGGCCCCGCACGAATGTCCCGCAGAGGTGGTGTGGAGTGCAACGCGGGCGGAGGCGCCCCCCCCCGCGCCTGCCGCCCGCCCACACCACCACGAGGAGGGAAAGCCGGCATATCCGCTCCGACCTCCTCCTCGCCCACAGAGGCGCAACGAGAGGGCATCCTCCCGCGCGCGCTCCGCCGCCTCCCTTTGCGATTACGTCCTCGCAAAAGGAGGCGACCGCAGCCCAAGATCCCTCGCCCCCCAGCGCGGCGCGCTCCGCCCTGGGGAACGGAACGCAACACGCCGGGAAGCGAGAGGTCCCGGCCGATCCCCGCAATCAGACCGCGGCGCGACCCAGACTGAGCCGTCAGTACCCAAGGGTGTGCCGCGCCGCGTCCTCCGCAGCACGGGTTCGTCAGCCGGCTATTGCCAGCTGACAAACCCGTCGCCCCTACAAGGCTCGTTCCACCATGCCCTCTCCTAGATGAGAGGGCGGGGAAGAGCCCTCCCTCCCATGGCCAACTGGCCACCCCCCCATGGTCAGAATTCGCCACAGACAATAGCCTCCGGGAGCTCAGAAGCTATTGCCCGTGCCCAGGGTGCACCGGCCCGAGCAACTGCTGTTCCCCCCGGACGTATCCATAAGGGACCAGCAGCCACCGGGCACACGAGGAGGTTTCTGACCACGCACCCCACCCCAACCTAACCTAACCTTTTTTTTTTTTTTTTTTTTTTTTTTTTTTGCGCTGGGAAAAAATGCTATTACGCATACCACGCCCATTTGGGGGAATGGGGGGCTATGTGGGACTCCCCGGGCTAGCCCGGTATACCCACTAAAACAACCCAGCGGCATTCCCGCATCGTCTGAGTGGAAGGGCACTGGGAAACCGGCATAGCCTTTACCTCCAGTACCCCTCCGACGATCGCCCGCCTTAACCGCGGCGGGCCTAGCACGTCCTCCCCATCGGGGGAGGCTCGGAATGACCCGCAGAGGTGGTGTGGAGTGCAACGCGGGCGGAGGCGCCCCCCCCGCGCCTGCCGCCCACCCACACCACCACGAGGAGGGAAAGCCGGCATATCCGCTCCGACCTCCTCCTCGCCCACAGAGGCGCAGCGAGAGGGCATCCTCCCGCGCGCGCTCCGCCGCCTCCCTTTGCGATTACGTTCTCGCAAAAGGAGGCGACCGCAGCCCAAGATCCCTCGCCCCCCAGCGCGGCGCGCTCCGCCCTGGGGAACGGAACGCAACACGCCGGGAAGCGAGAGGCCCCGGCCGATCCCCGCAATCAGACCGCGGCGCGGCCCAGACTGAGCCGTCAGTACCCAAGGGTGTGCCGCGCCGCGTCCTCCGCAGCACGGGTTCGTCAGCCGGCTATTGCCAGCTGACAAACCCGTCGCCCCTACAAGGCTCGTTCCACCATGCCCTCTCCTAGATGAGAGGGCGGGGAAGAGCCCTCCCTCCCATGGCCAACAGGCCACCCCCCCATGGTCAGAATTCGCCACAGACAATAGCCTCCGGGAGCTCAGAAGCTATTGCCCGTGCCCAGGGTGCACCGGCCCGAGCAACTGCTGTTCCCCCCGGACGTATCCATAAGGGACCAGCAGCCACCGGGCACACGAGGAGGTTTCTGACCACGCACCCCAACCTAACCTTTTTTTTTTTTTTTTTTTTTTTTTTTTTTTTTTTTGCGCTGGGAAAAAATGCAATTACGCATACCACGCCCATTTGGGGGAATGGGGGGCTATGTGGGACTCCCCGGGCTAGCCCGGTATACCCACTAAAACAACCCAGCGGCATTCCCGCATCGTCTGAGTGGAAGGGCACTGGGAAACCGGCATAGCCTTTACCTCCAGTACCCCTCCGACGATCGCCCGCCTTCACCGCGGCAGGCCCCGCACGAATGTCCCGCAGGTGGTGTGGAGTGCAACGCGGGCGGAGGCGCCCCCCCCGCGCCTGCCGCCCGCCCACACCACCACGAGGAGGGAAAGCCGGTTTCGCTCCGACCTCCTCCTCGCCCACAGAGGCGCAGCGAGAGGGCCATCCTCCCGCGCGCGCTCCGCCGCCTCCCTTTGCGATTACGTTCTCGCAAAAGGAGGCGACCGCAGCCCAAGATCCCTCGCCTCCCAGCGCGGCGCGCTCCGCCCTGGGGAACGGAACGCAACACGCCGGGAAGCGAGAGGTCCCGGCCGATCCCCGCAATCAGACCGCGGCGCGACCCAGACTGAGCCGTCAGTACCCAAGGGTGTGCCGCGCCGCGTCCTCCGCAGCACGGGTTCGTCAGCCGGCTATTGCCAGCTGACAAACCCGTCGCCCCTACAAGGCTCGTTCCACCATGCCCTCTCCTAGATGAGAGGGCGGGGAAGAGCCCTCCCTCCCATGGCCAACTGGCCACCCCCCCATGGTCAGAATTCGCCACAGACAATAGCCTCCGGGAGCTCAGAAGCTATTGCCCGTGCCCAGGGTGCACCGGCCCGAGCAACTGCTGTTCCCCCCGGACGTATCCATAAGGGACCAGCAGCCACCGGGCACACGAGGAGGTTTCTGACCACGCACCCCACCCCAACCTAACCTTTTTTTTTTTTTTTTTTTTTTTTTTTTTTTTTGCGCTGGGAAAAAATGCAATTACGCATACCCGCCCATTTGGGGGAATGGGGGGCTATGTGGGACTCCCCGGGCTAGCCCGGTATACCCACTAAAACAACCCAGCGGCATTCCCGCATCGTCTGAGTGGAAGGGCACTGGGAAACCGGCATAGCCTTTACTTCCAGTACCCCTCCGACGATCGCCCGTCTTCGCGGCGGGCCCCTCACGTCCTCCCCATGGGGGGAGGGTCGGGAATGTCCGGCGGAGGTGGTGTGGAGTGCAATGCGGGCGGAGGCGCCCCCGCGCCTGTCGCCCGCCCATCACCACCACGAGGAGGGAAAAGTTGACGTCTTCTCCGACCTCTTCTTCGCCTACGGAGCGGCGCAGCGAGAGGGTCATCCTCCCGCGCGCGCTCCGCCGCCTCCTTTTGCGAAATGACGTCCTCGCAAAAGGAGGCAACCGCAGCCCAAGATCCTTCGCTCCCCAGCATGGAACGTACTACGCTGGAAAGCGAGAGGTCCCGGCCGATCTCCGCAATCAGACTGCGGCGCGGCCCAGACCAAGCCGGGCAGACCTCAAGGGTGTGCTGCGCCGTGTCCTCCGCCGCGCCGCAGTCGTGGCACGCCGGGGTCTCCTCCCTCCCGATCCTGTGCAGGTGCGAGCCAAAGCAGCCGTGCCCTGACAGCACCTGAACTAGACGGAAAGAGAGGAAACCGTGTCGCCGCCCGAGCCAGTCCCGCAGAACTGGACCGAGCGCGTCCAGCGTCCGACGGCCAAAGGTGGCGGTAGCGAGGTCGTCCGTCCAATGGACGACAATGGCGTCCCTCGCCTCCCGCCGTACGACCTCCCGCTCTTCCGCGACGGGGCGCTCTCCCATCGCCCTTCGGCGCGCCGTCCACTCGTACACTCTGGCGAGCACCCACGCCTCGAGTTCCCAAGGGGGGGTGCCGGCCAGAGCGCACGCCGCCGAGAAGCCCACCGAGCGGTAGGCCCTCGCCACCCGCTGTGCAATGGCCCGTTGCGGCCTGCGGATAGCGGTGGCATTCTCCCTTCTGTGAAGGGAGTCCGCCCAGATGGGGGCCCCGTAAAGGGCCATGCTCCGCAGGATGCCGGCATACAGACGCCGGCATCGTGCGCTGGGACCTCCCAGGTTGGGGAGGAGCCACGACAGGGCGTCGGCGGCCTTCAGCAGGCGCGTCGACAGACCGCTGAAGTGCGGCCCGAAGCGCCACCTGCTGTCCAGCACCAGGCCCAGATATTTCATCTGGGGCCGGACCTCCACTCTGGCGCCCTCCACCGCTATGTGGGCGTCTGGAGGGCAGCGCTGCCGAGGCCCGTGGAAGAACACGGCCTCGGTCTTGTTCAGCGCCACCCTCAACCCCAGGCGGCGGATCCTCCCCGCCACCAAGGACCCGCCAGCCGATGCCAGACAGGCCGCCTCCCCAAAGTTCTTCCCCCGGGCAGTGAGAAGAGTGTCGTCCGCGTAGCAGATGACACTCGTGCCCGGGAGGAGGGCCCCCCGCAGGAGCCAATCGAACCCAATGTTCCACAGGGTGGGCCCCAGCACGGACCCCTGTGGAACACCGGACTCCGCGCCATATCGCCTCAACCTGGCCATTTTGTCCACAAGGAGGACCTCGCGGTCCTCCAAGTAGCTGGCCAGGAGGCCCCTCAAGTACTGGGGCACTCCGTGATACCGGAGTGCCTCCAATATAGTCGAGTGGGGGACGGAGTTGAAGGCGTTGGCTATGTCGAATGACACCGCCAATACTCCGTCCCCCGCCTCCGCCGCCTCCTTCACCTGGGCCTTCAGTAGGGCCAGGGCGTCGATGGTGGACCGGCCCCGTCGGAAACCGAACTGGGCGTCCGACAGGTCCGGCCCCTCCCTCCGCAGATGGCTGTTGAGCCGGCAGGCAATGATCCCCTCGAACATTTTACCGACCTCATCGAGAAGGACGATGGGCCGGTACGCCGAGGGGGAATCGACCGGGCGTCCCTCTTTACGGAGGAGGCACAGCCGCCCCTCCTTCCAAAGTTTCGGGAACCTTCCAGCCGTCAAGCACGCGCTGAAAAGGTCCCGAAACCTGTCCTCCATTTGAGAGGCAGCTAAGGCCACCACCCGTGCCGGGACACCATCCGGTCCAGGGGCCGTCTTTTTGGCGCGGAGGCCTACGACTACCGCGTGGAGCTCGTCCGCAGTCACCGGAGGGACCTCTTCATCCGGTGAGGCCGCACCCTGCGGGGGGTCCATCGTTGGTGGGGCGAAGTCAGTCCTGCGCGGAAACAGGGACTGGACCACCCCATCCAACAATGCCGGCTCAAGGGTTTCCGTCAGTGGGGGACCATGGGGGCGCAGCTTGTTCCGCGCCGCCTTGTATGGCCTCCCGTACGGATCCCTGTCGAGACTCTCCAGCATCTCGGCTCCCGCCGAGTCCATGGCAGCGTACATAGCCGTCCCGAGGACCGTTTTCGCCTCTCTGTACGAGGCGTAGAGGCGGTCCTCGTCTGCCTGACTACGGACGCTGCGCCGACGGCTCCGCATGTAGGCCCTTCTGGCCGCCACACAGGCGGCACGGAGCCCCGCTAGTTCCTCCGTCCACCAATAGACGGCGCGACGGGGGGGCGGACGGCGAGAGCGAGGCATGCTGGAGTTGCACACCTCGGTCAGGGATCCCCTGAGCCGGACCGCTGCGGCGTCGACGTCGACGTCCAGGGCCCCAACAGGGGGCGACAGCCAGTCCTGGAGGAAGGCCGCCTCCCTGGCCGCCTCCCGGTCCAGGCGAGTGAGAGCCCACCGGGGGAAGGGAGACCTGCCGGAGCGGGCCATCTCCCCGCGGGGACTCTGAGTGGAGATGTCGAACCGCACATATCGGTGGTCCGACAAGGTTTCCACCATCTCCACCCGCCAGTTCACGATGCGTGCGGCTAGCACGGGGGTGGCGAACGAGACGTCAACCACCGACCCTCCCCGTTGCCGCACACACGTGTGGACCGCCCCCCTGTTGAGGAGGGACACACCGCACGACGTCGCCCAAAACTCAACGGCGCGCCCCCGGACGTCACAGGAGGCAGACGGGTTGCCCCAAGCCGCCGACTTGGCGTTTAGGTCGCCTAACACGACGACCTGGCGCGGTGCCGCCCTCCCCACAACTGCAGTGAGGACCTCCAGGAAGTCCTCAAAGTCTGAGAGAGGGCGGTTTGGGGAGAAATAGACCCCAACTAGGGCCACATCCCCCCACGCGGCGGCCACGTATCCCGGTCCCCTCTCTAAGAGCGAGAGGGGAGGGGAGTCTGTGGAAGACCGCGCCACCATTGCCACCAGGCCGTCCCGGTCGCCCAGCCAACTCCTGGGGACCGAGTAGGGCTCGGCGACCACCGCCAAGTCCACCAACCACTCAGCCATGGTCTGCATCAGCAGATCCTGGGCCACCCGGCAGTGGTTGGTGTTCGTCTGGAGGATGCGATGTTCGATGTCCCTATCCATCAGTCGGACATCGCACCCCCCTCCTCCGCAGCCGCCGAGGTTCCCGCAACGGGAACGACTGTGCTAGCAGCGGGCCCCGTTGGAGCCCGAACTTTGCCCTTCTTGGGGGGAGGATTACAATTCCTCCCCTTCATGATGTGGTCTGCCGGGCAGCCGCTGGCGGCACACACTGCACAGCGCGGTGTAGCGACCGTGCAGGAGGCGGACTTGTGGCCGTCCTTGCCGCAGCGGTAGCAGCTGTCCGTCCTGTCGACCGTGGACGGACAGAGGGCCCGGGTGTGTCCGGTGCCGAAGCACCTGTAGCACCGCAGAGTATGCTCCGCAAGTGCCCGGACTGCACCCGAGCTGAAGCCCACACACAACCGTCCCTTTTCGAGGACGGCCTTGGCGGCGGCGACTGGGCACTCGAGCCGAATGGTGCCCATGCCACCGCGGCCGGGTCTGATGTCCCGGCCTTTCACCGCTGCGACGCTGCAGCCCCCGATCGCTGCGACCGCCGCCACCACCTCCTCTTTGGTGACCGAGTCGTCGAGGTCGGTCACCTCTAAGGCCGCCGTCTTCACCGGGCGAGCCACCTTGGCTGCGTCCGCGATGACCTCCTGCAGCTTGGCTGCGAAGAGGTCAGCGCTGGCGCTGCCCTCCGCCCCCGGGAACTCGAAGATTCGAGCCCCGGTTTGGGTCCGCCGGCAGGTGACTTTGCTGATCCCCAATTGGGTGGGATCAGCATTGGTACGCGCCCGCATCAGAATGGACGCGTACGTCTCGCCCCGCGCCACAGCCTCTGCGGTGAGCGTCACCACGACGGCTGCGGTCTTTGGGGGGGTGAGTTTTTTCCCCCCTCTCCCTCTCCCCTTCCCCTTACCCCCGCCAGTCTGCGGCTGGCTGGGGGTTGACGCGGCGGGGGTGGTGGCAGAGGCGGCCTGCGCCGCCCTTTTGCCCTTTCCCTTCCCCTTCCCCTCCCCCTTTCCGGACGTCTGCGACGGGCCGGAAGGCGCGGCGGAAGGGAGTACGGTGGCGGGACGGTGGGTCTTTTTGCCCCTGCCTTTACCCTTCCCGACCACCTCGGTCCAACCGTTGGACGGAGTGGTGGAAGGTAGAAGGGCGTCCTCCCCTTGCGAGGACGGCCCCGGCTCTGGCTCTCGCCGCCTATCCGCCGCAAGTGGCGGTCGCTGGCGCTGCTCCGGCAGGAGCCGGTCCTCAATGCCTGCTAGGCAGGCTCTAGTGAAGGCCCGCTCCTCCATTACAACCTTTCGGATTGTGTCCTCTAGGTTGAAGGAGGGGGCCTCCACAGCAGGCGGTGGTGCGGCCTGGCTTGGCCGGGCGGTGGCGTCGGCCAGCTTCTGATGCAGCTGGCTGACCTCCAACTGCAGGCGATCGACCCTCGCCTGCAGTTGCTGCGTCTCGTCGGTCGCCTTCCTTTTGACCAGCTCCTCGATGATGCCGCGCATGCTCGCCGCACGGCATTTGAGGGCCTTCTGGAAGGTTCCCTTCAGGTTCGAGGACTTGGAGGCGACCTCCGCTATCTCCTCCTCGTCCTCTTCCGCCATCCGCGCCAGTTCGGCCAATGAATGGTCGGCGTACAGCACGCGGGACGCGCCGTACCCGGACTTGGCCCGGGCGTTACGCGCCCGCTGCTCTTTAGCGGCGACCCGCTCCTCCAGCTCCTGCTGGAGCTGCTCCCGCCGAGCCAGGTCTAGCTGGCGTTGTGCGTCAGCAAGGCCCACGACGTGGGAGTCCGCGGCTATCGCGGGCTTCTTGGCCCTTGACTTGGCCGACCCCGACGCCGAAGAACCCCCAGACCCCTCCTTTCTAAACCCGCGCTTGCGCGACATAGACCGGGACATGCCCGCATCGGATGCGAGTGAGCTGACGGACTCATCTGCAGAATCGTCCGACATCGACTCAACTCCCACGAAGAAGCTCGCCGCAGACGGCGCGCGGCTAGCTTCAGACGCCGAGGCGTCAGATTGGCCCTGAGAAGGGCCTTTTGGTTGGCCCTGAGAAGGGCCTTTTGGTTGGCCCTGAGAAGGGCCTTTACCCCAACCTAACCTTTTTTTTTTTTTTTTTTTTTTTTTTTTTTTTTTTGCGCTGGGAAAAAATGCAATTACGCATACCACGCCCATTTGGGGGAATGGGGGGCTATGTGGGACTCCCCGGGCTAGCCCGGTATACCCACTAAAACAACCCAGCGGCATTCCCGCATCGTCTGAGTGGAAGGGCACTGGGAAACCGGCATAGCCTTTACCTCCAGTACCCCTCCGACGATCGCCCGCCTTCACCGCGGCGGGCCCCGCACGAATGTCCCGCAGGTGGTGTGGAGTGCAACGCGGGCGGAGGCGCCCCCCCCGCGCCTGCCGCCCGCCCACACCACCACGAGGAGGGAAAGCCGGTTTCCGCTCCGACCTCCTCCTCGCCCACAGAGGCGCAGCGAGAGGGCCAACCTCCCGCGCGCGCTCCGCCGCCTCCCTTTGCGATTACGTTCTCGCAAAAGGAGGCGACCGCAGCCCAAGATCCCTCGCCTCCCAGCGCGGCGCGCTCCGCCCTGGGGAACGGAACGCAACACGCCGGGAAGCGAGAGGTCCCGGCCGATCCCCGCAATCAGACCGCGGCGCGGCCCAGACTGAGCGGTCGATACCCAAGGGTGTGCCGCGCCGCGTCCTCCGCAGCACGGGTTCGTCAGCCGGCTATTGCCAGCTGACAAACCCGTCGCCCCTACAAGGCTCGTTCCACCATGCCCTCTCCTAGATGAGAGGGCGGGGAAGAGCCCTCCCTCCCATGGCCAACTGGCCACCCCCCCATGGTCAGAATTCGCCACAGACAATAGCCTCCGGGAGCTCAGAAGCTATTGCCCGTGCCCAGGGTGCACCGGCCCGAGCAACTGCTGTTCCCCCCGGACGTATCCATAAGGGACCAGCAGCCACCGGGCACACGAGGAGGTTTCTGACCACGCACCCCACCCCAACCTAACCTTTTTTTTTTTTTTTTTTTTTTTTTTTTTTGCGCTGGGAAAAAATGCCATTACGCATACCACGCCCATTTGGGGGAATGGGGGGCTATGTGGGACTCCCCGGGCTAGCCCGGTATACCCACTAAAACAACCCAGCGGCATTCCCGCATCGTCTGAGTGGAAGGGCACTGGGAAACCGGCATAGCCTTTACTTCCAGTACCCCTCCGACGATCGCCCGCCTTCGCGGCGGGCCCCTCACGTCCTCCCCATGGGGGGAGGGTCGGGAATGTCCGGCGGAGGTGGTGTGGAGTGCAATGCGGGCGGAGGCGCCCCCGCGCCTGTCGCCCGCCCATCACCACCACGAGGAGGGAAAAGTTGACGTCTTCTCCGACCTCTTCTTCGCCTACGGAGAGGCGCAGCGAGAGGGTCATACTCCCGCGCGCGCTCCGCCGCCTCCTTTTGCGAAATGACATCCTCGCAAAAGGAGGCGACCGCAGCCCAAGATCCCTCGCTCCCCAGCATGGAACGTACTACGCTGGGAAGCGAGAGGTCCAGACCGATCTCCGCAGTCAGACTGCGGCGCGGCCCAGACCAAGCCGGGCAGACCTCAAGGGTGTGCTGCGCCGTGTCCTCCGCCGCGCCGCAGTCGTGGCACGCTGGGGTCTCCTCCCTCCCGATCCTGTGCAGGTGCGAGCCAAAGCAGCCGTGCCCTGACAGCACCTGAACTAGACGGAAAGAGAGGAAACCGTGTCGCCGCCCGAGCCAGTCCCGCAGAACTGGACCGAGCGCGTCCAGCGTCCGACGGCCAAAGGTGGCGGTAGCGAGGTCGTCCGTCCAATGGACGATGATGGCGTCCCTCGCCTCCCGCCGTACGGCCTCCCGCTCTTCCGCGACGGGGCGCTCTCCCATCGCCCTTCGGCGCGCCGTCCACTCGTACACTCTGGCGAGCACCCACGCCTCGAGTTCCCAAGGGGGGGTGCCGGCCAGAGCGCACGCCGCCGAGAAGCCCACCGAGCGGTAGGCCCTCGCCACCCGCTGTGCAATGGCCCGTTGCGGCCTGCGGAGAGCGGTGGCATTCTCCCTTCGATGAAGGGAGTCCGCCCAGATGGGGGCCCCGTAAAGGGCCATGCTCCGCAGGATGCCGGCATACAGACGCCGGCATCGTGCGCTGGGACCTCCCAGGTTGGGGAGGAGCCACGACAGGGCGTCGGCGGCCTTCAGCAGGCGCGTCGACAGCCCGCTGAAGTGCGGCCCGAAGCGCCACCTGCTGTCCAGCACCAGGCCCAGATATTTCATCTGGGGCCGGACCTCCACTCTGGCGCCCTCCACCGCTATGTGGGCGTCTGGAGGGCAGCGCTGCCGAGGCCCGTGGAAGAACACGGCCTCGGTCTTGTTCAGCGCCACCCTCAACCCCAGGCGGCGGATCCTCCCCGCCACCAAGGACCCGCCAGCCGATGCCAGACAGGCCGCCTCCCCAAAGTTCTTCCCCCGGGCAGTGAGAAGAGTGTCGTCCGCGTAACAGATGACACTCGTGCCCGGGAGGAGGGCCCCCCGCAGGAGCCAATCGAACCCAATGTTCCACAGGGTGGGCCCAAGCACCGACCCCTGTGGAACACCGGACTCCGCGCCATACCGCCTCAACCTGGCCATTTTGTCCACAAGGAGGACCTCGCGGTCCTCCAAGTAGCTGGCCAGGAGGCCCCTCAAGTACTGGGGCACTCCGTGGTACCGGAGTGCCTCCAATATAGTCGAGTGGGGGACGGAGTTGAAGGCGTTGGCAATGTCGAATGACACCGCCAATACTCCGTCCCCCGCCTCCGCCGCCTCCTTCACCTGGGCCTTCAGTAGGGCCAGGGCGTCGATGGTGGACCGGCCCCGTCGGAAACCGAACTGGGCGTCCGACAGGTCCGGCCCCTCCCTCCGCAGATGGCTGTTGAGCCGGCAGGCAATGATCCCCTCGAACATTTTACCGACCTCATCGAGAAGGACGATGGGCCGGTACGCCGAGGGGGAATCGATCGGGCGTCCCTCTTTACGGAGGAGGCACAGCCGCCCCTCCTTCCAAAGTTTCGGGAACCTTCCAGCCGTCAAGCACGCGCTGAAAAGGTCCCGAAACCTGTCCTCCATTTGAGTGGCAGCTAAGGCCACCACCCGTGCCGGAACACCATCCGGTCCAGGGGCCGTCGTTTTGGCGCGGAGGCCTAAAATTACCGCGTGGAGCTCGTCCGCAGTCACCGGAGGGACCTCTTCCTCCGGTGAGGCCGCACTCTGCGGGGGGTCCATTGTTGGTGGGGCGAAGTTGGTCCTGCGCGGAAACAGGGACTGGACCACCCCATCCAACAGTGCCGGCTCAAGGGTTTCCGTCAGTGGGGGACCATGGGGGCGCAGCTTGTTCCGCGCCGCCTTGTATGGCCTCCCGTACGGATCCCTGTCGAGACTCTCCAGCATCTCGGCTCCCGCCGAGTCCATGGCAGCGTACATAGCCGTCCCGAGGACCGTTTTCGCCTCTCTGTACGAGGCGTAGAGGCGGTCCTCGTCTGCCTGACTACGGACGCTGCGCCGACGGCTCCGCATGTAGGCCCTTCTGGCTGCCACACAGGCGGCACGGAGCCCCGCCAGTTCCTCCGTCCACCAATAGACGGCGCGACGGGGGGGCGGACGGCGAGAGCGAGGCATGCTGGAGTTGCACACCTCGGTCAGGGATCCCCTGAGCCGGACCGCTGCGGCGTCGACGTCGACGTCCAGAGCCCCAACAGGGGGCGACAGCCAGTCCTGGAGGAAGGCCGCCTCCCTGGCCGCCTCCCGGTCCAGGCGAGTGAGAGCCCACCGGGGGAAGGGAGACCTGCCGGAGCGGGCCATCTCCCCGCGGGGACTCTGAGTGGAGATGTCGAACCGCACATATCGGTGGTCCGACAAGGTTTCCACCATCTCCACCCGCCAGTTCACGATGCGTGCGGCTAGCACGGGGGTGGCGAACGAGACGTCAACCACCGACCCTCCCCGTTGCCGCACACACGTGTGGACCGCCCCCCTGTTGAGGAGGGACACACCGCACGACGTCGCCCAAAACTCAACGGCGCGCCCCCGGACGTCACAGGAGGCAGACGGGTTGCCCCAAGCCGCCGACTTGGCGTTTAGGTCGCCTAAGACAACGACCTGGCGTGGTGCCGCCCTCCCCACAACTGCAGTGAGGACCTCCAGGAAGTCCTCAAAGTCTGAGAGAGGGCGGTTTGGGGAGAAATAGACCCCAACTAGGGCCACATCCCCCCACGCGGCGGCCACGTATCCCGGTCCCCTCTCTAAGAGCGAGAGGGGAGGGGAGTCTGTGGAAGACCGCGCCACCATTGCCACCAGGCCGTCCCGGTCGCCCAGCCAACTCCTGGGGACCGAGTAGGGCTCGGCGACCACCGCCAAGTCCACCAACCACTCAGCCATGGTCTGCATCAGCAGATCCTGGGCCACCCGGCAGTGGTTGGTGTTCGTCTGGAGGATGCGATGTTCGATGTTCCTATCCATCAGTCGGACATCGCACCCCCCTCCTCCGCAGCCACCGAGGTTCCCGCAACGGGAACGACTGTGCTAGCAGCGGGCCCTGTTGGAGCCCGAACTTTGCCCTTCTTGGGGGGAGGATTACAATTCCTCCCCTTCATGATGTGGTCTGCCGGGCAGCCGCTGGCGGCACACACTGCACAGCGCGGTGTAGCGACCGTGCAGGAGGCGGACTTGTGGCCGTCCTTGCCGCAGCGGTAGCAGCTGTCCGTCCTGTCGACCGTGGACGGACAGAGGGCCCGGGTGTGTCCGGTGCCGAAGCACCTGTAGCACCGCAGAGTATGCTCCGCAAGTGCCCGGACTGCACCCGAGCTGAAGCCCACACATAACCGTCCCTTTTCGAGGACGGCCTTGGCGGCGGCGACTGGGCACTCAAGCCGAATGGTGCCCATGCCACCGCGGCCGGGTCTGATGTCCCGGCCTTTCACCGCTGCGACGCTGCAGCCCCCGATCGCTGCGACCGCCGCCACCACCTCCTCTTTGGTGACCGAGTCGTCGAGGTCGGTCACCTCTAAGGCCGCCGTCTTCACCGGGCGAGCCACCTTGGCTGCGTCCGCGATGACCTCCTGCAGCTTGGCTGCGAAGAGGTCAGCGCTGGCGCTGCCCTCCGCCCCCGGGAACTCGAAGATTCGAGCCCCGGTTTGGGTCCGCCGGCAGGTGACTTTGCTGATCCCCAATTGGGTGGGATCAGCATTGGTACGCGCCCGCATCAAAATGGACGCGTACGTCTCGCCCCGCGCCACAGCCTCTGCGGTGAGCGTCACCACGACGGCTGCGGTCTTTGGGGGGGTGAGTTTTTTCCCCCCTCTCCCTCTCCCCTTGCCCTTACCCCCACCAGTCTGCGGCTGGCTGGGGGTTGACGCGGTAGGGGTGGTGGCAGAGGCGACCTGCGCCGCCCTTTTGCCCTTTCCCTTCCCCTTCCCCTCCCCCTTTCCGGACGTCTGTGACTGGCCGGAAGGCGCGGCGGAAGGGAGTACGGTGGCGGGACGGTGGGTCTTTTTGCCCCTGCCTTTACCCTTCCCGACCACCTCGGTCCAACCGTTGGACGGAGTGGTGGAAGGTAGAAGGGCGTCCTCCCCTTGCGAGGACGGCCCCGGCTCTGGCTCTCGCCGCCTATCCGCCGCAAGTGGCGGTCGCTGGCGCTGCTCCGGCAGGAGCCGGTCCTCAATGCCTGCTAGGCAGGCTCTAGTGAAGGCCCGCTCCTCCATTACAACCTTTCGGATTGTGTCCTCTAGGTTGAAGGAGGGGGCCTCCACAGCAGGCGGTGGTGCGGCCTGGCTTGGCCGGGCGGTGGCGTCGGCCAGCTTCTGATGCAGCTGGCTGACCTCCAACTGCAGGCGATCGACCCTCGCCTGCAGTTGCTGCGTCTCATCGGTCGCCTTCCTTTTAACGAGCTCCTCGATGATGCCGCGCATGCTCGCCGCACGGCATTTGAGGGCCTTCTGGAAGGTTCCCTTCAGGTTCGAGGACTTGGAGGCGACCTCCGCTATCTCCTCCTCGTCCTCTTCCGCCATCCGCGCCAGTTCGGCCAATGAATGGTCGGCGTACAGCACGCGGGACGCGCCGTACCCGGACTTGGCCCGGGCGTTACGCGCCCGCTGCTCCTTAGCGGCGACCCGCTCCTCCAGCTCCTGCTGGAGCTGCTCCCGCCGAGCCAGGTCTAGCTGGCGTTGAGCGTCCGCAAGGCCCACGACGTGGGAGTCCGCGGCTATCGCGGGCTTCTTGGCCCTTGACTTGGCCGACCCCGACGCCGAAGAACCTCCAGACCCCTCCTTTCTAAACCCGCGCTTGCGCGACATAGACCGGGACATGCCCGCATCGGATGCGAGTGAGCTGACGGACTCATCTGCAGAATCATCCGACATCGACTCAACTCCCACGAAGAAGCTCGCCGCAGACGGCGCGCGGCTGGCTTCAGACGCCGAGGCGTCAGATTGGCCCTGAGAAGGGCCTTTTGGTTGGCCCTGAGAAGGGCCTTTTGGTTGGCCCTGAGAAGGGCCTTTTGGTTGGCCCTGAGAAGGGCCTTTTGGTTGGCCCTGAGAAGGGCCTTTTGGTTTAAGGAAACGCCCGAGGGCGTCCCGCGGTGTGTTAGACATGGTCTCCAACAGTATCGTAGCACGCAAGACAGAATTTGATTGCTACGAAGCACAGTGCACTTTGGCCGAGCCCAGCCTGCCACTCCGTTACGGTGGTCAGGACTGGGTCGTTTCCAGGGGACACGACGAGGACGTAAGCACTGTGGGGTGGTCCCCCACCCCAACCTAACCTAACCTAACCTTTTTTTTTTTTTTTTTTTTTTTTTTTTTTTTTTTTTTTTTTTTTTTTTTTTTTTTTTTTGCGCTGGGAAAAAATGCAATTACGCATACCACGCCCATTTGGGGGAATGGGGGGCTATGTGGGACTCCCCGGGCTAGCCCGGTATACCCACTAAAACAACCCAGCGGCATTCCCGCATCGTCTGAGTGGAAGGGCACTGGGAAACCGGCATAGCCTTTACCTCCAGTACCCCTCCGACGATCGCCCGCCTAAACCGCGGCGGGCCCCGCACGAATGTCCCGCAGGTGGTGTGGAGTGCAACGCGGGCGGAGGCGCCCCCCCCGCGCCTGCCGCCCGCCCACACCACCACGAGGAGGGAAAGCCGGTTTCCGCTCCGACCTCCTCCTCGCCCACAGAGGCGCAGCGAGAGGGCATCCTCCCGCGCGCGCTCCGCCGCCTCCCTTTGCGATTACGTCCTCGCAAAAGGAGGCGACCGCAGCCCAAGATCCCCCGCCTCCCAGCGTGGCGCGCTCCGTGCTAGGGAACGGAACGCAACACGCCGGGAAGCGAGAGGCCCCGGCCGATCCCCGCAATCAGACCGCGGCGCGGCCCAGACTGAGCCGTCAATACCCAAGGGTGTGCCGCGCCGCGTCCTCCGCAGCACGGGTTCGTCAGCCGGCTATTGCCAGCTGACAAACCCGTCGCCCCTACAAGGCTCGTTCCACCATACCCTCTCCTAGATGAGAGGGCGGGGAAGAGCCCTCCCTCCCATGGCCAACTGGCCACCCCCCCATGGTCAGAATTCGCCACAGACAATAGCCTCCGGGAGCTCAGAAGCTATTGCCCGTGCCCAGGGTGCACCGGCCCGAGCAACTGCTGTTCCCCCCGGACGTATCCATAAGGGACCAGCAGCCACCGGGCACACGAGGAGGTTTCTGACCACGCACCCCAACCTAACCTAACCTAACCTAACCTAACCTAACCTAACCTTTTTTTTTTTTTTTTTTTTTTTTTTTGCGCTGGGAAAAAATGCAATTACGCATACCACGCCCATTTGGGGGAATGGGGGGCTATGTGGGACTCCCCGGGCTAGCCCGGTATACCCACTAAAACAACCCAGCGGCATTCCCGCATCGTCTGAGTGGAAGGGCACTGGGAAACCGGCATAGCCTTTACCTCCAGTACCCCTCCGACGATCGCCCGCCTTAACCGCGGCGGGCCTAGCACGTCCTCCCCATCGGGGGAGGCTCGGAATGACCCGCAGAGGTGGTGTGGAGTGCAACGCGGGCGGAGGCGCCCGCCCATCACCACCACGAGGAGGGAAAGCCGGCATATCCGCTCCGACCTCCTCCTCGCCCACAGAGGCGCAGCGAGAGGGCATCCTCCCGCGCGCGCTCCGCCGCCTCCCTTTGCGATTACGTCCTCGCAAAAGGAGGCGACCGCAGCCCAAGATCCCTCGCCCCCCAGCGCGGCGCGCTCCGCCCTGGGGAACGGAACGCAACACGCCGGGAAGCGAGAGGTCCCGGCCGATCCCCGCAATCAGACCGCGGCGCGACCCAGACTGAGCCGTCAGTACCCAAGGGTGTGCCGCGCCGCGTCCTCCGCAGCACGGGTTCGTCAGCCGGCTATTGCCAGCTGACAAACCCGTCGCCCCTACAAGGCTCGTTCCACCATGCCCTCTCCTAGATGAGAGGGCGGGGAAGAGCCCTCCCTCCCATGGCCAACTGGCCACCCCCCCCATGGTCAGAATTCGCCACAGACAATAGCCTCCGGGAGCTCAGAAGCTATTGCCCGTGCCCAGGGTGCACCGGCCCGAGCAACTGCTGTTCCCCCCGGACGTATCCATAAGGGACCACCAGCCACCGGGCACACGAGGAGGTTTCTGACCACGCACCCCAACCTAACCTTTTTTTTTTTTTTTTTTTTTTTTTTTTTTTTTTGCGCTGGGAAAAAATGCAATTACGCATACCACGCCCATTTGGGGGAATGGGGGGCTATGTGGGACTCCCCGGGCTAGCCCGGTATACCCACTAAAACAACCCAGCGGCATTCCCGCATCGTCTGAGTGGAAGGGCACTGGGAAACCGGCATAGCCTTTACCTCCAGTACCCCTCCGACGATCGCCCGCCTTCACCGCGGCGGGCCCCGCACGAATGTCCCGCAGGTGGTGTGGAGTGCAACGCGGGCGGAGGCGCCCCCCCCGCGCCTGTCGCCCGCCCATCACCACCACGAGGAGGGAAAGCCGGCATATCCGCTCCGACCTCCTCCTCGCCCACAGAGGCGCAACGAGAGGGCATCCTCCCGCGCGCGCTCCGCCGCCTCCCTTTGCGATTACGTCCTCGCAAAAGGAGGCGACCGCAGCCCAAGATCCCTCGCCTCCCAGCGCGGCGCGCTCCGTGCTAGGGAACGGAACGCAACACGCCGGGAAGCGAGAGGTCCCGGCCGATCCCCGCGATCAGACCGCGGCGCGGCCCAGACTGAGCCGTCAATACCCAAGGGTGTGCCGCGCCGCGTCCTCCGCAGCACGGGTTCGTCAGCCGGCTATTGCCAGCTGACAAACCCGTCGCCCCTACAAGGCTCGTTCCACCATGCCCTCTCCTAGATGAGAGGGCGGGGAAGAGCCCTCCCTCCCATGGCCAACTGGCCACCCCCCCATGGTCAGAATTCGCCACAGACAATAGCCTCCGGGAGCTCAGAAGCTATTGCCCGTGCCCAGGGTGCACCGGCCCGAGTAACTGCTGTTCCCCCCGGACGTATCCATAAGGGACCAGCAGCCACCGGGCACACGAGGAGGTTTCTGACCACGCACCCCACCCCAACCTAACCTAACCTTTTTTTTTTTTTTTTTTTTTTTTTTTTTTTTTTTTTTGCGCTGGGAAAAAATGCAATTACGCATACCCGCCCATTTGGGGGAATGGGGGGCTATGTGGGACTCCCCGGGCTAGCCCGGTATACCCACTAAAACAACCCAGCGGCATTCCCGCATCGTCTGAGTGGAAGGGCACTGGGAAACCGGCATAGCCTTTACTTCCAGTACCCCTCCGACGATCGCCCGCCTTCGCGGCGGGCCCCTCACGTCCTCCCCATGGGGGGAGGGTCGGGAATGTCCGGCGGAGGTGGTGTGGAGTGCAATGCGGGCGGAGGCGCCCCCGCGCCTGTCGCCCGCCCATCACCACCACGAGGAGGGAAAAGTTGACGTCTTCTCCGACCTCTTCTTCGCCTACGGAGCGGCGCAGCGAGAGGGTCATCCTCCCGCGCGCGCTCCGCCGCCTCCTTTTGCGAAATGACGTCCTCGCAAAAGGAGGCAACCGCAGCCCAAGATCCTTCGCTCCCCAGCATGGAACGTACTACGCTGGGAAGCGAGAGGTCCCGGCCGATCTCCGCAATCAGACTGCGGCGCGGCCCAGACCAAGCCGGGCAGACCTCAAGGGTGTGCTGCGCCGTGTCCTCCGCCGCGCCGCAGTCGTGGCACGCTGGGGTCTCCTCCCTCCCGATCCTGTGCAGGTGCGAGCCAAAGCAGCCGTGCCCTGACAGCACCTGGACCAGACGGAAAGAGAGGAAACCGTGTCGCCGCCCGAGCCAGTCTCTCAGGACTGGACCGAGCGCGTCCAGCGTCCGACGTCCAAAGGTGGCGGTAGCGAGGTCGTCCGTCCAATGGACGACAATGGCGTCCCTCGCCTCCCGCCGTACTGCCTCCCGCTCTTCCGCGACGGGGCGCTCCCCCATCGCCCTTCGACGCGCCGTCCACTCGTACACTCTGGCGAGCACCCACGCCTCGAGTTCCCAAGGGGGGGTGCCGGCCAGAGCGCACGCCGCCGAGAAGCCCACCGAGCGGTAGGCCCTCGCCACCCGCTGTGCAATGGCCCGTTGCGGCCTGCGGATAGCGGTGGCATTCTCCCTTCTATGAAGGGAGTCCGCCCAGATGGGGGCCCCGTACAGGGCCATGCTCCGCAGGATGCCGGCATACAGACGCCGGCATCGTGCGCTGGGACCTCCCAGGTTGGGGAGGAGCCACGACAGGGCGTCGGCGGCCTTCAGCAGGCGCGTCGACAGACCGCTGAAGTGCGGCCCGAAGCGCCACCTGCTGTCCAGCACCAGGCCCAGATATTTCATCTGGGGCCGGACCTCCACTCTGGCGCCCTCCACGGCTATGTGGGCGTCTGGAGGGCAGCGCTGCCGAGGCCCGTGGAAGAACACGGCCTCGGTCTTGTTCAGCGCCACCCTCAACCCCAGGCGGCGGATCCTCCCCGCCACCAAGGACCCGCCAGCCGATGCCAGACAGGCCGCCTCCCCAAAGTTCTTCCCCCGGGCAGTGAGAAGAGTGTCGTCCGCGTAGCAGATGACACTCGTGCCCGGGAGGAGGGCCCCCCGCAGGAGCCAATCGAACCCAATGTTCCACAGGGTGGGCCCCAGGACCGACCCCTGTGGAACACCGGACTCCGCGCCATACCGCCTCAACCTGGCCAGTTTGTCCACAAGGAGGACCTCGCGGTCCTCCAAGTAGCTGGCCAGGAGGCCCCTCAAGTACTGGGGCACTCCGTGATACCGGAGTGCCTCCAATATAGTCGAGTGGGGGACGGAGTTGAAGGCGTTGGCTATGTCGAATGACACCGCCAATACTCCGTCCCCCGCCTCCGCCGCCTCCTTCACCTGGGCCTTCAGTAGGGCCAGGGCGTCGATGGTGGACCGGCCCCGTCGGAAACCGAACTGGGCGTCCGACAGGTCCGGCCCCTCCCTCCGCAGATGGCTGTTGAGCCGGCAGGCAATGATCCCCTCGAACATTTTACCGACCTCATCGAGAAGGACGATGGGCCGGTACGCCGAGGGGGAATCAACCGGGCGTCCCTCTTTACGGAGGAGGCACAGCCGCCCCTCCTTCCAAAGTTTCGGGAACCTTCCAGCCGTCAAGCACGCGCTGAAAAGGTCCCGAAACCTGTCCTCCATTTGAGTGGCGGCTATGGCCACCACCCGTGCCGGAACACCATCCGGTCCAGGGGCCGTCTTTTTGGCGCGGAGGCCTACGACTACCGCGTGGAGCTCGTCCGCAGTCACCGGAGGGACCTCTTCCTCCGGTGAGGCCGCACTCTGCGGGGGGTCCATTGTTGGTGGGGCGAAGTCGGTCCCGCGCGGAAACAGGGACTGGACCACCCCATCCAACAGTGCCGGCTCAAGGGTTTCCGTCAGTGGGGGACCATGGGGGCGCAGCTTGTTCCGCGCCGCCTTGTATGGCCTCCCGTACGGATCCCTGTCGAGACTCTCCAGCATCTCGGCTCCCGCCGAGTCCATGGCAGCGTACATAGCCGTCCCGAGGACCGTTTTCGCCTCTCTGTACGAGGCGTAGAGGCGGTCCTCGTCTGCCTGACTACGGACGCTGCGCCGACGGCTCCGCATGTAGGCCCTTCTGGCCGCCACACAGGCGGCACGGAGCCCCGCCAGTTCCTCCGTCCACCAATAGACGGCGCGACGGGGGGGCGGACGGCGAGAGCGAGGCATGCTGGAGTTGCACACCTCGGTCAGGGATCCCCTGAGCCGGACCGCTGCGGCGTCGACGTCGACGTCCAGGGCCCCAACAGGGGGCGACAGCCAGTCCTGGAGGAAGGCCGCCTCCCTGGCCGCCTCCCGGTCCAGGCGAGTGAGAGCCCACCGGGGGAAGGGAGACCTGCCGGAGCGGGCCATCTCCCCGCGGGGACTCTGAGTGGAGATGTCGAACCGCACATATCGGTGGTCCGACAAGGTTTCCACCATCTCCACCCGCCAGTTCACGATGCGTGCGGCTAGCACGGGGGTGGCGAACGAGACGTCAACCACCGACCCTCCCCGTTGCCGCACACACGTGTGGACCGCCCCCCTGTTGAGGAGGGACACACCGCACGACGTCGCCCAAAACTCAACGGCGCGCCCCCGGACGTCACAGGAGGCAGACGGGTTGCCCCAAGCCGCCGACTTGGCGTTTAGGTCGCCTAACACGACGACCTGGCGCGGTGCCGCCCTCCCCACAACTGCAGTGAGGACCTCCAGGAAGTCCTCAAAGTCTGAGAGAGGGCGGTTTGGGGAGAAATAGACCCCAACTAGGGCCACATCCCCCCACGCGGCGGCCACGTATCCCGGTCCCCTCTCTAAGAGCGAGAGGGGAGGGGAGTCTGTGGAAGACCGCGCCACCATTGCCACCAGGCCGTCCCGGTCGCCCAGCCAACTCCTGGGGACCGAGTAGGGCTCGGCGACCACCGCCAAGTCCACCAACCACTCAGCCATGGTCTGCATCAGCAGATCCTGGGCCACCCGGCAGTGGTTGGTGTTCGTCTGGAGGATGCGATGTTCGATGTCCCTATCCATCAGTCGGACATCGCACCCCCCTCCTCCGCAGCCACCGAGGTTCCCGCAACGGGAACGACTGTGCTAGCAGCGGGCCCCGTTGGAGCCCGAACTTTGCCCTTCTTGGGGGGAGGATTACAATTCCTCCCCTTCATGATGTGGTCTGCCGGGCAGCCGCTGGCGGCACACACTGCACAGCGCGGTGTAGCGACCGTGCAGGAGGCGGATTTGTGGCCGTCCTTGCCGCAGCGGTAGCAGCTGTCCGTCCTGTCGACCGTGGACGGACAGAGGGGCCGGGTGTGTCCGGTGCCGAAGCACCTGTAGCACCGCAGAGTATGCTCCGCAAGTGCCCGGACTGCACCCGAGCTGAAGCCCACACACAGCCGTCCCTTTTCGAGGACGGCCTTGGCGGCGGCGACTGGGCACTCGAGCCGAATGGTGCCCATGCCACCGCGGCCGGGTCTGATGTCCCGGCCTTTCACCGCTGCGACGCTGCAGCCCCCGATCGCTGCGACCGCCGCCACCACCTCCTCTTTGGTGACCGAATCGTCGAGGTCGGTCACCTCCAAGGCCGCCGTCTTCACCGGGCGAGCCACCTGCGCTGCGTCCGCGATGACCTCCTGCAGCTTGGCTGCGAAGAGGTCAGCGCTGGCGCTGCCCTCCGCCCCCGGGAACTCGAAGATTCGAGCCCCGGTTTGGGTCCGCCGGCAGGTGACTTTGCTGATCCCCAATTGGGTGGGATCAGCATTGGTACGCGCCCGCATCAGAATGGACGCGTACGTCTCGCCCCGCGCCACAGCCTCTGCGGTGAGCGTCACCACGACGGCTGCGGTCTTTGGGGGGGTGAGTTTTTTCCCCCCTCTCCCTCTCCCCTTCCCCTTACCCCCGCCAGTCTGCGGCTGGCTGGGGGTTGACGCGGCGGGGGTGGTGGCAGAGGCGGCCTGCGCCGCCCTTTTGCCCTTTCCCTTCCCCTTCCCCTCTCCCTTTCCGGACGTCTGCGACTGGCCGGAAGGCGCGGCGGAAGGGGGTACGGTGGCGGGACGGCGGGTCTTTTTGCCCCTGCCTTTGCCCTTCCCGACCACCTCGGTCCAACCGTTGGACGGAGTGGTGGAAGGGAGAAGGGCGTCCTCCCCTTGCGAGGACGGCCCCGGCTCTGGCTCTCGCCGCCTATCCGCCGCAAGTGGCGGTCGCTGGCGCTTCTCCGGCAGGAGCCGGTCCTCAATGCCTGCTATGCAGGCTCTAGTGAAGGCCCGCTCCTCCATTACAACCTTTCGGATTGTGTCCTCTAGGTTGAAGGAGGGGGCCTCCACAGCAGGCGGTGGTGCGGCCTGGCTTGGCCGGGCGGTGGCGTCGGCCAGCTTCTGATGCAGCTGGCTGACCTCCAACTGCAGGCGATCGACCCTCGCCTGCAGTTGCTGCGTCTCGTCGGTGGCCTTCCTTTTGACCAGCTCCTCGATGATGCCGCGCATGCTAGCCGCACGGCATTTGAGGGCCTTCTGGAAGGTTCCCTTCAGGTTCGAGGACTTGGAGGCGACCTCCGCTATCTCCTCCTCGTCCTCCTCCGCCATCCGCGCCAGTTCGGCCAATGAATGGTCGGCGTACAGCACGCGGGACGCGCCGTACCCGGACTTGGCCCGGGCGTTACGCGCTCGCTGCTCCTTAGCGGCGACCCGCTCCTCCAGCTCCTGCTGGAGCTGCTCCCGCCGAGCCAGGTCTAGCTGGCGTTGAGCGTCCGCAAGGCCCACGACGTGGGAGTCCGCGGCTATCGCGGGCTTCTTGGCCCTTGACTTGGCCGACCCCGACGCCGTAGAACCTCCAGACCCCTCCTTTCTAAATGCGCGCTTGCGCGACATCGACCCGGACATACCCGCATCGGATACGAGTGAGCTGACGGACTCATCTGCAGAATCGTCCGACATCGACTCAACTCCCACAAAGAAGCTCGCCGCAGACGGCGCGCGGCTGGCTTCAGACGCCGAGGCGTCAGATTGGCCCTGAGAAGGGCCTTTTGGTTGGCCCTGAGAAGGGCCTTTTGGTTGGCCCTGAGAAGGGCCTTTTGGTTGGCCCTGAGAAGGGCCTTTTGGTTGGCCCTGAGAAGGGCCTTTTGGTTGGCCCTGAGAAGGGCCTTTTGGTTTAAGGAAACGCCCGAGGGCGTCCCGCGGTGTCTGAGACATGGTCTCCAACAGTATCGCAGCACGCAAGACAGAATTTGATTGCTACGAAGCACAGTGCACTTTGGCCGAGCCCAGCCTGCCACTCCGTTACGGTGGTCAGGACTGGGTCGTTTCCAGGGGACACGACGAGGACGTAAGCACTGTGGGGTAGTCCCCCAACCTAACCTAACCTTTTTTTTTTTTTTTTTTTTTTGCGCTGGGAAAAAATGCAATTACGCATACCACGCCCATTTGGGGGAATGGGGGGCTATGTGGGACTCCCCGGGCTAGCCCGGTATACCCACTAAAACAACCCAGCGGCATTCCCGCATCGTCTGAGTGGAAGGGCACTGGGAAACCGGCATAGCCTTTACCTCCAGTACCCCTCCGACGATCGCCCGCCTTCACCGCGGCAGGCCCCGCACGAATGTCCCGCAGGTGGTGTGGAGTGCAACGCGGGCGGAGGCGCCCCCCCCGCGCCTGCCGCCCGCCCACACCACCACGAGGAGGGAAAGCCGGTTTCCGCTCCGACCTCCTCCTCGCCCACAGAGGCGCAGCGAGAGGGCCATCCTCCCGCGCGCGCTCCGCCGCCTCCCTTTGCGATTACGTTCTCGCAAAAGGAGGCGACCGCAGCCCAAGATCCCTCGCCTCCCAGCGTGGCGCGCTCCGTGCTAGGGAACGGAACGCAACACGCCGGGAAGCGAGAGGCCCCGGCCGATCCCCGCAATCAGACCGCGGCGCGGCCCAGACTGAGCCGTCAGTACCCAAGGGTGTGCCGCGCCGCGTCCTCCGCAGCACGGGTTCGTCAGCCGGCTATTGCCAGCTGACAAACCCGTCGCCCCTACAAGGCTCGTTCCACCATGCCCTCTCCTAGATGAGAGGGCGGGGAAGAGCCCTCCCTCCCATGGCCAACTGGCCACCCCCCAATGGTCAGAATTCGCCACAAACAATAGCCTCCGGGAGCTCAGAAGCTATTGCCCGTGCCCAGGGTGCACCGGCCCGAGCAACTGCTGTTCCCCCCGGACGTATCCATAAGGGACCAGCAGCCACCGGGCACACGAGGAGGTTTCTGACCACGCACCCCAACCTAACCTAACCTAACCTTTTTTTTTTTTTTTTTTTTTTTTTTTGCGCTGGGAAAAAATGCAATTACGCATACCCGCCCATTTGGGGGAATGGGGGGCTATGTGGGACTCCCCGGGCTAGCCCGGTATACCCACTAAAACAACCCAGCGGCATTCCCGCATCGTCTGAGTGGAAGGGCACTGGGAAACCGGCATAGCCTTTACTTCCAGTGCCCCTCCGACGATCGCCCGCCTTCGCGGCGGGCCCCTCACGTCCTCCCCATGGGGGGAGGGTCGGGAATGTCCGGCGGAGGTGGTGTGGAGTGCAATGCGGGCGGAGGCGCCCCCGCGCCTGTCGCCCGCCCATCACCACCACGAGGAGGGAAAAGCTGTCGTCTTCTCCGACCTCTTCTTCGCCTACGGAGCGGCGCAGCGAGAGGGTCATCCTCCCGCGCGCGCTCCGCCGCCTCCTTTTGCGAAATGACGTCCTCGCAAAAGGAGGCAACCGCAGCCCAAGATCCCTCGCTCCCCAGCATGGAACGTACTACGCTGGGAAGCGAGAGGTCCCGGCCGATCTCCGCAATCAGACTGCGGCGCGGCCCAGACCAAGCCGGGCAAACCTCAAGGGTGTGCTGCGCCGTGTCCTCCGCCGCGCCGCAGTCGTGGCACGCTGGGGTCTCCTCCCTCCCGATCCTGTGCAGGTGCGAGCCAAAACAGCCGTGCCCTGACAGCACCTGGACCAGACGGAAAGAGAGGAAACCGTGTCGCCGCCCGAGCCAGTCTCTCAGGACTGGACCGAGCGCGTCCAGCGTCCGACGTCCAAAGGTGGCGGTAGCGAGGTCGTCCGTCCAATGGACGACAATGGCGTCCCTCGCCTCCCGCCGTACTGCCTCCCGCTCTTCCGCGACGGGGCGCTCCCCCATCGCCCTTCGACGCGCCGTCCACTCGTACACTCTGGCGAGCACCCACGCCTCGAGTTCCCAAGGGGGGGTGCCGGCCAGAGCGCACGCCGCCGAGAAGCCCACCGAGCGGTAGGCCCTCGCCACCCGCTGTGCAATGGCCCGTTGCGGCCTGCGGATAGCGGTGGCATTCTCCCTTCTATGAAGGGAGTCCGCCCAGATGGGGGCCCCGTAAAGGGCCATGCTCCGCAGGATGCCGGCATATAGACGCCGGCATCGTGCGCTGGGACCTCCCAGGTTGGGGAGGAGCCACGACAGGGCGTCGGCGGCCTTCAGCAGGCGCGTCGACAGACCGCTGAAGTGCGGCCCGAAGCGCCACCTGCTGTCCAGCACCAGGCCCAGATATTTCATCTGGGGCCGGACCTCCACTCTGGCGCCCTCCACGGCTATGTGGGCGTCTGGAGGGCAGCTCTGCCGAGGCCCGTGGAAGAACACGGCCTCGGTCTTGTTCAGCGCCACCCTCAACCCCAGGCGGCGGATCCTCCCCGCCACCAAGGACCCGCCAGCCGATGCCAGACAGGCCGCCTCCCCAAAGTTCTTCCCCCGGGCAGTGAGAAGAGTGTCGTCCGCGTAACAGATGACACTCGTGCCCGGGAGGAGGGCCCCCCGCAGGAGCCAATCGAACCCAATGTTCCACAGGGTGGGCCCCAGGACCGACCCCTGTGGAACACCGGACTCCGCGCCATACCGCCTCAACCTGGCCATTTTGTCCACAAGGAGGACCTCGCGGTCCTCCAAGTAGCTGGCCAGGAGGCCCCTCAAGTAAACCTAACCTAACCTTTTTTTTTTTTTTTTTTTTTTTTTGCGCTGGGAAAAAATGCAATTACGCATACCACGCCCATTTGGGGGAATGGGGGGCTATGTGGGACTCCCCGGGCTAGCCCGGTATACCCACTAAAACAACCCAGCGGCATTCCCGCATCGTCTGAGTGGAAGGGCACTGGGAAACCGGCATAGCCTTTACCTCCAGTACCCCTCCGACGATCGCCCGCCTTAACCGCGGCGGGCCTAGCACGTCCTCCCCATCGGGGGAGGCTCGGAATGACCCGCAGAGGTGGTGTGGAGTGCAACGCGGGCGGAGGCGCCCCCCCCGCGCCTGCCGCCCGCCCACACCACCACGAGGAGGGAAAGCCGGCATATCCGCTCCGACCTCCTCCTCACCCACAGAGGCGCAGCGAGAGGGCCATCCTCCCGCGCGCGCTCCGCCGCCTCCCTTTGCGATTACGTCCTCGCAAAAGGAGGCGACCGCAGCCCAAGATCCCTCGCCTCCCAGCGCGGCGCGCTCCGTGCTGGGGAACGGAACGCAACACGCCGGGAAGCGAGAGGTCCCGGCCGATCCCCGCAATCAGACCGCGGCGCGACCCAGACTGAGCCGTCAGTACCCAAGGGTGTGCCGCGCCGCGTCCTCCGCAGCACGGGTTCGTCAGCCGGCTATTGCCAGCTGACAAACCCGTCGCCCCTACAAGGCTCGTTCCACCATGCCCTCTCCTAGATGAGAGGGCGGGGAAGAGCCCTCCCTCCCATGGCCAACTGGCCACCCCCCCATGGTCAGAATTCGCCACAGACAATAGCCTCCGGGAGCTCAGAAGCTATTGCCCGTGCCCAGGGTGCACCGGCCCGAGCAACTGCTGTTCCCCCCGGACGTATCCATAAGGGACCAGCAGCCACCGGGCACACGAGGAGGTTTCTGACCACGCACCCCAAACCTAACCTTTTTTTTTTTTTTTTTTTTTTTTTTTTTTGCGCTGGGAAAAAATGCAATTACGCATACCACGCCCATTTGGGGGAATGGGGGGCTATGTGGGACTCCCCGGGCTAGCCCGGTATACCCACTAAAACAACCCAGCGGCATTCCCGCATCGTCTGAGTGGAAGGGCACTGGGAAACCGGCATAGCCTTTACCTCCAGTACCCCTCCGACGATCGCCCGCCTTCACCGCGGCGGGCCCCGCACGAATGTCCCGCAGGTGGTGTGGAGTGCAACGCGGGCGGAGGCGCCCCCCCCGCGCCTGTCGCCCGCCCACACCACCACGAGGAGGGAAAGCCGGCATATCCGCTCCGACCTCCTCCTCGCCCACAGAGGCGCAGCGAGAGGGCATCCTCCCGCGCGCTCTCCGCCGCCTCCCTTTGCGATTACGTTCTCGCAAAAGGAGGCGACCGCAGCCCAAGATCCCTCGCCTCCCAGCGCGGCGCGCTCCGTCCTGGGGAACGGAACGCACCACGCCGGGAAGCGAGAGGTCCCGGCCGATCCCCGCAATCAGACCGCGGCGCGGCCCAGACTGAGCCGTCAGTACCCAAGGGTGTGCCGCGCCGCGTCCTCCGCAGCACGGGTTCGTCAGCCGGCTATTGCCAGCTGACAAACCCGTCGCCCCTACAAGGCTCGTTCCACCATGCCCTCTCCTAGATGAGAGGGCGGGGAAGAGCCCTCCCTCCCATGGCCAACTGGCCACCCCCCCATGGTCAGAATTCGCCACAGACAATAGCCTCCGGGAGCTCAGAAGCTATTGCCCGTGCCCAGGGTGCACCGGCCCGAGCAACTGCTGTTCCCCCCGGACGTATCCATAAGGGACCAGCAGCCACCGGGCACACGAGGAGGTTTCTGACCACGCACCCCACCCCAAACCTTTTTTTTTTTTTTTTTTCGGGGTGGAAATCCTCATGGATGTCCTCCGCCCTGGGGCGGGCGGAGGGGTCTGTCAGACTCTTACTGACTAAAACCACCCCGGTGTTCCATCTCACACTTAGGCCGGGGGCCGCGGGAGCAGTACATTCGTCCGCAGCCCCCAACTAGTGCCGGCCCGCATATGCAGACCTCAATCGCGGGGGGGAGTGAGACTCCCCCTGTGTCATCTAGGAGGCGCGCGTGGAACACTACGCGCCACCGCCTCTGGTCCATTTGGATGGGGGAGGCGGACGTCCCCAAGTCCGCCGCCCCTGGACCCGTTTACGGGGGTTGGAAGAGGGCGTTATCCGCCCTCCGCCGACGCCCGGTGCGCCTTCTGCGGGCTGGAAGAGTGCTTGCACTCTCCCTCTCCCTTTCCGCAGTCTCCTTCTGCGAGATGACACTTTCGCAGAAGGACATCACCGCGTCCCAGGACTCTGCACTGCCGACCATAGAACGAACCACGGCCGGCAGCGACAGGTCGCTCCCCACCTCAGAAACAAGGGCGCGGCGCGGCTCCTCCCATGCAGTACATTCTGCCAGCGTGTGCCGCGCCGTGTCCTCTCCACAATGGACGCAGTGATGACACCGGGCGTCCGGCTCCCTGCCAATGCGACACAGGTACTTCCCGAAGCAACCGTGCCCCGAGAGCACCTGCGTCGCCCGAAACGTCAGGGAGCCGTGCCTCCTCCCGAGCCAGAGATCGAGCACCGGCCGGATCGCCTCGATGGTGACGAGGCCGGCGGTAGGGCGTGAAAGCCTGTCCCGCCATTCCGCCACTAAGACCTGACGGAGCTCTGACCGACGCAGCGTGATCTGTCGCTGCACCAGTCTTTCGCCCCGCGTCCGCGCCTCCTCGCGCCACCTGTGAAGTGACGCAAGGGTTTTCGCCTCCAGGTCCCAGGGCGGGGATCCGGCCAGTGCACAAGCCGCCTCGTAGGAGATCGTGCGATAACCCCTGATGACTCTGACGGCCATCGCCCTCTGCGGTTTTCGCAGTATTGCGATACTGCGGGCCGTCAAGTCGGGCGTCCACACCGGGGCGCCATACAGGGCCATCGATCGCACGATCCCCACATACAACCGCCTACAGGCGGTGCTCGGGCCCCCCAAATTGGGAAGCAGCGTTGACAGCGCGCCCGCCGCGCCCAATAGCTTGGGCGCCAGCCGCCGAAAGTGGGGGCCGAAGTCCCACCGGCTGTCGAGCACCAATCCTAGGTACTTCATGGTTGGCTCGACGGCAATTCGAGCCCCCCCGACCACGATGTGTGATCCCGGCGGCGGCGCCCGTCGGGGGCCATGGAAAGCGATGGCCTCCGACTTGTTTAGGGCCACCTCCAGGCCTAGGCGCCGTATGCGGCTCACGACTTGTGAGACCGCAGCCGTAGCCAGCAACGCTGCCTCCCTGTGCGAGCTCCCCCGAGCCGTGACCAGCGTGTCGTCCGCGTAACACGTCAGGGTCACCCCCCGTTGGAGCTCGCCCCTCAGCACCCAGTCGTACCCGATGTTCCACAGGAGCGGGCCCAGGACCGAACCCTGTGGAACACCGCACGACATCTCGCGCTGGTCTCCGCCTTCGCGTCCCCTGAAGGTGACACACCTTTCCGCCAAGTAAGCCCCAACAACGTGACGGAGGTAGGGAGGCACCCGATGGTAACGCAACGCCTCCCTAATACAGCTCCAGGGCAGGGTGTTGAAGGCATTGGAGATGTCCAAGGACACCGCCAGCACCACCCCGCCCCTGGAGACCGCTTCCTCCGCCAGGACTCTCACTCGCATGATGGCGTCAATGGTAGAGCGCCCATGTCGGAATCCGAACTGACTGTCGTCCAGGTCCGGCCCCTCTCTGTACAAGTGGCCAACGAGGCGGTCTGCAATTATCCGCTCGAATAGCTTGCCCACCTCGTCTAGCAGCACTATGGGCCGGTAAGCGGACGGCGAGTCCGCTGGGCGCCCCGGCTTCCTGAGCAGGACCAATCGACCTGTTTTCCACTGAGTGGGAAACTGGCCCCGCTCGAGGCAAGCTGAGAAGAGTCCTCTCAGTTGGGGCTCCAACTCCTTCAGGGCGAGGACGAGAGCGCGGCCGGGTACTCCATCGGGCCCCGGAGCAGTGTTTTTGGCCCGGAGCCGCATCACGGCTGCTCTCATCTCCGGTTGTGTCACCTCTGGGACGCTTACGCTCTCAGGCTCTGGGGCTGTGTGCGGAACCATCTGCGGTGGCCGGTGCTCCGCTCTTGCAGGGAAGAGGGCTGCAACTACATCTTCCAGCAGCTGGGGCTGGAGACTCTCCGTAAGTGGGGGGGCCCAGGGACGAAGTTTCCCTCGAACCATACGATAAGGCCGCCCCCACGGATCCCCGTCTAGAGTCTCCAACAGCTCCTCCCAAGCTCGCGTCTTCGCTTCGCCGATGGCCAGCCACAGAGCCTTCTTCGCCGCGCGGTACACTTCGTACAGCGCGGCTTCCTCATCAGGAACCCGTCGACGCCTCCTCCGGTACCGAGTGTACGGGCGCCTAGCCGCCACGCATGCGACGCGTAGCTGCGCAATCTCGGCAGACCACCAGTACACTTGGCGCCTCGCGGATAGTGCATGGGCCCGGGGCATTGACGCATCACAAATTTGCATCATCGCCCCGTGGAACCACTGCGCCTCCTCTTCGACGTCGACGGGTCCGTGTGACGCCGACTCCCAGAACCAGGCCTGGACAATAGCGGCCTCCTCGAGAGCCTCCCTGTCGATGTGCTTAAGCACCCAGCGCGGACCGTCTCTTTGCGGGGCCGATAGGCTGCGGCTGCCAGCGGTCTGGGTAGAGACGTCGAAACGGATATAAAGATGGTCCGACAACGTCTCCACCCCCACGGCAACACGCCAGCCACTAACACGGTGCGCAACAGCAGGGCTAGCGAACGAGACGTCCACTATAGACCCGCCCCGCTGCCGCACGCACGTGTAGACCGAGCCCCGGTTAAGGACGGCCAGGCCTGTCGTGATCGCCCACTCCTCCAGCACCTCACCCCTAAGGTCGGTAACCGGGGATCCCCAAGCCGCGGATTTTGCGTTGAGATCCCCGAGTAGCAGCACGGGGCGAGGGTGGTACCGGCCCACGACGGCTCCCAACTCGACAAGGAAACTCTCGAAGTCGGCGAGACTCTTGTTGGGCGAGTAGTATGCCCCGATGACAACTATGCCATCTGCAAGAGCAGCTACCCAACAGTGACCTCGGGTAGCGCTGACAAGAGTCCCGCCAATGATGGCCACCAAACCGTCAAGGTCCCCCGCCCAGTTATCTCGGGCGGGGACAGAATACGGCTCAGCAACCACAGCCACATGGATCGACCACTCCGCCATGCTCTGGAGCAAAAGGTCCTGAGCTCTGGCAGAGTGGTTGATGTTGCCCTGGAGGAAATGGTAAGGTGCCATTAATGGCACTCCATTCCCTCCACATCTCCTTCCCTAGGCCGGGAGTCGGCCGAAGGGCTGCTGGGCTGCGGGGGGGGTGCGGATCCCCCGGCAGTCTTGGTCCCCTCCGTTTTCTTGCGGTTCTTCCCCCGCTTCTTTTTGCTGGTGGTGGGGCGGGGCGCACCGCAGCACTTCCCGCCTACTATGTGCTCCGCGGACTTTCCTGCAGCTGCACAAACACTGCAGTTTGGTGCCGTGGAGCATTGGGCCGCCTTGTGGCCGGGCCGACCGCAGCGATAGCACTGATCGCCGCGGTCTATGTCGGCGGTGCACCGTGCACGGACATGCCCGCTTTCCAGGCATCGGTAGCACCGCATGGCCCTGGGTTGCAGGAGCTTGACCTCCGCCGCAACCCATCCCACCAGCAAACGCCCACTGTCGGCGATCTTATTCGCCGCCGCTACCGGGCACCGCACAAAAATCGTGCCAAGCCCGTCAGCGTCGCGGCGAATTTCGCCCGCCCGCATATTTTCAGGCGGACACCCGCCGCTTCTGGCAATGGCCGCCACTACCTCCTCTGGAGTCACGGAGTCGTCCAGCCCTTTGACGAGCACGTCGGCCGTCTTGATGGGCCTCGACACCCGGATGTCCTCTGACTTCAGGGTCTCCCGTAGCTTGGCAGCCAGGGTATCCGCCTTCTCGTCACTTGTGGGACCCGACAAGTGAAACAGCCGCGCTCCCGTGATGGCTGTTTTGAACCGGAAGCCATCCGGGGTGCCAAGGTCAGGGAAGTTGACCTTGGCCCTCGCCTCAGCCAGGACCGTCTTGTAGGTGACGCCCCTTTCTAGTGCTCCAGGCTGCAGTGTAAGCACTACAGCCGCGGAGCGTGGGGCGTGGATCCTGGGCGACTTCCGGCTATTTTTGGCGGTTCGGCCCTTCTTTTTCTTTCCCTTGCGCTTTTTCTTTTTACTACCGACCGTCGTCCAGCCGGCCTCAGTACTAGGCCCGGCCATGGTCGCAGGTTGCGCGATGTTGCGGGGGGTCCCCTCCACGGGCTTTTTGGTCCCCTCCATGGGCGTCCTGGCCCCCTCCGCGGGCTTCTTGGCCCCCTCAGCGGGCTTCTTGGCCCCGTCCGCGGGTTTCTTGGCCGCCTCAGCGTACCCTTTGGCCCCATCCTTGGGCTTTTTAGCCCCCTGCACGGGCTTCTTGGCACCCTCCGCCGCTTTTATGGCGCCCAGCGCGGGCTCCGTCCTCGTGGACTCCTCCTTCCTCCGTTGGTCCGCTGCGAGTGGCGGCCGGAGGATTTCGGCTGGGAGGAGCCTTGGCTCCAACGCCTCGAGCCGGGCATTTATCATGCCCCCGACTTGGAGCGCGACAGCCCGCACAATTTCGGCAACCTGGTCGGATTGCAGGAATCCAGGGGCCAGGGTGGTGGAGACGGCGGCCGCGGAAGTCGCATGTTCTTGATGCCGACAAAAGTCGGCCCTTAGAACAGCGAAGTCCCGCTGAAGTTCCTTTATTTTGGACTCCAGCCGGCCGTTCTCCTCCTGCAGTTTCACCGTCTCCTCAGAGACGGTGCGATTAAGGAGGACCTCCACCGCCTCCCTAATCCCATCCGCCGCCTCTTTCAGGGCCCGCGTGAACGTGCCCTTCAGATTGCCAGACTTCGTGGCAACCTTCATCACCACGTCCACGCCGTCCATCACCTGGCGGTTAAGGGCCGCCGCCGTCAAGCCCTCCGCAACTGTCCGCCTTTCCCTGGCCTGTCGGGCCATCTCGGCGACCTCGTCGGTTGCGACTGCCCGACGCTCCTCTCTCCTGGCGGCGTTGATCTCAGCCTTGGTGCTGACGCCTTGCATGGCCCCATCAGAGGCACTGTCTCCGCTGGGTCCCGGCGTATCGGGGCGCCGCAGAAAACGACCTCGGGAGTCTCGCGACGATATCGGAGCGGATGCTCTGTCAATCGTCGCGCGACCTCGTCCTCTTCTGGTCGTCGGCACTTTGGCAGCCGACAGCTTCTCCTCACTAGAGGAAAGGCCTATCGACCCTGCGCCGTCAGAGTCCTCCTCTCGCGGCCGTTTCCTCCAAAATTTGGAAGAACGACCGCCCCCCGACCCCTGGTCAGACATCATTTGTACGTCCTCGAAAGGACGTGAGCCTCCTCGTCTCCCGTTGCCATTACCGGCAAGCGGAAGATTGCATAGGCGCTCCAGGTTCACCTGAAGCACCTTTTCCCGCTGGCTGGCGCAATCTTGTGTCTCCACCTCAGAGTCGGTAGAGACACAAGAGCGCGCCGGAGCAGAATGACCGCCGGCGCCCCCCCCAGACACGGTGGGGCCGCCCTCAATGGAGGGGCGGGACTCGCCCCCCCTCGTCAACCTCGATGCAGTGTCTGAAGACACCGCACCCACCTTTTCATCAGCTTTGCTTTTTAAATTTTCCATACAAAACCCACGAGTATGGGGGAAATAAAACGTCGATCCGGGCAGAGACCCCTGTACCCGGACAAGCCTACATACGTCAGGAGGTCGGCTGGTATCCTGACGGGACCTGCACTCGCGACTGAATGTTCCGAAGAACTTGTAACTGTCAGCCATCCATCCCCTCGCCGTGCATCGCAACTTGGGATTCAGTGAAAACTTTATAGAGTTTCGCTCTTGGTCCAGGCGGTTAAGCCGAGACCCCCGGTCCTCTCAATGAGGATTACGGGTCGGGCCGAACGGTGGTCTGCATCAGACCGTGTCTGCCAGCCAACTATTGCCAGCTGACAAACCCGTCGCCCCTACAAGGCTCGATTCGACCACGCCCTCTCCTAGATGAGAGGGCGGGGAAGAGCCTTCCCATGGCCAACTGGCCACCCTCCCTTGGTCAGAATTCGCCACAGACAATAGCTCGCGAGAGCTATTGCCCGTGCCCAGGGTGCACCGGCCCGAGCAACTGCTGTTCCCCCCGGACGTATCCATAAGGGACTAGCAGCCACCAGGCACACGAGGAGGTTTCTGACCACGCACCCCACCCCACCCCAAACCTAACCTAACCTAACCTTTTTTTTTTTTTTTTTTTTTTTCGGGGTGGAAATCCTCATGGATGTCCTCCGCCCTGGGGTGGGCGGAGGGGTCTGTCAGACTCTTACTGACTAAAACCACCCCGGTGTTCCATCTCACACCTGCGCCGAGGGTCGCGGGAACTTACGACACTTCCGCAACCCCCGGCTGGTGCCGGCCCGCCGCAGCGGGCCTCCTCGGGTTAGCGGGGGGAGTGAGGTGTTAGACTCCCCCCGCGCCGTCTAAGAGGGGCGCGCTTGGAACACTTCGCGCCGCCGCCTCGGGTCCTGATGAGTGGGGGGCGACAGACTTCCCCAAGTCCGTCGCCCCTGGACCCATTTAGGGGGGCTGGAAGAGGGCGTTGTCCGCCCTCCGCCGACGCCCGGTGCGTCTGCTGCGGGCCGGGTGAGTGGAGGTGATCTCCCTCACCCTTTCCGCATCCTCCTTCTGCGACATGACCGTGTCGCAGAAGGACACCACCGCGTCCCAGGACTCCTCGCTGTCGACCATGGACTCGACCACGGCCGACAGCGACAGGTTACCGCCTACTCCTGAGATGAGGGCACGGCGCGGCTCCTCCCAAGCGGCACACTCTGCCAGCGTGTGCCACGCCGTGTCCCCCCGGCAATCGCCGCAGTGGTGACACCGGGCGTCTGGCTCCCTGTTTATGCGACACAGGTACTTCCCGAAGCAACCGTGCCCCGAGAGCACCTGCGTCGCCCGAAACGACAGGGAGCCGTGCCTCCTCCCGAGCCAGCGCTCGAGCACCGGCCGGACCGCCCCGACGGTGGCGAGGCCGGCGGTAGGGCGTGAAAGCCTGTCCCGCCACTCCGCCACCAGGGCCTCGTGCAGCTGCGACCGACGCAGCTCCAACTGTCGCTGCATCGGCCGCTCGCCCCGCGTTCTCGCTTCCTCGCGCCACCGATATAGTGACGCGAGTACTAACGCCTCGAGGTCCCAAGGCGGAGATCCGGCCAGTACGCAAGCCGCCTCGTAGGAGATCGTGCGATACCCCCTGATGACTCTGACGGCCAGCGCTCTCTGCGGCTTTCGCAGAACAGCGATGCTGCCGGCCGTCAGGTCAGCCGCCCAGATCGGGGCCCCGTACAGGGCCATCGATCGCACGATCCCCACGTAGAGCCGCCTGCAGGCGAGGCTCGGGCCCCCCAGATTGGGAAGCAGCGTTGACAGCGCCCCAGCCGCGCCCAACAGCTTGGGCGTCAGCCGCTGGAAGTGGGGTCCGAAGTCCCACCGGCTGTCGAGCACCAATCCCAGGTACTTCATGGTGGACTCGACAGCTATTCGGACCCCCCCCACAATGATGTGGGATCCGGACGGCGGCGCCCGCCGAGGGCCATGAAAGACCATGGCCTCCGACTTGCTGAGGGCCACCTCCAGGCCAAGGAGCCGTATGCGGCTCACCACCTGTGAGACCGCAGCCGTCACCAGCAACGCTGCCTCCCTATACGAACTCCCCCGAGCGGTGACCAGCGTGTCGTCCGCGTAACACGTCAGGTCTACGCCCGGTGGGAGTTCCCCCCTCAGCACCCAGTCGTACCCGATGTTCCACAGGGGCGGGCCTACGACCGAGCCCTGCGGAACACCGCACGACATGCGGTGCCGGTGTCCGCCATCACGTCCCACGTAGGTGACACACCTCTCCGACAGATAAGCCCCAACGATGCGGCGGAGGTAGAGAGGCACCCGATGGTAACGCAGTGCCTCCCTAATACAGCTCCAGGGCAGGGTGTTGAAGGCGTTGGAGATGTCCAAAGACACCGCCAACATCACCCCACCCCGGGACACCGCTTCCTCCGCCAGGACCCTCACCCGCGACACAGCGTGGATGGTGGAGCGCTCATGCCGAAAGCCAAACTGGCTCTCGGCCAGGTCCGGCCCCTCCGTACGCAAGTGGCCGGCGAGGCGGGTAGCTATTATTCGTTCGAACAGCTTACCCACCTCGTCCAGCAGCACTATGGGCCGGTATGCGGACGGCGAGTCCGCAGGGCGCCCCGCCTTCCTGAGCAGGACCAGACGACCAGTTTTCCACAAACTGGGAAACTGGCCCCGCTCAAGACACGCCGTGTAGAGTCCTCTCAGTTGGGGCTCAAGCTCCTTCAGAGCGAGGGCCAACACGCAGCCGTGAATTCCGTCGGGCCCCGGAGCCACGTTCTTGGCCCGGAGCCGCATCACGGCCGCCCCCATCTCTGCCTGTGTCACCTCCGGGACGCTGATGGCGTTCTCGTCCGTAGGCTCCGCGGCTGTGGGCAAAGCCATCGGCGGCGGAGTGTGTTCCGCTCTCGCCGGGAAGAGGGCTGCGACTACCTCCTCCAGCAGCTCAGGTTGGAGACTCTCCGTAAGCGGAGGCGCCGCGGCTCGAAGTTTCCCTCGAACCGCGAGATAAGGGCGCCCCCACGGATCCCCGTCCAGAGTCTCCAACATCTCCTCCTTGGCTCGCGTCTTCGCGTCGCCGACGGCCAGCCACAGAGCCTCCTTCGCCGCGCGGTACACCTCATACAGCGCGGCTTCTTCGTCAGGGACCCGACGACGTCTCCTCCGGTATCGGGTGTACTGGCGCCTCACCGCCACACACGCGACGCGCAACTGCGCGATCTGCGCGGACCACCAGTACACCTGGCGCCTTGCACTCTGTGCGTGGACCCGGGGCATGGACGCATCGCAGATTTGCGTCATCGCCCTGCGGAACCACAGCGCCTCCTGCTCGACGTCGACGGGTCCGGTCGTTGCCGACTCCCAGCTCCAGGCCTGCACGATAACGGCCTCCTCGAGAATCTCCCTGTCGATGCGCTTACGCGCCCAGCGCGGACCGTCCATCCGCGGGGCCGGCGAACCGCGGCCGCCAGCGGTCTGGGCGGAGACGTCGAACCGGATGTAACGGTGATCCGACAACGTCTCCACCTCCGCGGCGACACGCCAGTCGCGGACACGGTTCGCAACAGCGGGGCTAGCGAACGATACGTCCACTATAGACCCGCCCCGCTGCCGCACGCACGTCTGGACCGAGCCCCGATTTAGGACGGTCAAGCCAGTCGTGACCGCCCACTCCTCCAGCACCTCGCCCCTGGCATCGGTCACAGGGGATCCCCACGCCGAAGACTTGGCGTTGAGATCCCCCAGCAACAGCACAGGGCGAGGGTGAAGTCGGGCCACCACGGCCCCCAACTCGACAAGGAAGTTCTCGAAGTCGGCGAGACTCTTGTTGGGCGAAAAATACGCCCCAACAATGCCAACGCCGTCCGCGAGGGCGGCAACCCAGCCGTGACCTCGGGACGGGCCGACGAGAGCCCCGCCAATGATGGCCACCAAACCATCCAGGTCACCCACCCAGTTATCCCTGGGGGGGACAAAATACGGCTCGGCGACCACAGCCACGTGAATCGACCACTCTGCCATACTCTGGAGCAAGAGATCCTGAGCTCTGGCAGAGTGGTTGATATTGCCCTGGAGGAAATGGTAGAGCGCCATTAAACGCAATCCATTTCCCCCTCTGCATCAGCCTCAGGCCGGGAGTCGGCCGAAGGGCCACCAGGCTGCGGGGGGTGTAAAGAGCCCCCGGCAGCCTTGGCAACCCCTGTCTTCTTCCTCCTCCTCCTCTTCTTTTTTCCCCCCTTGTTGGCGGACGTGGACGTGCTGCCACAGGCGTTTCCGCCCGCTATGTGCCCCGCGGACCTCCCTGCAGCTGTACAGAGGCTGCAGTTTGGCGCCTCGGAGCACTGGGCCGCCCTGTGGCCGGGCTGACCGCAGCGATAGCACTGATCGCTGCGGTCTACTTCGGCGGTGCATCGTGCCCGGACATGCCCAATGTCCAGGCATCGGAAGCACCGCAAGCCCTTGGGTTGCAGCAGCTTGACCCTCGCCGCAACCCACCCCACCAACAGACGCCCAGCGTCGGCGAGCTTGTTCGCCGCCGCCACTGGGCATCGCACCCAGACTGCACCGAGCCCGGAGGCATCGGTGCGAATGTCGCCCGTACGCACATCCGCGGGCGGACATTGGCCGGCTTTGGCGACGGCCGCCACGACCTCAGCCGGGGTCGTCGAGTCGTCCAGGCCGTCGACGCGCAAGTCTGCGGTCTTCATGGGCCTGGACACCCGAACGTCCTCCGGATTGAGGACCTCCCTCAATTTGGCGGCCAAAATGTCCGCCCTCTCGCCGCTGGAGGCACCGGACACCTCGAGCAGTCGCGCCCCCGTAATCGCCGACTTCAACTTGAAGCCGGACGGTGTGCCAAGGTCGGGGAACGCGACCTTCGCTCTGGCCTCTGTCAGGACCGCCTTGTAGGTGAGGCCCCTTTCTACGGCTCCGGGCTGCAGTGTGATCACTACAGCCGCGGTGCTTGCGGCTCTCAACCTAGGCGGTCCCTGCGCCTTCTGCGTTGCCGGTGCCGGTGTTCCAGCGGGTGCCGGCGGCGCCGCCTTTTTCTTGCGGCGCCTCTTCTTTTTGACGACCGTCGTCCAGGCCTCTGTCAAAGGCCCGGGCGCGGTCGCCGGAGGAGGAGCGGCCGGCCGGGAAGTCGACGCGGATGCCCCATCCACGGACTTCTTCGGCCCAGGCCCCGTCGCGGGCTTTCCAGGCCCCACCGCGGGCCTCCCGGGCTCCGTCGCGGGCCTCCCAGGTGCCGTCGCGGGCTTTCCAGGCCCCTCCGCGGGTTTTTTGGCCCCCTTCCCAGGCCCGGATGGCTTAGCTGTCCCGGGCTGTGACTCCAGCCTAGTCGCTCCCTCCTTCCTCCGCTCATCCGCAGCGAGCGGTGGGCGGAGGGTCTCCGCCGGGAGGAGTCTCGCTTCGATGGCCTCGAGCCGGGCGCTCACCATCGACCCACACTGCACCATGCAGATGCGCGCGATCCTCTCGATCTCCGCATCCGCAAGTGCATGGGCCGACGATGGAGCCGACGTGGCCGGCGGCAGAGCTTTGGCCGCGGGAACTGCCTTCGAGGCGGCAAACTGCCGCTTGAGGTCCTCCAACTCGGATCGGAGACGGCCGTTCTCCTCCCATAGCTTCGCCGTCTCCTCCGTGGTTGTGCGATTATGGAGGACCTCAACTGCCTCCATAATGGCGTCCGCCGCCTCCTTCAGGGCGCTCGTGAACGTGCCCTTCAGGTTGCCCGATTTGGTGGCAACCTTCAAGACGACATTCACGGCGTCCTGGACCTGGCGATTGAGCTCAACCGCCGGTACGCTCTCGACGGCAGCCATCCGGGCCAAGCGCCGCTCTCGGGCCTGTCGGGTCAGCTCGCTGACCTCGTCCGCCGCGACCGCCTTTCGCTGCGCCCGTTTGGCCGCGTTCGCTCCTGCCTTATTGGACCCCAATAGGGACACTGAGCCCTCGCTCAGGTCCGCCATCGTGGGTCCAGGGTCGCTCTCTGCGCTCTCCGCCGGATGCCCTATGGGAACCGGCGTAGCGGGCCGAGATAGTGGCACGAAGCGACCCGCTCGGTCGCGCCCCGACAACCGAGCGGAACCTCCGCTCGTCACCGCGCGACCTCGTCCCCTCTGTGCCGTTGGCACTTTCGGAGCCGATAGGTTCTCCTCACTCGAGGAGAGGCCCATCGACCCCGAGTCGTTGCTGCGCTGGCGCTTCCGCCTTCCTTCTGGCGCAGCATTGCGCAGGCGCTCCAGGTTCACCTGGAGCACCTTTTCTCGCTGGCTGGCGCAATCTTGTGTCTCCACCTCAGAGTCGGTAGAGACACAAGAGCGCGCCGGAGCGGAATGACCGCCAACGCCCCCTCCAGACACGGTGGGGCCGCCCTCAATAGAGGGGCGGGACTCTCCCCCCCTCGACACCCTCGATGCAGTGTCCGAAGACACCGCACCCACCTTTTCGTCAGTTTTATCTTTTACATCCATATGTAAACCCACGAGTATGGGGGAAATAAAACGTCGATCCGGGCAGAGACCCCTGTACCCGGACAAGCCTACATACGTCAGGAGGTCGGCTGGTATCCTGACGGGACCTGCACTCGCGACTGAATGTTCCGAAGAACTTGTAACTGTCAGCCATCCATCCCCTCGCCGTGCATCGCAACTTGGGATTCAGTGAAAACTTTATAGAGTTTCGCTCTTGGTCCAGGCGGTTAAGCCGAGACCCCCGGTCCTCTCAATGAGGATTACGGGTCGGGCCGAACGGTGGTCTGCATCAGACCGTGTCTGCCAGCCAACTATTGCCAGCTGACAAACCCGTCGCCCCTACAAGGCTCGATTCCACCACGCCCTCTCCTAGATGAGAGGGCGGGGAAGAGCCTTCCCATGGCCAACTGGCCACCCTCCCTTGGTCAGAATTCGCCACAGACAATAGCTCGCGAGAGCTATTGCCCGTGCCCAGGGTGCACCGGCCCGAGCAACTGCTGTTCCCCCCGGACGTATCCATAAGGGACCAGCAGCCACCAGGCACACGAGGAGGTTCCTGACCACGCACCCCAACCTAACCTAACCTAACCTAACCTTTTTTTTTTTTTTTTGCGCTGGGAAAAAATGCAATTACGCATACCACGCCCATTTGGGGGAATGGGGGGCTATGTGGGACTCCCCGGGCTAGCCCGGTATACCCACTAAAACAACCCAGCGGCATTCCCGCATCGTCTGAGTGGAAGGGCACTGGGAAACCGGCATAGCCTTTACTTCCAGTGCCCCTCCGACGATCGCCCGCCTTCGCGGCGGGCCCCTCACGTCCTCCCCATGGGGGGAGGGTCGGGAATGTCCGGCGGAGGTGGCGTGGAGTGCAAGGCGGGCGGAGGCGCCCCCGCGCCTGTCGCCCGCCCATCACCACCACGAGGAGGGAAGAGCTGACGTCTTCTCCGACCTCTTCTTCGCCTACGGAGCGGCGCAGCGAGAGGGTCATCCTCCCGCGCGCGCTCCGCCGCCTCCTTTTGCGAAATGACATCCTCGCAAAAGGAGGCGACCGCAGCCCAAGATCCCTCGCTCCCCAGCATGGAACGTACTACGCTGGGAAGCGAGAGGTCCTGACCGATCTCCGCAGTCAGACTGCGGCGCGGCTCAGACCAAGCCGGGCAGACCTCAAGGGTGTGCTGCGCCGTGTCCTCCGCCGCGCCGCAGTCGTGGCACGCTGGGGTCTCCTCCCTCCCGATCCTGTGCAGGTGCGAGCCAAAGCAGCCGTGCCCTGACAGCACCTGAACCAGACGGAAAGAGAGGAAACCGTGTCGCCGCCCGAGCCAGTCCCGCAGAACTGGACCGAGCGCGTCCAGCGTCCGACGGCCAAAGGTGGCGGTAGCGAGGTCGTCCGTCCAATGGACGACAATGGCGTCCCTCGCCTCCCGCCGTACTGCCTCCCGCTCTTCCGCGACGGGGCGCTCCTCCATCGCCCTTCGGCGCGCCGTCCACTCGTACACTCTGGCGAGCACCCACGCCTCGAGTTCCCAAGGGGGGGTGCCGGCCAGAGCGCACGCCGCCGAGAAGCCCACCGAGCGGTAGGCCCTCGCCACCCGCTGTGCAATGGCCCGTTGCGGCCTGCGGATAGCGGTGGCATTCTCCCTTCTATGAAGGGAGTCCGCCCAGATGGGAGCCCCGTAAAGGGCCATGCTTCGCAGGATGCCGGCATACAGACGCCGGCATCGTGCGCTGGGACCTCCCAGGTTGGGGAGGAGCCACGACAGGGCGTCGGCGGCCTTCAGCAGGCGCGTCGACAGCCCGCTGAAGTGCGGCCCGAAGCGCCACCTGCTGTCCAGCACCAGGCCCAGATATTTCATCTGGGGCCGGACCTCCACTCTGGCGCCCTCCACGGCTATGTGGGCGTCTGGAGGGCAGCGCTGCCGAGGCCCGTGGAAGAACACGGCCTCGGTCTTGTTCAGCGCCACCCTCAACCCCAGGCGGCGGATCCTCCCCGCCACCAAGGACCCGCCAGCCGATGCCAGACAGGCCGCCTCCCCAAAGTTCTTCCCCCGGGCAGTGAGAAGAGTGTCGTCCGCGTAACAGATGACACTCGTGCCCGGGAGGAGGGCCCCCCGCAGGAGCCAATCGAACCCAATGTTCCACAGGGTGGGCCCCAGGACCGACCCCTGTGGAACACTGGACTCCGCGCCATACCGCCTCAACCTGGCCATTTTGTCCACAAGGAGGACCTCGCGGTCCTCCAAGTAGCTGGCCAGGAGGCCCCTCAAGTACTGGGGCACTCCGTGATACCGGAGTGCCTCCAATATAGTCGAGTGGGGGACGGAGTTGAAGGCGTTGGCTATGTCGAATGACACCGCCAATACTCCGTCCCCCGCCTCCGCCGCCTCCTTCACCTGGGCCTTCAGTAGGGCCAGGGCGTCGATGGTGGACCGGCCCCGTCGGAAACCGAACTGGGCGTCCGACAGGTCCGGCCCCTCCCTCCGCAGATGGCTGTTGAGCCGGCAGGCAATGATCCCCTCGAACATTTTACCGACCTCATCGAGAAGGACGATGGGCCGGTACGCCGAGGGGGAATCGACCGGGCGTCCCTCTTTACGGAGGAGGCACAGCCGCCCCTCCTTCCAAAGTTTCGGGAACCTTCCAGCCGTCAAGCACGCGCTGAAAAGGTCCCGAAACCTGTCCTCCATTTGAGTGGCGGCTATGGCCACCACCCGTGCCGGAACACCATCCGGTCCAGGGGCCGTCTTTTTGGCGCGGAGGCCTACGACTACCGCGTGGAGCTCGTCCGCAGTCACCGGAGGGACCTCTTCCTCCGGTGAGGCCGCACTCTGCGGGGGGTCCATTGTTGGTGGGGCGAAGTCGGTCCTGCGCGGAAACAGGGACTGGACCACCCCATCCAACAGTGCCGGCTCAAGGGTTTCCGTCAGTGGGGGACCATGGGGGCGCAGCTTGTTCCGCGCCGCCTTGTATGGCCTCCCGTACGGATCCCTGTCGAGACTCTCCAGCATCTCGGCTCCCGCCGAGTCCATGGCAGCGTACATAGCCGTCCCGAGGACCGTTTTCGCCTCTCTGTACGAGGCGTAGAGGCGGTCCTCGTCTGCCTGACTACGGACGCTGCGCCGACGGCTCCGCATGTAGGCCCTTCTGGCCGCCACGCAGGCGGCACGGAGCCCCGCCAGTTCCTCCGTCCACCAATAGACGGCGCGACGGGGGGGCGGACGGCGAGAGCGAGGCATGCTGGAGTTGCACACCTCGGTCAGGGATCCCCTGAGCCGGACCGCTGCGGCGTCGACGTCGACGTCCAGGGCCCCAACAGGGGGCGACAGCCAGTCCTGGAGGAAGGCCGCCTCCCTGGCCGCCTCCCGGTCCAGGCGAGTGAGAGCCCACCGGGGGAAGGGAGACCTGCCGGAGCGGGCCATCTCCCCGCGGGGACTCTGAGTGGAGATGTCGAACCGCACATATCGGTGGTCCGACAAGGTTTCCACCATCTCCACCCGCCAGTTCACGATGCGTGCGGCTAGCACGGGGGTGGCGAACGAGACGTCAACCACCGACCCTCCCCGTTGCCGCACACACGTGTGGACCGCCCCCCTGTTGAGGAGGGACACACCGCACGACGTCGCCCAAAATTCAACGGCGCGCCCCCGGACGTCACAGGAGGCAGACGGGTTGCCCCAAGCCGCCGACTTGGCGTTTAGGTCGCCTAACACGACGACCTGGCGCGGTGCCGCCCTCCCCACAACTGCAGTGAGGACCTCCAGGAAGTCCTCAAAGTCTGAGAGAGGGCGGTTTGGGGAGAAATAGACCCCAACCAGGGCCATATCCCCCCACGCGGCGGCCACGTATCCCGGTCCCCTCTCTAAGAGCGAGAGGGGAGGGGAGTCTGTGGAAGACCGCGCCACCATTGCCACCAGGCCGTCCCGGTCGCCCAGCCAACTCCTGGGGACCGAGTAGGGCTCGGCGACCACGGCCAAGTCCACCAACCACTCAGCCATGGTCTGCATCAGCAGGTCCTGGGCCACCCGGCAGTGGTTGGTGTTCGTCTGGAGGATGCGATGCTCGATGTCCCTATCCATCAGTCGGACATCGCACCCCCCTCCTCCGCAGCCACCGAGGTTCCCGCAACGGGAACGACTGTGCTAGCAGCGGGCCCCGTTGGAGCCCGAACTTTGCCCTTCTTGGGGGGAGGATTACAATTCCTCCCCTTCATGATGTGGTCTGCCGGGCAGCCGCTGGCGGCACACACTGCACAGCGCGGTGTAGCGACCGTGCAGGAGGCGGACTTGTGGCCGTCCTTGCCGCAGCGGTAGCAGCTGTCCGTCCTGTCGACCGTGGACGGACAGAGGGCCCGGGTGTGTCCGGTGCCGAAGCACCTGTAGCACCGCAGAGTATGCTCCGCAAGAACCTAACCTAACCTAACCTTTTTTTTTTTTTTTTTTTTTTTTTGCGCTGGGAAAAAATGCAATTACGCATACCACGCCCATTTGGCTCGTCTCGTTCTACTTTGAGCCAGATCAGCCCTTGGGGCCATACCTGGACACGCTCAGGAAGATCGAAAGCGAGACCGGCCCGCATAAGCTCATAATGGGAGGAGATGCCAACGCCTGGAGTATCTGGTGGGGCAGCAGCGAGACGAATAGCAGAGGCGACGAGATGCTGGCAGCTCTCGACCAGCTTGGACTGCAAGTACTCAATACAGGGGAAACTCCAACCTTCGACGTAGTTAGGGGTGACAGACGTTACACTAGCTGCGTCGACGTCACAACCTGCACATCGGATATGCTGACGGTGATAGATGGCTGGCGAGTCGTCGACGATTTGACAGGGTCGGATCACAACGGCATAGAGTTCAACATAAACCTCGTAAAGTCTTCGGGCATCATGGTGAGCCGGACTACCAGAGTCTACAACACAAGAAAAGTTAATTGGGGCCAGTTTCGTAAGAAACTGGCCAAAATTAAAACGGAAAATTACATTACGTCCGAGCTGATCAATAGCATCGACAGCTCGGAACGTATAGACCTGGTAGTCCAAAAGCTCACACAAACTGTGCAACAGACGTGTGCGCACATGATGCCCAAAAAGAAGCAAGTAGAGAAGGTAACCGTGCCGTGGTGGTCCGATGAACTCGCTGGCCTGAAGAGACAGGTCGTCACCCATAAGCGGAGGATCCGATGTGCAGCGCCAGTCCGGAGGCAAAAGGTTGTTGAGGAGTACCTGAAAAAGAAAGAGGAGTATGAGTTGGCAGTGGTCAAAGCTCAGGTCGAGAGCTGGAAGGGTTTCTGCGAGAAGCAGGACAGGGAAGGTGTCTGGGAAGGGATCTACAGGGTGATCCGCAGGACGGAGAAGAGGCAGGAGGACTTGCCGATGGTGAGGGACGCAAGGACATTGGACCCAGAGGCCTCAGCGAGGTTTCTAGCGGAGACGTTCTACCCAGAAGACCGTACGGAGGGGGAAAACGAGGAGCATAAAAGGATGCGGCAACGAGCGGAAGAGGTGAATGGGGGGAACCAAGTTGAGCCTTTGGACCCCCCCTTCATTCTCAACGAGCTGAAGCGAGCGGCTTCCTCGTTCAACCCCAAAAAAGCCCCCGGTTCCGACGGTCTAACGGCGGACATATGGGGCCACACGATCCACCACGACCCAGACCTGGTTCTGCGCTTGTTTAACAAGTGCCTGGCGCATGGATACTTTCCGCGGTCCTGGAAGGAAGCAACGGTCGTGGTGCTCCGCAAGCCCGCAAAGGAGGACTACACCACTCCGAAATCATACAGGCCGATTGGTCTTTTGCCTGTACTCGGCAAGATGTTCGAGAAGATGTTGGTAGCCCGACTCAAGTTTTATCTGTTGCCCAGGATGAGTACTCGCCAGTACGGCTTCATGCCCCAGAGGAGCACCGAAGACTCCCTCTACGCCCTGATGGGGTACATCCGTGGCAGACTCTCTGAGAAGAGGCTTGTTACGGTTGTGTCCCTGGATATTGAGGGAGCCTTCGACAGCGCATGGTGGCCGGCTATTAGAGTGCGTCTGGCTGAGGAAAAGTGTCCTGTAAACTTGAGGCGGGTCATCGACAGTTACTTGTCCGAGAGAGTGGTGAGAGTCCGATATGCGGGAGCGGAGCACGAGACCAGGACCGGGAAAGGATGCGTCCAGGGGTCTATCGGTGGTCCCATACTGTGGAACCTCCTGCTGGATCCTCTGCTCAAAGGGCTGGAGAGCAGGGGGGTCCAATGTCAGGCGTTTGCGGACGACGTCGTCCTTGTGTTCGATGGGGGGACTGCACTTGAGGTCCAGGTGGATGCCAATGCCGCCCTCGAGTATGTCCGGGCGTGGGGTGTCGCGAATAAGCTAAAGTTCGCACCGCATAAGACGAAAGCAATGCTCATCACGCGGAAGCTTAAACACGACACCCCATGTCTGAGGATGGGCGGAGTCGACATTGGCATGTCGGAGGAGATCAAGTTGCTCGGTCTCACCATCGACCACAAGTTGACCTTCAACACCCACGTCGCAAACGTTTGCTCCCGCGCCGTCGGTATATACAAGCAGTTGTCGAGGGCTGCGAGGGTCAGTTGGGGTCTCCATCCAGAAGTGATCCGCTGCATTTACACAGCTGCAGTGGAGCCCATCGTCCTGTACGCGGCGAGTGCGTGGTCGCCGGCCGCGAGTAAAGTCGGGGTGCAGAAGAAGCTGAACGCCGTCCAGAGGAGCTTCGCTCAGAAGCTGTGCCGTGCCTATCGCACGGTCTCCCTGAACGCAGCACTGGTGCTGGCTGGGATACTCCCTCTCGACCTCCGAATCCGGGAGGCGGCCTCGTTGTATGAGGCCAAGAAGGGGGTAGTGTCCCATCCCGCGCTGGCGGGCAGGGAGATCGAGCAAATGGCATCGGCACTAGAGGCACCACATCCGGCGGAGCAGAGGGACATGGAACTGCGACGCCTGGTAGACGAGGAACAATATAGCAACCACTGCGATTACGCGGTGCGTATTTTCACAGACGGCAGCAAGATCGAGGGTAAAGTCGGAGCCGCGCTATCAGTATGGACTGGCGCGGCCGAGACGAAGACCCGAAAGCTTGTTCTGCCGTCTTACAGTACCGTCTACCAGGCTGAGCTCCTTGCCCTCTGCGAAGCCACAAAAGAAGTCCTCCGAAGGACCGAGACGGCGTTCGCTATCTACAGCGACTCCATGGCAGCCCTCCAAACGGTCGTGAACCCCGAAGCCCTCCACCCTCTCGCAGTAGAAACTAGAGACGCCATCCGCAGCAGCAATATCCAGAACAAGAGCGTCTCCTTGTTCTGGATAAAAGCTCATGCGGGGCTGGAGGGTAACGAGAGAGCCGACTCGCTCGCGAAGGAGGCTGCCTTGAAGTCCAAGCGTGCACCCGACTACGACAGATGCCCGGTTTCATTCGCCAAGCGAATGATCCGAATGGAGACGCTGGGCGAATGGAACCGGAGATACTGTACGGGAGAAACGGCGGCCACCACCAAACTGTTTTTCCCCTGTGCGATCGCGGCGTACAGGACGGTGCGTAAGATGGAGATGACGAAAGACCTGACCCAAGCCCTAACAGGGCACGGTGGGTTCTCCGAATACTTGACTCGCTTCAAGTGCAAGGAGAACCCAGCGTGCGCCTGCGACCCCGACACACAAGAGACTGTCCTCCACCTCCTGACGGAGTGCCCTGTATATGGCTCCCACAGACACAACCTAGAAATGGTAATCGGAGACCAAATCACGAAAGATAAATTAAGCGTGCACATTGTGAATAAGAAAACTAGATCAAAATTTATAGAATATATAATAAAAATAGTGAAACAAGTAAATATTAGAAATAAATAGAGGTGTCAAGTTATAGGATAAATAATTAATTTTAATAAATAGATGCATAAAATAGACTTTTAAATAGAGTAGCGAAAATTAAAAATTTGGATTTCATATTATACCGAATATACCGAACATAGTAAGACATGTAAGGCGCAATACAATAGAAACAGCCCATTGCAAAATCCCTGCGTAACCAGTACGGCAGGGGCTCACGCCGGGGCAGGAGTGTGGTTTTAGTCGGTAAGAGTCCGACACTACCCAAGCCATCTCACTAGTGAGGTGGCTTGGGTGTCCATGAGGATTTCCCACTCCTGCCAAAACAAAAAAAAAAAAAAAAAAAAAAAAAAAAAAAACCTAACCTAACCTAACCTAACCTGAGCGCGACCTAACCTAACCTAACCTGAGCGCGACCTAACCTAACCTAACCTGAGCGCGACCTAACCTAACCTAACCTGAGCGCGACCTAACCTAACCTAACCTGAGCGCGACCTAACCTAACCTAACCTGAGCGCGACCTAACCTAACCTAACCTGAGCGCGACCTAACCTAACCTAACCTGAGCGCGACCTAACCTAACCTAACCTGAGCGCGACCTAACCTAACCTAACCTGAGCGCGACCTAACCTAACCTAACCTGAGCGCGACCTAACCTAACCTAACCTGAGCGCGACCTAACCTAACCTAACCTGAGCGCGACCTAACCTAACCTAACCTGAGCGCGACCTAACCTAACCTAACCTGAGCGCGACCTAACCTAACCTAACCTGAGCGCGACCTAACCTAACCTAACCTGAGCGCGACCTAACCTAACCTAACCTGAGCGCGACCTAACCTAACCTAACCTGAGCGCGACCTAACCTAACCTAACCTGAGCGCGACCTAACCTAACCTAACCTGAGCGCGACCTAACCTAACCTAACCTGAGCGCGACCTAACCTAACCTAACCTGAGCTTACCAGTTGGTGAAAGAGTCCGAGGTGGACTTAAAGGCGGCCAAGAGGAGGAACCCGACCAAGGAGGGGCCGGCGGTGGAGGTGACAGTGACAGACCCAAAGCCTGCCAAAATCATTCTAACAGCCCTCGACAAATCTGCCACAGACAAGATCCTCTCCGCGATGGAGGAGCACAAAAGGGTCTTGGCAGAAAACACAAAAACGATAGAGGAGCTCAAGACAAAAATCGACAAGCAGCACGAAATCCTGGATAAAGGAACCTACGCCAGTGTGACCGCAACTCGCCCAATGACGTCACTGCCACGACGTAGTACGTTGCACTCGGTGGTAGTGACGTCAAAGGATGAAAAGGAGACAGGGGACCAGGTCCTAGGCAGGATCCGGGAAGCGGCAGATGCCAAGGAAGGTTGGATCACTGTCGAAAAAGTCCGGAAGGCCAAGGACCGCAAAATAATCATGGGCTTCGAGACCCAGGAGGAGAGGTCCAAAATGAAGACCAGGCTACAGCAGGAAGGAGTCGACCTCACTGTCGAGGAAGTTAAAAACAAGGACCCTATGCTGATACTGAGGAACGTCCTGGTTGTAAATACCGAAGAGGACGTTCTCAAAGCCCTCAGGAACCAGAATAGGGGTGTTTTCAGCGGCCTCGACAGTGAGGAAAACAGAGTGGAAATCCGGTACAGACGGAGGACAAGAAATCCACACATCGGCCACGTCATCATCAGCGTCTCGCCTACCATCTGGCGACGGGCCTTAGAATTGGGATCCGTCCACATAGACCTGCAGCGCGTCAGGGTTGAGGACCAGTCGCCACTGGTCCAGTGCACGCGCTGCTTAGGCTTCGGGCACGGAAAGCGGCTCTGCAAGGAGCCCGCGGACCTGTGCAGCCATTGTGGTGGACCCCACATGAGAGCTGAGTGTGCAGACTGGCTCTCAGGAGCAGCACCCGTCTGCCGAAACTGCACGAGGGCAAAGGTCGAACACGGCTGCCAACACAACGCCTTCAGCCAAGATTGCCCCGTGCGGAGGAAATGGGATGACGTGGCCCGATCCGCTGTAGCATATTGTTAAGGGCACCCACAGGATCCCAAACCCCTATAAGGTGGTTCAGGCCAACCTCCAGCGAAAAAAGTTGGCGACAGACGAGCTTCTATTAGAATCCGCGAAGCGCGGAGTCGCCGTTGCTCTCCTCCAAGAACCATACGTCGGCGGGGCTAAGGTTGTCGGGGACCGCAGGGGCGTGCGTATCTTCCAGAGCACTGATTCCGGAAGTGGGACTGTCAAGGCCGCAATAGCGGTCTTCGATAACGACCTCACGGTCATACAGTACCCGGAAATCACCACGAACAACATCACCGTGGTGGGGATAAGGACCAGTGCCTGGACGATCACGCTCGTCTCTCTGTACTTTGAACCGGACCAGCCATTGGGACCGTACCTGGAGCACCTCAAACGTGTTGAGGGAGTGGTAGGTCCCAGGATGTTGATTATTGGAGGAGATGTCAACGCAAAGAGTACCTGGTGGGGAAGCCTGACCATCGACAGTAGGGGCGAAGAAGTGTCTGAAGTCCTCGACGAGCTGAGTCTGAACATACTCAACGCAGGGGAAATTCCGACCTTCGACACGATAAGAGGGGGAAGGCGCTACAGCAGCTTCGTGGATATCACGGCGTGCTCGACTGATATGTTGGACCTGGTAGACGACTGGAGAGTCGACGAGGGACTCACGAGCTCAGATCACAACGGCATTGTATTTAATATCAAACTGAAGAGGTCCAAAGGCATCAAAGTAAACAGAACAACTAGAATCTTCAATACTAAAAAGGCGAATTGGTCTGAGTTTCGTGAGAAACTCAGCCAATTAATGCTCGAAAACAATATTAACAAAAGAGAAATAGAAAGTTTAGACACAGTAGATCAAATTAATAAAGCTTTAAAATTATACACGCAAGCAGTCAGAGACGCTTGCGCTTCATCGATGCCTTTGAAGAAGACCAAAGAAGTTCTTACCTTGCCGTGGTGGTCTGAGAAACTCGAGAGGATGAAGCGGGGAGTCTCTACCAGGAAAAACAGAATCAGATGCGCCGCACCGGTCCGTAGATCGATGGTCGTCGAAGATTACCTGAAACATAAAGTTGAGTATGAAACAGAAGCAGCCAAAGACATGGTCGAGAGTTGGAAGACCTTCTGCGCCAAACAGGACAGAGAAGGGGTTTGGGAGGGCATTTATCGTGTAATAGGGAGGACTAAGGGAAGAGGAGAGGACCAGCCGCTGGTGAAGGACGGGAGGGTGCTGGACACGAAGGGTTCAGTCGAACTATTGGCCAGCACCTTCTACCCTGAAGACCATGCGGATGGTGACAACGCACACCACCGTCTCGTGAGAGGAAGGGCTGACGCTGTGAATGGTGGATCGCATGGTGATCCATGCGAGCCACCATGTAGTATCACCTTCATGATCATCGTCATTTTCACCTACTGGCCATTTTTATATTTTATACTTTTTTATGAATGACAGATAGGATTCGAATTTAAAAATGAGACGGGACTTTGATTTGTTTTACACCATGGTGATTTTTGATACTATGATTTACTGTTTATTATATTATATTGATATAAATATTATAAATTTAAATCCGTGTGAGTGACCGTTTAATTATATGTGGTATGCCATCACATCAACCATTCCCTATACACTGCTCTAAGCAACACCTGCCTTTACATGGGACTCCGGGGGTTGTCCTGTGGGGGCTGGACGGCCTGAGCCTCCACCACCTATCCGGGAACCTGCGCTCCCGTGGTACCGGGGTGAGATGCGTTCCGGTGCCCGAGGGTGACCCCTTCTTTTCACTTCGTCTCCTGCTACACATACGAGATCGGCGATCGGACCGGCTGTCGTCTACGTCTACTAATGACTATGACTAAATGCTACAGCCGGTCTGTTTGCTGCCGCCGGTTTCTATCAGATGGCTGTGTGGGCCATCGACGGACGCCGTAACGACAAGAAGGAACTCGCTGACTACTCCAAGGGACGTGACGCAGTCCTGCCTCTTATTCTATAAGCATCTTATTATTGTTAAGTACACCACTAGGTATTGAATGCCCTACACATTCTTTACAACTGGTGTAGCAGACGTGCTCTCAGGAGATCCTAGGGCCGTCTGTTACATTACAGTTTGGCGCCCAACTTTGTCTGAACCCCTCCCTTGTCCTCTAAATTCAAAAATAATTCAGCTACGAATTGTATAGTTTGGATATCCATTCGGCCTCTATTATCTCTATGTATCCTCTATTTTTACTCTTTTCCCTCTTTCCTAACCCTCTGTTAACATTTATTTGTCTTTTCAGAGATATTGTGTTGCATTCTGGTGAGCCTACACACCCTACGTTCTACGTTTTATCTTGCATAATTAAACGGGAATATGTAAGGTGTCTGTTAATATTTTTGCTGTAGATGATTATGCTTTCTACCTTGTTGGTTGGTTGTAGTGAACCCAAGTTGTAGCTTAGCTAGTCTACTTAGATTGCGTCTACCGCAATAATCGAAGAAAAATAAATTCTTCTATCCCTGCTGTTACTCACTATTAGGAATAACATTTGTGATGTTTTATTTCTGTGTGGAACTGTTATCTTACCTACATATTTCGTTCATACTTACGATTCGTACGTTTAATTTAAAGTTTTTCGGAAATAAAATACTGAATTATTTTCCTATAAAAATAATTCAATATTATTTATTTTATTATATTGACATTATAATACGTCAACATAAATTTGTCATATTATATTGACGTATTTATTTTTCTTTCGAGTTTGACAACTTTATGGTTAATTGCGAACTCTTTTGATGTTTTAAGTTGGAATTAAACCTTCTTAAAGTTTTTTTTTTAATTCTAAAAACTTACTTTTTCGTACGAATATTTTTCGAACTATTTTTCGAATCGCCTTGTACTTACAATATACTTCAAACATTCCTCGAACGTAGTACACTCTTCATACTCTTACAACATTAAACTACTACTACTACTCCTACTGGTAATTACTAACTACTCTACTACTACTAGTAATTACTAACTACACTACTACTACTAGTAATTACTAACTACTCTACTATTACTAGTAATTACTAACTACTCTACTACTACTAGTAATTACTAACTACACTACTACTACTAGTAATTACTAACTACTCTACTATTACTAGTAATTACTAACTACTCTACTACTACTAGTAATTACTAACTACACTACTAGTAATTACTAACTACACTACACTACTACACTACTACTACTACTAACATTGAATAGCTCTACATTCATCACTTCACGATGAAACGAGTTAGAAGAAGTTATTTTTTAAACTTGGGTTTGCATACTATTTACTTACAATTTTTTTTGATAACTTTCTATTCACCTTACTTGCTCACAAGCAGGAATGCAGCACCATAATCTGTACCATTTGTACTTCCTATCTGTCATTTGTATTCTTTATTAATTCGTTATGTTTTTAAATTGCATATTCTGTTTTTCTATAGTCTGTTTTTTTTACATTGCTGTACCTATCTCATCTCATCTCATTTCATTATTGGGAACTATTTGGCTTTTTTTTTATATCACGTGACTATCACCCCCATTCTTTTTTTTTTCTCTTTACTATCTTTTCCCCCCTTATCTACTATATTCTCTTCTAAGCGGTGCGGGTAATGACACCCTAAAAATAAGCCTTCATTATCTATCATTATCTCTTATCTATTCTCTTCTATGCGGTGCGGGTAATGACACCCTAAAAATAAGCCTTCATTATCTATTATCTTTCTTTGGGTTTTCTAAGCGGTGCGGGTTATGACACCCTAAAAATAAGCCTCCATTATCTCAAATATATCCTTGTGGAGTATGTGCCATTGATCTCAAAGTAGTCGTGAGCCATATCCCCTCCCTCTGTTAGTGTGAGTGCTTGATTGTTTGATAGAATGATGAATGCATGTGGCAAGGTAATATATTCCTAACCTCAAAATTTATAGATTGAAAAAAAATGTTTTTCTAAGTAAAAAATTTTTTTTTCCGGGTTTTTGGGGTAATGTAGTATCACCTTCATGATCATCGTCATTTTCACCTACTGGCCATTTTTATATTTTATACTTTTTTATGAATGACAGATAGGATTCGAATTTAAAAATGAGACGGGACTTTGATTTGTTTTACACCATGGTGATTTTTGATACTATGATTTACTGTTTATTATATTATATTGATATAAATATTATAAATTTAAATCCGTGTGAGTGACCGTTTAATTATATGTGGTATGCCATCACATCAACCATTCCCTATACACTGCTCTAAGCAACACCTGCCTTTACATGGGACTCCGGGGGTTGTCCTGTGGGGGCTGGACGGCCTGAGCCTCCACCACCTATCCGGGAACCTGCGCTCCCGTGGTACCGGGGTGAGATGCGTTCCGGTGCCCGAGGGTGACCCCTTCTTTTCACTTCGTCTCCTGCTACACATACGAGATCGGCGATCGGACCGGCTGTCGTCTACGTCTACTAATGACTATGACTAAATGCTACAGCCGGTCTGTTTGCTGCCGCCGGTTTCTATCAGATGGCTGTGTGGGCCATCGACGGACGCCGTAACGACAAGAAGGAACTCGCTGACTACTCCAAGGGACGTGACGCAGTCCTGCCTCTTATTCTATAAGCATCTTATTATTGTTAAGTACACCACTAGGTATTGAATGCCCTACACATTCTTTACAACTGGTGTAGCAGACGTGCTCTCAGGAGATCCTAGGGCCGTCTGTTACATTACAACCATTCACAATGGCCGAACTGATGGCGTCGTGCAAATCTTTCAACCCCAAAAAGGCTCCAGGAGCGGATGGTTTTACTGCCGATATATGTTGCCACGCCATCGGGGGTGCCCCCGAGGTCGCTCTTGCTCTCATGAACGGTTGTCTGAGGTGCCACCACTTCCCTGAAGTGTGGAAAGAGGCAACGGTCATAGTCCTCAAGAAACCGGGGAAGGATGACTACAGCGCCCCCAAGGCGTACCGTCCCATCGGCCTTCTGCCAATACTCGGCAAAATCTATGAAAAAATGTTGGTGGCCCGCCTCAAGTTCCATCTGATTCCAAGGATGAGTACTCGCCAGTACGGATTCATGCCCCAGAGGAGTACGGAGGACTCCCTCTATGTATTAATGCAGCACATCCGCAATAAACTCGAGCAAAAGAAAATTATAATCTTGATATCTTTGGACATAGAGGGAGCCTTCGACAGTGCCTGGTGGCCAGCCATAAGAGTCCGTCTGGCTGAGGAAAAGTGTCCTATCGGCTTGAGGAGGGTCATAGATAGCTATTTAGAAAATCGTAGGGTCAGGGTAAGGTACGCAGATGAAGAGTACGAGAAAACCACAAGCAAGGGATGCGTCCAAGGTTCCATAGGGGGACCGATCCTGTGGAACTTGTTGCTGGACCCGCTACTGAAAAGTCTGGAAGCTGGGGGTGTCTATTGCCAGGCCTTTGCTGACGATGTGGTGCTTGTCTTCGATGGTGACACATCGCTGGAGATCCAGGGACGTGCCAATGCCGCTCTCGAACATGCTCGGGCGTGGGGTGTACAAAACAAGTTGAAATTTGCTCCTCACAAGACCAACGCTATGGTCATAACCAGGAAGTTAAAGTACGACACTCCACGACTGAGCATGGGCGGGGTCGACATTGCCATGTCCAGGGAGATCAAGATCCTGGGTGTCACCATCGACGATAAACTTACTTTCAATACACACGTCGCAAACGTGTGTAGGCGGGCAATAGGCATCCACAAGCAGCTGACCAGAGCAGCGAAGACCAGCTGGGGGCTTCACCCGGATGTCATTCGAATAATATATGTGGCTACCGTGGAACCGATCATCCTGTACGCAGCCAGCGTGTGGGCCCCGGCCGTCAGAAAGCTGGGCGTCACGAAGCAGTTGGGAACAGTTCAAAGAGGGATAGCACAAAAACTATGTAAGGCCTACCGGACGGTCTCGTTGAACTCTGCGCTGGTGCTGGCTGGGATACTGCCTCTCGACCTTCGCGTTCGCGAAGCGGCATCGCTTTACGAGGCCAGGAGGGGGGTGCCCCAGCCAGCACTTGGCGACAGGTGCGTCGAGCAGGCCGCCTCGGCCATGGAAGCCCCACACCCTGCGGAGCGCGCTGAGCTGGAGTTCGTTAGCCTGGTGAACCAAGAGCAACTTAATGCACAGAGCGAATTTGAGGTTCGCATCTTCACGGACGGGAGCAAGATTGGGGGCAAAGTTGGTGCGGCGCTCTCCATGTGGAGTGGCGACGCTGAGACCAAAGCCCTCAAGCTTGCTCTCCCACACTACTCCACCGTTTACCAGGCCGAGCTTCTGGCAATATGCGTCGCAACCAGGGAAATCCTCAAGAACAGTGCGCATTCGTTTGGAATCTTCAGCGACTCTATGGCAGCCCTCCAAACCATCCAAAACTATGATCGACACCACCCTCTAGCGGTGGAGACAAGGGCCAATATTAAATCTATTTCCGTCCAAAACAAGGCCGTCAGCCTGTTTTGGATTAAGGCACACGCGGGTTTGGAGGGAAACGAAAGGGCCGACGTACTAGCCAAAGCAGCCGCTGAGGGTTCCAAGCGAAAGCCAGATTACGATTTGTGCCCGGTTTCATACGTCAAGCGTTGCATACGTACGGCAACGCTTGACGAATGGAACCACAGATACTGTACCGGAACAACTGCTTCGGTGACCAAACTGTTTTTCCCGGATGCGGTGGCTGCCTACAGGATTATTAGGAAAATCAAGATCTCAAACGAGATCACCCAAATCATGACGGGGCACGGTGGGTTCTCTGCATACTTGTACCGTTTCAAGTGTAAGGAGAGCCCATCGTGTATGTTAAGACGTTGTTGTAAAGGTAATGACACCATACCTCGATAGATGGCGTTGGCGCGATTATGAGTGCGCTATGGTTTCGTTACCGGCAAAATATAGGGCAAACTGATTTGTTGTATTAAAATGTCATCTTACGAATACCTAGTGGTTTTATTGATTGTGGCTCCCTCTAACAGTCCTACTGGGAATCCCTAGGAGTTTTTGGGACATGGTCCTTCGAGCCGGATAAACTCAGGCTAGAAGTTGACTTAGTCCGAACAGAGCTGCATGGCGGCTCATCCGAGATCAAGGGCGGCGGATTGTCGTTGAGGATTTCGAGACACCTGGTGACTACGGCAGTACCCAGGACTTCGACAAGTACGGCGCTTACGTGGATGAGCATCAGCAGGGCGGTTTAACTACAGCATCTCTGGACGGACAGAAGAAGGGCAAGTAACGTATGGTTGTGTGTGATATAGTGAAACATGGACATGGAACTGTGAGTACTTTGTATTATTAAAGTGAATTTGGACTTGTAAAAATTTTCAAAATTTAAATTAGGACTTAGAATAGTTTGCAATAAAGTGAACCAACGGGGAACCTATGCCCGATTTTGCATAGAAATTTGAAGCGCCAAAACACTTAGAAGATTTTACACAAAATATTTCTTATTGTTGTCAACACAGAATATTCTTAATTCATCATGGAACTTATCAAAGTTCAAGATGATATTCGCCTTCAACTACAAAAGGCCAGGATCAATTTTAAGAAATGTTCAAAGGAACGTTTAACCAAAGCCTACATAAGCAATAGGATTGATAACATAAGCAATAAATGGTTAGAGTTTTCGAAAAATCATTCTGAAATAGTAAAGGATAAGGAAACGGAACGTTCACAATACTTGCAAAAGGACGTGCACACCGAAGTAGAAGAATTTTATTTAGACTTCAAATCCGAATTAGAGGAAATGTTAGAAGAACAAACTCATTCAGCAACAAATGGAAAGGCTTCTAAAGAACGTAAAGTTTCAAACGCTCCTGTTAAACTGCCAAAAATAACAATACCAACATTTTCAGGACGCTACACAGAATGGATTGGGTTTAGAGATTTGTTTGTTTCTTTGATTCATAATAACCAAGATCTCGACAATGTTCAGAAGCTACATTACCTAAAGGGACACCTGATCGGAGAGGCGGAGCAATTATTGAGACACATCGCCATAACAAATGATAATTATGAGCAGTGTTGGTACTTATTGGAAAAAAGATTCAATAACAAGCAATTTTTAGCTACCAATATACTTACAAGGTTTTTCTCACAACGCAATGTTGTCACGGATTCTGCCACAGGTATCAAACAACTACTAGATAATACTACGGACATGTTACAAGGGCTGCAAAATTTGGGTATTGATACCACTTCATGGGACACTATTGTCATATTTATTGCATCACAAAAATTGGACAACGAAAGTAGAAAACAATGGGAAGCTAAAGTTAGCGAAATAACATTTAATTGTAATACATTACCAGAATTTAAGCAGTTTCAGAATTTTTTGCAAAATAGGTTTCACTCATTAGAATTTTTGGAGACAAAATCTGTTACAAATCTTAAATCCCGCAATTATAAAGAGAGTCCGCACTTTAAGAACACTTTTCATTTGTCACAAATAACTTGCGCTTTTTGTAAAGGCGAACACATAATACGTTCATGTAAAGAATTTCTCAACTTAGATCATGACGCGAAACGTTCATTTGTACAAGACAATAGATTGTGTTTCAATTGTTTAGCGAATAATCACGGTGTAAAATATTGTAAAAGTACAACTTCTTGCCACATTTGTAAAAGACGACATCACTCATTGCTTCATTCCAGTAGTGTGCAACCAAACTTGGAGCCTAAAGCATCACATCAGGTAGTAGAAGATGAACCACAAACGGGTAGTTCACATATTTCAAACGGTGCGGAACAAATTTCTTTGTTACCAACAGCTATTGTGAATATTCATTCAAGGAATGGGATCATACCACTGCGCGTGTTATTGGATCAAGGGTCTCATATTTCTTTCATTACGCAAGCCGCAGTTCAGTTGCTTGGTCTAAAATGTAAAGCAGTCAAGGGTAATTTTTCAGGATTGGGTGGTGAAATTAAAGTGGTTTCTAAATCTAAAACAGATGTTATTCTTCATTCATCGCACAATGCAGACTGCAGCATCCAAGTAACAGCCTATGTTTTGGATAAATTAACCGGGTTGCTACCTCCACGGGAGATTTTGGTAGAACCTTGGGCTATACTGGAAACCGTAAAGTTAGCCGATCCGGATTTCCGCTCACCCAGCAAAATTGATATGTTGCTAGGTTCAGATGTTTATGGTGACATATTAAAGGAAGGTTTTCACAAATGTTCATCCGGATCGTTGCTGGCTCAAGCAACAATATTTGGATGGGTTTTAACTGGAACAAATAAAACTCAGTCTCTTTCTGCAAATATGGTTAGCATGCACGTTCAAGAGGATGATTTTTTAAAGGCATTTTGGGAAATAGAAAACGAGCCGCAGTTAAATCAAAAGGTAATGTCGGAAGAGGAAAAACGCTGTGAAGAAATATATACATCAACAACTACACGAGATGAAACGGGACGTTACATTGTCAAATTACCTTTCAGAGATGAGCATCCAGCCTGTTTAGGTCAATCACGGGAAATAGCATTGAGGAGATTTCTGAAACTAGAACAAAAATTAGCAAAGAATGATCAATTAAAAAATGAATTTAAGAAAACCTTTGATGAATATTTAAAGCTCAAGCATATGCGACCGGTCAATAGCCAAGATAGTAAGATTGGAGTGTACTTACCATACCACGCAGTGATAAAAGAGGCTAGAACCACGACCAAAGTACGTGTTGTTTTTGATGCATCTTGTAAAGGCAGGAATGGGGTATCACTAAATGACGACCTGATGGTGGGACCTACCTTGCAATCGGAACTTCGTCATATCATAATTCGTTGGAGGAAACACAGAATCTGCCTCTCTGCGGATATCACCAAAATGTATAGACAAATACTTGTAAGGGAAGAAGATGCGGATTTCCAGCGTATTTTGTGGCGAGACGATCCTGAAAAAGATATTGCTGAATATAAGATATTGAGAGTGACGTTTGGCACATCATCAGCGCCATATTTGGCAGTTAAAACACTAATGCAGGTAGCTATAGATGAAGGAAGCAAGTACCCACTAGTGGCTGATCGAGTTAAAAGAGACTTTTACGTGGACGATTTTATGTCAGGATGTGAAAATGTAAAGGAAGCAATGCAAATCTATGATCAGTTAAATGAGTTATTAAATAAAGGGGGATTTGAACTCCAAAAATGGAAAAGCAATAATGAAGCAGTAATGAATATGATAGAGAAGAAAAATAAAGATACAAAAGCGGTAGAGGAAGGTAAAGCGATTGAGGAACAAGTAATAGAAGGCCAAAATAAAACATTGGGTCTTACCTGGAACCAAATCCACGATGAATTTGTGTACGCAGTTAACTTGCCAGCCATGTCTGCTCCTGTAACAAAAAGAAAAGTACTATCCGATATATCTCGTTTAAATGATCCTCTAGGATGGATAGCACCAAGCATAATGAGCGCAAAAATATTTATTCAAAAATTATGGTTATCGGGATTAAGTTGGGATGATGAATTGCCGCAAAGGTTACTAGATGAGTGGGTTGCCTATCGTGAAAACTTGACACAACTTACCAACTTTCGATTGCCTCGGTGGATGAAATGTACAGGTAATGATCGTCTGGTGGAACTCCATGGATTTTGTGACGCGTCCAATATTGCGTATGGTGCTGTAGCGTACCTACGTATAGTTACTTGTGAAGGAAACATCGAAGCCAGTCTAATATCGGCTAAGACAAGAGTGGCTCCGATTAAACAGGTGTCCGTACCGCGATTGGAGTTGTGTGGAGCAGTTCTTTTGGCGAAACTCCTTGTCGAAGTTGGCACAGTTTTAGATGTTCCTAAACAGCATTGGCACGCGTGGACTGATTCTGAAGTAGTATTAGCGTGGTTGAGTAATCACACTTGCAAATGGAAAACATTTATCGGCAATCGAGTAGCAACGATTATATCACTTTTAGATCGAAACCAGTGGGCATATGTTAAATCAGAGAACAATCCAGCCGATGCCGCTTCATGTGGAATAAAACCATCGGAGATTAGTAGTCACCAGTTATGGGTAAACGGACCAAAATGGTTGAAAGATCCGAAAATCCCATACGTAAACCCGAAGAATTTGAACACGAACCTGGAAGAAAAAGTTAAATTAGTTAGCGTTCTAGTACAAGAAGAAGATAATATATGGGAGAAATTTTCATCGTTGACAAGGTTGTTGCGGGTTGTAGCATACTGTAAAAGGTTCCTGATAAGAGAAAAAGATAAAATACCTAAACATACTTACCTTCTGAAAGAAGAAATACATAAAGCATTAGAAATTATGATTAAGCAATGTCAAAATAGATATTTTAAGCAAGAAATACAAGATATTATCAGTAATATCTTGTATTTCTACTACTTTTTGTATTTTTACCATCAGTGGTAAAAATACAAAAACTAAATCTAAACTTACCTGGTTAAATCCTCTCAGGGTTGATGCATAGGCATACATGGAATCGTTTAACACCGGAGCCAGTGATTGGTGATGTTGTCTTGGTTAAGGAACCAGATTTACCGCCTGCCAGATGGTTAATGGGTAGAATTGTTAAAAAACATCCTGGCGTGGACAATGTAACTAGAGTGGTAACCTTACGTTATAAGAACTCATTTATAAAGAGACCTGTGTCAACAATTTGTGTTTTACCTACTAGTGATACTTAAGTTGTTTTGTATACAATTTGCAATGCAGATATTTCTAATATGTTCAAAGTTAAGATTTTCTTTTGTTTATTTTAGTAAATTTTGTATTGTGTAGTGATGGTTAAGGACTGTTGTCCTTAGTGGGCGGGAATGTTAAGACGTTGTTGTAAAGGTAATGACACCATACCTCGATAGATGGCGTTGGCGCGATTATGAGTGCGCTATGGTTTCGTTACCGGCAAAATATAGGGCAAACTGATTTGTTGTATTAAAATGTCATCTTACGAGTACCTAGTGGTTTCATTGATAGTGGCTCCCTCTAACAGTGCTACTGGGAATCCCTAGGAGTTTTTGGGACAGTGTATTTGCGACCCCGAAGTTGACGAAACGGTGCCACATGTATTGTTCGAATGTCCCGTGTTCGCGAGGGACAGACTAGAGGCCGAACAGGTTCTGGACGCAAAACTCGACGCCGATAATTTGAAGACAATAATTGCTAGCAAAAAGAGAGACACGTTGATAGAATACTGCGCTAAAATATGTCAAAAGGTAATAATGCGAAACAAAAGTGCATAAGAAAATAATGCTTGATGGATATTGTGTGTAATATTTATAATCAAGCATTAAAAATAAGATAGACTGTTAAAATAGTAGGAGTAAGATTAGCGATAAGTATTTGTAACTAGATATCTAAGATGCTGTAACCTGTGCTGTAAATTAAGTAGTTAGAAAATAGAAATAAGTATAAAATAAGATACCTGTAAAAAACAAGAAAGTGTTAGAAAATGTGTTTAAGAAAGCAAATGTTATTAAAAAACTGTAAAATAGTTAATAAGTTTAAAATTGTACTAGCGTAAAGCCATAAATAAATAAGTTGTCTCCGAGTTTATTGAAATACCCTCAAATATAAATAAATAAAAGCTACAAGAAATATAGTGTAGACAGCAAGCAGCTGACAGTTGGGAGTCCCACCCATTAGGTATAAATGCGGATGAATGATAGAAAGATAAAGTATGCGGAATAAAAGTGCGAGAGGAATAAATGATAGAACTGGAATGAATGTATTAGCGATTAGACTCCACTCATGGGGGAGGTACAAGAATAAAAAAAAAAAAAAAAAAAAAACTAACCTGAGCGCGACCTAACCTAACCTAACCTGAGCGCGACCTAACCTAACCTAACCTGAGCGCGACCTTTTTTTTTTTTTTTTTTTTTCGGGGTGGAAATCCTCATGGATGTCCTCCGCCCTGGGGTGGGCGGAGGGGTCTGTCAGACTCTTACTGACTAAAACCACCCCGGTGTTCCATCTCACACCTGCGCCGAGGGTCGCGGGAACTTACGACACTTCCGCAACCCCCGGCTGGTGCCGGCCCGCCGCAGCGGGCCTCCTCGGGTTAGCGGGGGGAGTGAGGTGTTAGACTCCCCCCGCGCCGTCTAAGAGGGGCGCGCTTGGAACACTTCGCGCCGCCGCCTCGGGTCCTGATGTGTGGGGGGCGACAGACTTCCCCAAGTCCGTCGCCCCTGGACCCATTTAGGGGGGCTGGAAGAGGGCGTTGTCCGCCCTCCGCCGACGCCCGGTGCGTCTGCTGCGGGCCGGGTGAGTGGAGGTGATCTCCCTCACCCTTTCCGCATCCTCCTTCTGCGACATGACCGTGTCGCAGAAGGACACCACCGCGTCCCAGGACTCCTCGCTGTCGACCATGGACTCGACCACGGCCGACAGCGACAGGTCACCGCCTACTCCTGAGATGAGGGCACGGCGCGGCTCCTCCCAAGCGGCACACTCTGCCAGCGTGTGCCACGCCGTGTCCTCCCGGCAATCGCCGCAGTGGTGACACCGGGCGTCTGGCTCCCTGTTTATGCGACACAGGTACTTCCCGAAGCAACCGTGCCCCGAGAGCACCTGCGTCGCCCGAAACGACAGGGAGCCGTGCCTCCTCCCGAGCCAGCGCTCGAGCACCGGCCGGACCGCCCCGACGGTGGCGAGGCCGGCGGTAGGGCGTGAAAGCCTGTCCCGCCACTCCGCCACCAGGGCCTCGTGCAGCTGCGACCGACGCAGCTCCAACTGTCGCTGCATCGGCCGCTCGCCCCGCGTTCTCGCTTCCTCGCGCCACCGATATAGTGACGCGAGTACTAACGCCTCGAGGTCCCAAGGCGGAGATCCGGCCAGTACGCAAGCCGCCTCGTAGGAGATCGTGCGATACCCCCTGATGACTCTGACGGCCAGCGCTCTCTGCGGCTTTCGCAGAACAGCGATGCTGCCGGCCGTCAGGTCAGCCGCCCAGATCGGGGCCCCGTACAGGGCCATCGATCGCACGATCCCCACGTAGAGCCGCCTGCAGGCGAGGCTCGGGCCCCCCAGATTGGGAAGCAGCGTTGACAGCGCCCCAGCCGCGCCCAACAGCTTGGGCGCCAGCCGCTGGAAGTGGGGTCCGAAGTCCCACCGGCTGTCGAGCACCAATCCCAGGTACTTCATGGTGGACTCGACAGCTATTCGGACCCCCCCCACAATGATGTGGGATCCGGACGGCGGCGCCCGCCGAGGGCCATGAAAGACCATGGCCTCCGACTTGCTGAGGGCCACCTCCAGGCCAAGGAGCCGTATGCGGCTCACCACCTGTGAGACCGCAGCCGTCACCAGCAACGCTGCCTCCCTATACGAACTCCCCCGAGCGGTGACCAGCGTGTCGTCCGCGTAACACGTCAGGTCTACGCCCGGTGGGAGTTCCCCCCTCAGCACCCAGTCGTACCCGATGTTCCACAGGGGCGGGCCTACGACCGAGCCCTGCGGAACACCGCACGACATGCGGTGCCGGTGTCCGCCATCACGTCCCACGTAGGTGACACACCTCTCCGACAGATAAGCCCCAACGATGCGGCGGAGGTAGAGAGGCACCCGATGGTAACGCAGTGCCTCCCTAATACAGCTCCAGGGCAGGGTGTTGAAGGCGTTGGAGATGTCCAAGGACACCGCCAACATCACCCCACCCCGGGACACCGCTTCCTCCGCCAGGACCCTCACCCGCGACACAGCGTGGATGGTGGAGCGCTCATGCCGAAAGCCAAACTGGCTCTCGGCCAGGTCCGGCCCCTCAGTACGCAAGTGGCCGGCGAGGCGGGCAGCTATTATTCGTTCGAACAGCTTACCCACCTCGTCCAGCAGCACTATGGGCCGGTATGCGGACGGCGAGTCCGCAGGGCGCCCCGCCTTCCTGAGCAGGACCAGACGACCAGTTTTCCACAAACTGGGAAACTGGCCCCGCTCAAGACACGCCGTGTAGAGTCCTCTCAGTTGGGGCTCAAGCTCCTTCAGAGCGAGGGCCAACACGCAGCCGTGAATCCCGTTGGGCCCTGGAGCCACGTTCTTGGCCCGGAGCCGCATCACGGCCGCCCCCATCTCTGCCTGTGTCACCTCCGGGACGCTGATGGCGTTCTCCTCTGTAGGCTCCGCGGCTGTGGGCAAAGCCATCGGCGGCGGAGTGTGTTCCGCTCTCGCCGGGAAGAGGGCTGCGACTACCTCCTCCAGCAGCTCAGGTTGGAGACTCTCTGTAAGCGGAGGCGCCGCGGCTCGAAGTTTCCCTCGAACCGCGAGATAAGGGCGCCCCCACGGATCCCCGTCCAGAGTCTCCAACATCTCTTCCTTGGCTCGCGTCTTCGCGTCGCCGACGGCCAGCCACAGAGCCTCCTTCGCCGCGCGGTACACCTCATACAGCGCGGCTTCTTCGTCAGGGACCCGACGACGTCTCCTCCGGTATCGGGTGTACTGGCGCCTCACCGCCACACACGCGACGCGCAACTGCGCGATCTGCGCGGACCACCAGTACACCTGGCGCCTTGCACTCTGTGCGTGGACCCGGGGCATGGACGCATCGCAGATTTGCGTCATCGCCCCGCGAAACCACAGCGCCTCCTGCTCGACGTCGACGGGTCCGGTCGTTGCCGACTCCCAGCTCCAGGCCTGCACGATAACGGCCTCCTCGAGAATCTCCCTGTCGATGCGCTTACGCGCCCAGCGCGGACCTTCCATCCGCGGGGCCGGCGAACCGCGGCCGCCAGCGGTCTGGGCGGAGACGTCGAACCGGATGTAACGGTGATCCGACAACGTCTCCACCTCCGCGGCGACACGCCAGTCGCGGACACGGCAACCTGAGCGCGACCTAACCTAACCTAACCTGAGCGCGACCTAACCTTATTTTTATTTTTTTTATTTTTTTCGGGGTGGAAATCCTCATGGATGTCCGCCCTGGGGCGGGCGGAGGGGTCTGTCAGACTCTTACTGACTAAAACCACCCCGGTGTTCCATGTCACACCTGCGCCGAGGGTCACTTCCGCAACCCCCGGCTGGTGCCGGCCCGCCGCAGCGGGCCTCCTCGGGTTAGCGGGGGGAGTGAGGTGTTAGACTCCCCCCGCGCCGTCTAAGAGGGGCGCGCTTGGAACACTTCGCGCCGCCGCCTCGGGTCCTGATGTGTGGGGGGCGACAGACTTCCCCAAGTCCGTCGCCCCTGGACCCATTTAGGGGGGCTGGAAGAGGGCGTTGTCCGCCCTCCGCCGACGCCCGGTGCGTCTGCTGCGGGCCGGGTGAGTGGAGGTGATCTCCCTCACCCTTTCCGCATCCTCCTTCTGCGACATGACCGTGTCGCAGAAGGACACCACCGCGTCCCAGGACTCCTCGCTGTCGACCATGGACTCGACCACGGCCGACAGCGACAGGTCACCGCCTACTCCTGAGACGAGGGCACGGCGCGGCTTCTCCCAAGCGGCACACTCTGCCAGCGTGTGCCACGCCGTGTCCTCCCGGCAATCGCCGCAGTGGTGACACCGGGCGTCCGGCTCCCTGTTTATGCGACACAGGTACTTCCCGAAGCAACCGTGCCCCGAGAGCACCTGCGCCGCCCGAAACGACAGGGAGCCGTGCCTCCTCCCGAGCCAGCGCTCCAGCACCGGCCGGATCGCCTCGATGCTCTTTTTTTTTAAGCGTATTTTACGTCGCGTATCTCGCGCAGTACATGGCGCAAGATACGCTAAGTGTGTTTTTGCCCTTACGTGCTCTCCTAGGCACGGGTTCTTTGAAGTTGAAGATTGCTCATTGTAATCTAATTTTTATATTTTAAAATGTTTCTTATGATTTAGTGTTTGATCAAATGCTATCTGTTTTAATTTGTACTCACCTTTGTTATAGCCCAGTCCTCTAAATATAGAAGAGTGATTGAATAAGTAGATACCTATGCATATAGCAAATTCCAGTGGTATGTAACCCACACATAACGCAACATCAAAATGTGAGCTTAAGTGTTACGTCACACGTCTTCTAAGCATAAGCACAACACTGCGGGGACACAGACCTCCTCTCTAGAAAGAGGGGATTGGGCTGTAATACACTGCGCAGCCTCAATGTGGATTGATGGATGACACATGTATTCGATTTTTTGGATCTTGGACATGCCGTTTTCCTTTACAGTTTTAAGAGCAGTGACAAAACAAATTACACAGTGCGTGTCTGCCTGGGTTCGAACCCGCGACCTACAATTCGGTAAATTCAAATTCAAGGTTTTTTTTTTCTAATAAGCAGATTACATGCATTTAGGAAATGTCTCGACAATTTAGTTGCACGGTTCCAAAAAGTAAGTCCTATGGAGATGAGCCGACAAGAAACTCCATGGTAACCGTGGCGCTGGCGCCGTTACTTCTGGACCACCACTGCTCCAGTCTGCTAAGCGTTAAAACGATAGTCAACTACGATATGCCGTTGGTCAATTATCATCATTCACGTCGTATGCATTCTTAGTTCTATTGTAAACTGTATTTAGTTGCAGTGGTTTTTTAGTTAAATTAATTACGTATTTTATGAAAGGAATTTTTACATTTTGAAAGTCGTTTTTGAATAGTCACGTCGCTGCAAAAACGTTTCAAATTCGAAAGTCATTAATTATTCAATTTTAAGGAAATAAATATTTAATGTATCGATACCGTCCCTAGATTATTCTGCCTCATCTCTAATCATATATATAAATGCATTCAGGATCTTCAACTCATTTATGATGTAGATTAAAAAGACAATTGACACATGTCATTTGTCTTTTTAATCTTCATACCAACAAATACTCAATTTCAATAATTTTACGTTAAAACTCCTTTAGATAAATCAATATAAACTTTAAAATTATTGAACTGACCAACAAAAATACAATTGTCTGACTCACATCTTCTAAATCCATACGTTGACAAAAAATGTTGTGAACTTCTTGTTTCACCGTGAAGACTGCTTTAAGCTAAATACATATACATAGATTTTACCAAGTTACATAATTACTGTCGGGAACTTCATGGAGTGAGCGCCATCTGTTGTCCGCCACCTAACTAACCGTGACGTCAACATCGGACCACCACTGTCCGTTGGAGGGAGGAAACCGGCTCGCTCGGTGCGCCCGGAGGATTGCTTCGTGGACCGTACGACGGAACACTCGTCTAGAGTATTCTGTGTAGATCAGCTGAAGAAGTCTGACCTTTTATATCTGACTAGCTTGTCCTTATTTTATGATCTTGTAATAACTTGTAATAATTATCTAAAGTATTATATTGTGATCTAGTTCATGTTACTAACACTAACCCAAATACAAGGTACTCTCAGTGGTGGAGAGTCTATGTTATGCCTATTTACCCGTGTAAAATTCCTTGTGTTTTCTGGTTTTGGTACACTGTATACATCAAACTTGTTATCTCTTTCCTCAGTTTTCTCGTCTAACTTCTTTGTCTCTTGTTCAGCCACATTCACATATCCATCTGATTTGAATTCATTCTTATGATCGAGGCATGATTTTTCTCCACCGTAATCAACATTACAGCTTTCTTGTACAACTGGTTCTACTTCTAAACAATACAGGTTGTTTTCTTTTAGATGCGCATGCATAACTACCGTATTCTCCTTTAATATGACAGCATTAGTATTCCTTTTAACTATAGTGTATCCTTTTCTGACTACAGCACCTTCAGAGAATAGAGTTCTACGTAAGTCTGGTACATAAAGTATACATCTGTCATGATACTTTGCTCCCATTGACCTTCAACGCATTTTTTTATTAATATGGTGCCTTTTCCACACACCTTTATCCTTGCATTGTTTCCTAGTCTGACTGACCTGTCGTTTTTATGTTCCGGATATTTATGCAGTTCACTAAAGAATTCACGCCTGTACGTCATATGCGTCGATGCGCCACTGTCTAAGATCCGGGTCTCCCTTGTTTTATCGAAAAGAAATTGCCAAATTATCACTTCCCAAACAAACTTTCGCATAATTTCATTTGCCAAATAATTACTTACCAAAAAATCTCTTTACAAATTTTTGTTACGAAAACCTATGTTTGGCAAGTGAACGTTTGAACAATAATTTGTTCACCAACTAGTACTTTTACCATTTTTTATCTAGTCAAATATTTCAGTTGGTATAACATATTTTACTCAAAATAAAAAATATTTTTCTAGCACTCGCCGGCCGCTGCCGCGGCACGCTCGCTTCGCTCGCTCGGCTCGTGCGTTGTATGGTCACAGTTCTAACCTAACCTAACCTAGCTGTTTCGACTTAAAAAACATTTATGCGTGTTACAATAATTTGACTAAATGTTTATTGTCTAAAGATTGTTTGCTGTAATAAATCATTTGATTAAAGACCAAATGCCTTAATGATATTATCCTTGATAATATTCTGCCAAGTAAACATTTGACCAAATGAAAATGTGCGTACTAAAATTATTCCAAATATTACATTGGTATAAAAAAAGGTTGCTAAAATTTGTTTGGGTAATGAAAATTTGGCAAAATCTTTTCGGCAAAACGGCAGGATCCCCTAAGATCCACATACTATCTTCGCCCGATTGCATACTACGTTCGGCACTAAATGCTACAAACATACTGCTCTGCTCTTCGTTCTTTTGTCGAGATTTCTTAGGCGCTTTGCACTCTTTTGCGAAACGGCCCCTCTTATTACAATTATAACACGGGAATCGATGGTATCTTGTGGAACTTGTGTTATTCATGTTCCGACTTTGTAGATTTACTGACTTGGCATTACTCGCAGTAATCAAAACAATCTCATTTTCACTATCTTTCGTGAAACTAGCCTCTTCGTCGATCAGGCGTGACGTTAGATTTTGGATGGTTTGGTGTTGAGTGTCAAGCGATAACCATGCTTGCCTGAGACTGCGATATGTTGCTGGCAAAGTACTCAAAATTTTCGTCATTATAGCTGTGTCGCTAATCTCTTCACCACAATCCTTCAACTGACGAGCTAGGCTCTCCACTTTAGAGACATGCTGTGCCACACTATCACCTGGACTATATACATACTGGTAGAATTTTTCATGAACAATCATTTTATTGAATTCCGACTTATATTCATAAATTGCTTCTAACTTGCTCATTACTTCTTTCGCGGTATTACGAGTTTCTACCAAAGCGATTTGGTTTAAGACCATAGATGATGTCAGAATGAACATCGCCATCCCATCGTCCTTGTCCCACTGTACTGCCGCTACCCGATCTTCAGGTTTTGGAGTGTTCACGCTTAACCCAAACCGCTCATCCACATCTTTAAGTATAAAAAGAAAGCCTGGTCCAAATGGAAAAGGTACCGTAATATAAGTGACTACGAAATATTTTCCTTGTATAGAGCACGTTTTAAGGTGGAATGTGACAAATGTTTTCATAAATACATAAATAGTGTCGAGGATGGTATTTCCAAAGATGTTAAGCACTTCTGGGTTTACATCGCTAATCGGCAAGGCAAGTCGGGTATACCGACCTGCATGTTCTACAATAATGTAACTTCTAGCGACCCACTTGAGATTTGTAATCTGTTTTCAGCATTTTTTCAGTCAGTTTTTGAGCCCTCTAGTCTCTCTCCCGGATGGTGCTCAGCTTCTGATTTGAGTAACGTCAATAACAGCTCTCTCTGTACTTTGAACTTCACTGTTCATGAAGTTCGCAGACAACTAAAATCGTTGGACATAAACAAGGGCCCGGGACCTGATGGCATACCGCCCTATTTTCTAAAGAGGACAGCTGAAACAATCTGTATGCCTCTTTCCATGTTGTTTAACAAGTGTATGCAAAGTGGTACATTTCCGTCTACGTGGAAGAAAGCAAATATAATACCAGTGCATAAAAGTGGATCTAGACAAAACATAGAAAATTATAGACCCATATCGATACTTTGTACTCTTGCAAAACTATTTGAAAAACTCGTTCATCAAGCCATTTATCCATTTTTGCGACATAATATAATACCTGAGCAACACGGTTTCGTTAAAAATAGGTCTACAGTGACTAACTTAATGATTTTTGCAGATCACTTGTTTGATAACATGGACGCAGGATATCAGACCGACGCTGTTTATACAGATTTTAAAAAGGCATTTGATAGGGTGGATCATTCAATTTTATTACATAAAATAGCTTTTAACGGCATCAGAGGTAACCTACTGCGTTGGTTCTGTTCATATATCAACAATCGTAATCAAACTGTAGTGACTAATGGATACAAATCAGACTCATTTCTGGCGACTTCAGGCGTTCCTCAGGGATCTATTCTGGGCCCATTGATGTTTATTATATATATATAAACGATATTTGTAACTGCTTTCAGAATAGTAACTTTTTACTTTACGCTGATGATCTTAAGGTATTTAGAACAATAAAAAACACTGTTGATAGCAGCCTTTTGCAGGAAGACTTGAACAGATTATCGGATTGTTGTAATGTAAATAAATTAAAACTAAGCATCCCTAAGTGCAAATACATAAATTTTACTAAAAATAAAAATGTAATATGTTACGATTATTCACTCTGTAATAAGACCCTAGTTAAAGAATCCTATATCTGTGACTTGGGCGTTCTTCTTGATTGTAAACTTCACTTAAATTTACATATAGACAAAATTACTTCTAAAGCATTTCAAATGTATAATCTTGTTATGAGAACCACGTCAGATTTTAAACGACCATCCACATACCTGTATTTATTTAATTCTTTAGTTCGCCCACAAGTTGAATATGCCTGTATGATCTGGAATCCCTATTATATCAAATATGAGACTGCAATAGAGAGAGTTCAGCGTAAGTTCCTCAGTACAATGCAGTACAAATGTCGCATCGAACGTTTATCTTATAATAACGCTTTGAATAAGTTTAGAATATTAACATTACGCTCTAGACGCTTGTTACTCCAAGGAATGATGCTCCATGGACTTGTACATAATGTGTTTGATTGCTCTGAATTAATAAGTAATTATATTGTACCTAGAACAGTAATGAGACGAGAGGCGCGTTCTTATCCACTGTTTGCTACAACTCCCTGTCGTACAAATGCAGGAGAGAGAGCACCGCTCCGGAGATTAGTTCAGGCTTACAATAATAATTTTAACGATATCGATGTATTTGCCCTATCTAAAGATAAATTTAAAAAACAAATTATTAAGCGCCTTGCTCAAAATGTTTAAATACTATGTATTATTTGAGTATGTATTAACTATTAGATTTCGAGATAACGAAAAAATTGTATTGTTGTTTACACTTAATTTTACCATAACTGTATCTAATATAAGCTAGTAACATGTGGAAACGTAGTGGATTATACATTTACTTATCGCATACTATGTATCTAGATATAATATACAATGTTCGATTGTTTGTTTTCCCAAATAAAATAAAATAAAAAATAAAATAAACCCTTTAGCTCTTAGGGCGCACTGGACTTAGAACTTCCACTGTCGAAAATTGTTTCCATCAAATTTTTTTATTTTCATTGAACTTGCCACCTTGCCACCTCCATTTTTCATAGGCTTTTGTTTCTTGCTTTGAAAATTTTTCTTCGTACAATAAATTTTCCACCAATCTCCAAACTGCCCTAACTACTTACTACGCATACGCCTACTCATGGCTTAGTTACGGCGTAATATTATGGGGCAATAGCACAGATTCACCTACTCTTTTCACCATGCAAAAAAAACTTATCAGAATATTAGTAAACATAGAAGATACCGACAGTTGCAAACCCCACTTCCAAAAGCTAAACATTCTAACCTTACCTTGTATTTATATTCTGGAAATCTGCAAATTCGTTAAAAAACATCAAAACTTCTTTACAAAGCGCGAAGATAAACCGTTACAGTATTCACTACGTCATAAGAATAGGCTAAACCTACCAAACTCGCGACTTCAAATCCACTCTTCAAGCACATTCGTAATGTCCATAAAAGTTTACAATAAATTACCCGAAAAATTAAAAAACGAAAATAAACTACACATATTTGTAAAAAACGTAAAACAGCTACTATTAAGCAAATGCTACTACAATATAAATGAATATTTAAATGATAAATTCTAATCGTATAATAATTGTGTTCCTACTAAATTCCTAGTAACTACTCCTAATAATTATGTAATAAATAAGTACACAAGTTAATTGTAGAATGTAATAAACAGTAATAGATACAGGAATCTTTAAAAAGTGTGCAATATGAATACTTAATTAAATAAATAATAATATTTTGGTAATATTATCATAATTATAGTATTAAATAAATTAAGTGTACATAAATTAGTACCTATTTAATCTAAATAACTAAGCGCAATAAACGTGCAATCTTAATATTTAAATAGATAAACAAATAATTACTCTAAAACATAAACAGCGTAATTATAGTACAAAATTGTATATAGTATAAATAAATTAAGTAAGTAAATATCTACCTTCATACATAGTGCAAGTTTCATTGTTAATCCGAATTAATAAAAAACAAAATAATATTAATATCTATAATTTAATTAATACTTAAAGGATAAATTATAGTATAAACTTTTTAAAATGCTAAACATCCTTGTAAGGAAATTAAATTAGATAGATAGGTATATTGATATTAATAATTTGTATATTAAGCTTCCTCTCTCCTAATATTTTTGCTGTGCCCGACAGGGTCCATAATGATCTCATATTTTTTTTAAGTTACCACCTAAGTCTACATTGTGGAATGCAATAAACTTATTGAGTATTGAGTATTGAGTATTTCTTACTCTTTGCCACAATTTCTACTTATACGCGATAACCTGGGCCCATAACCTGTTGGGATCGGGTTAGAAATTGTAAATAGGCAAGATTTCAGAATAATTAATATTTATTGTTACGAGAATACAACCATGTTATTAAACCGAGTGACAGAGAGTTCAATAGACAAGTACTTCTAAAGAGGTCTTATTTCAAATATAAAATTTATTTCTCAACAACAATAGGATAACAGTTCTTTATACATCAGTTAAGTAACGATGGGTCATAGCGAAGGCCCAGACGGCGTAGCGGCCGAGGGCGCGGCGGCGGGCACGCGCAGCACGTCGCTGCTGCGCAAGCGCGGGAGCGAGGGTAGACGCAGCACGCCGCACGTATTGGTGGGCGCGCGCACGCGCACGTATCCCTCCTCACCCCACCACGTCGACCATGAGTTTTTGAGGATGAAGTACGTCTCTCCGCGGCGTACCGTCCAGCCCACCGCCAGCACCGCATGGCCTGGACTGTTCCGCCGGCTGCAACACATCAATATTTTCAAATTATACTTTAACATAACACACCTCATCTGAGTACTTGTAGATCTTGCAGATTCATCTGGATTAATGATGCAGACAAATTAATATAAAAACAACCACTGGTAATGTTGGCAACGGTCCGTTCCGTAGTTCCTATCAGTTTGTAATTGCGACAGCAGTAATATTGATAATTATAGTATTTTTGACAATAGTATCGCCGTAAGTCGCCGATGGTGATTAAGCGCATGTAGCCTCATCAACATTTACTCATCATCATAGATAATTTACAGATTTTATTATTATATATTTTCAACATATTTGATATTTATTTATATTCAAAATTATATACAAAACTATTTACAAAATCTTATTATCTACTTATTAACTAAACTATAATCAAAAAACACAAACAGAACATTAACACAAAAGTAACACAAATAATATTAAATAAAATAAAGTACAGTGTTTACATTCGCCATGTTGTGCATTGGAAACGTACCGCCGCCGCTAGTAACTTATATCTATTGTTTTAACTCAATACGATGCGCGCGCGCAGTTTGTTCCACGCGCCGCGCCAGTCGGCTCACTGTCCTCGTCCGCGAAGCCCGTGTCGCCTGCTAACCGAGCGCTCACTCATATACGTCGCGAATATCAGCTGTTTATGTAACTTTCTTATGCTATCGCTGTGATCTTTTCCTACTCCTTCAATTTCTATAGCTTCTGACTGTATTACTGTATTGTGTGTGAACTATTTCCTTCTGTGCAAATTGTGACAATAAATATACCTTTGTGCTAAGCTATCTGGAGTTAAGTTATTTAGCCCCGGACACACCAACACTACACTATCACCCGCTATAACTGGTGACCCCGATAAGGACACGAGGATCAAGATAATTATTAGTGACTTATAATCATGAGTGACAGCAGTGACTCCGCAAAGACGATCGGTTCGCGGCACGATGCCGGCAACGTGACCACGCGGCGAACGAAGCGAGTGCGCGTTTCCACTGAACGCGAAAATATTAACATGCGCAAATTAAAAATTAAAGTGCCTCCGTTCTCATCTGAGGATCCGGAACTTTGGTTCGCTCTGCTTGAAGGTCAGTTTGAGACTCATGATGTCACTGACGACTGCATGAAATTCACGCACGTGACCAATAATTTGGACATTCAGTACGCGAAGGCCGTGAAGGACATTATTGTTAATCCTCCGGCAAAGAACCGCTACGATAAAATTAAATCCGAGCTGATCAAGCGACTCTGTGCTTCTCACGAAAAGAAGGTGAAGCAGCTGCAGACCCACGAAGAGCTTGGTGATAGAAAGCCTTCACAGTTCCTGAGGCATCTCCGGGACTTAGCAGGACCTTCCGTTCCTGAGGACTTCGTCAGGACGATATGGAGCAATCGCCTGCCGCACGACATCCAGACTGTGCTGGCATCGCAACCGACACATTCCCTGGAGCAGCTTGCAGACCTGGCAGACCGTATCCAGGAGCTAACGTCACCGTGCAATGTCGCCGCTGCATCATCCCGTAGTGCTCATGAGTCCCACCCATCCGAGGAGATCGCAGAGCTAAAGAGGATGGTCCAGCAGCTCACACTGAAGCTGGAAGAGCATACCCGTGCGTCATGCTGTTCTACCAGCCGTTCTAGACAGCAAGAAGGCCGATCTAGACAGCAAGAACGCCGTTCATCTTTGCAGCAGAGAAGTCGGTCTAACTCCAGCTACCGAAAATTCCCAGTATGCTGGTACCACGCTAAGTTCGGGGCAGAGGCTCATAAGTGTATCAAGCCCTGCGATTACGTCAAGGCGGGAAACTCCACGGGCAGTCGCTAATGGCGACAAACGATTGCCCATCTTCTACAGGTCGCCTCTTCGTTACCGACCGCAGCACGAACACCCAGTTCCTGGTGGATACTGGCAGTGACCTCTGCGTCTACCCTCGTTCTGCGCTTCGGGAACGTCGAGCCAAGACGGATTTCCAACTCAGCGCAGCCAATGGAACCATCATCGACACATACGGCTTTATTGAGCTTAGCCTAAATCTAGGCTTAAGGCGTAATTTTGCTTGGCGATTCATTGTGGCTAATGTTACAAAACCTATCATAGGCGTTGATTTTCTTAGCTGTTATAACTTAATTGTAGATTGCCGAAATCAACGCCTAATTGATAACACCACAACTTTGTCATCTAGTGCTTCTCTTGCTAATGCTGATATTTTTTCTGTTAAGGTTTCGACAGGCGACACGCGATTCCATGAAGTGTTGAGTAAGTTTCCGGACATAACACGCCCTTCAGGCACACCGGTAATTCCAAAGCACAACACGGTACACCACATTAGGACTACACAAGGACCTCCTATCTCATGTACACCCCGTAGACTGGCACCTGACAAACTTAAGATTGCTAGGCAGGAATTTGAGCTTATGCTCAGCAATGGCACAGCGCGTCCTTCTGAAAGCCCCTGGGCTTCACCCTTGCACCTCGCGCCTAAGAAGGATAACGGCTGGCGACCTTGTGGCGATTATCGCATGCTTAATTCACGGACTATCCCAGACCGTTATCCTATTAGGCATATTCACGATTTTTCCCACGCTATCGCTGGTTGTACTATCTTCTCAACCATCGATTTGCTGAAGGCCTATAACCAGATTCCGGTTTTTGAGGACGATATACAGAAGACCGCAATCACTACACCCTTTGGCCTGTTTGAGTTCCCTTTTATGACTTTCGGTTTGAGAAATGCAGGCCAAACATTCCAGAGGTTTGTTGACGAGATGACTAGAGGCCTAGATTTTTGTTACGCATTCTTGGATGATTTTTTGGTATTCTCCAAGGATGAGGCCCAGCACGAAGCCCACCTTCAACAGCTCTTCACTCGCATGAAGGAATATGGCGTTCTTGTCAATACATCAAAATGCGTCTTCGGTGCAACCGAGGTAACGTTTTTAGGTTACCGAATCTCCGCATCCGGCACCAAACCTCTGGAATCTAAGGTCCAGGCCATAAACGACTTCCCCATACCTAAGACGGTCAGGCAACTTAGGCGATTTTTGGGAATGCTTAACTTTTATAGGCGGTTTCTACCTCATTCCGCTTCAATTCAAGCCCCTTTGAACGCCTTGCTTTCTGGCTGTGTTAAGGCATCTCACCCTGTCGATATTTCTGGAGAATCACTCCTAGCTTTTAACAGCTGCAAGGATAGTCTCGCTAATGCTACATTACTTGCTCACCCAGATTGTCAGGCCGAACTCGCTCTGGTAACAGACGCGTCCGACCTGGCAATGGGTGCAGTTTTGCAGCAGCTAAAAGATGACGTTTGGCAACCCCTAGCGTTCTTCTCGCGGAGGTTGAGTCCCTCTCAACAGAAGTATTCACCCTACGACCGCGAGCTCTTAGCCATTTATGAAAGCATTAAATACTTTCGATATATGGTGGAAGCAAGGCATTTTGTAGTGTTTACTGACCATAAGCCGCTCAGTTATGCTTTCAATGAAAGGAAAGCTAACTGTTCGCCTCGGCAGTACAGACATCTCGATTACATCTCGCAGTTCACGACCGACATTAGACACATTTCGGGAAAGGACAATGTCGTCGCCGATCCACTGTCACGTATCGAGGAACTGCAGATGCCAATCGACTTAGACTTGCTGGCTTCATCCCAAGCATCTGATCGAGAGCTGACTCAACTTCTGGGAGGTGAATCATCACTCCGCCTTAAAAAGTTAAGCATCCCCAACTCTCAAACAGAACTTTATTGTGACGTCAGCACCCCCTCTCCTAGGCCCTTCGTTACCAAGCCTTTGAGGAAACAACTCTTCGACAGTCTTCACAGTCTCAGCCACCCAGGCGCCAACGCTACCGCTAAACTGGTTGCTGAGCGATTTGTTTGGCCTGGTGTGCGCAAAGACTGTCGTGAGTGGTCTCGACAATGTTTGGCATGTCAACGCGCCAAGGTCCATCGTCACGTGTCTTCTCCATTGGGCACGTTCGATCTGCCTCGCGCCCGATTTGCCTTCATTCACGTGGACATTATTGGTCCCCTGCCTATTTCACAGGGCTTCCGCTACTGTTTTACGGCTGTGGATCGTTTCACACGCTGGCCAGAAGTCACACCCATGGCGGATATGACGGCTGAAACAGTTGGGAAGGCATTGATATCGTGGATATCCAGATTTGGATGTCCAACCGATATTGTCACCGATCGCGGTCGACAGTTTGAATCTTCACTTTTCCAATATCTTGGAAAAATGATTGGATTCAAACATCGCAGAACAACCGCGTATCACCCAGCTTGTAACGGGCTAGTGGAACGATTCCACCGACAGTTAAAGGCGGCCATAATGTGCCACGCTGACGGTAATTGGGTGGACACGTTGCCTTTGGTGCTATTGGGCATTAGGAGCTCATTTAAAGATGATCTTCAATCATCATCTGCCGAGTTGGTATACGGTGAGCCGTTACGTTTACCTGGAGAATTTTTCCAGGCAACGGCTTCCCACTCCACCGATATTTCGGATTTCACTACTCGTCTGCGCCAATTTGCATTAAGGCTCCAACCTTCACCTGCAGCACGTCACAATAAAGATAAAATCTTTATTTACAAAGACCTGAACTCGTCTAGTCACGTATTTTTAAGGGACGATGCATTACGTGCCTCTTTGCAGCCTCCCTACTCTGGCCCCTACGAAGTACTAGAACGTAGTGATAAAACATTCAAAATATTATTTAAGGGTAAAAGCGTCACTGTATCCATAGATCGCCTCAAACCGGCCTATATACTGATTGACCCATCTCCTAACCCTATCCCCACTCCTCCTACCCCCTCTTTTAACCCTAGTCCCGCTTCTTTCCCTGATCCTGTTCCTATAGGGCAGAATGCCCCAGCTCAGGATGACGTCAGAAGAACGCGCTCAGGCCGTACAGTTCACTTTCCGAATTATTATCGCCCGTAGTGACGGTCTCTGGGGGGGAGTGATGTAGCCTCATCAACATTTACTCATCATCATAGATAATTTACAGATTTTATTATTATATATTTTCAACATATTTGATATTTATTTATATTCAAAATTATATACAAAACTATTTACAAAATCTTATTATCTACTTATTAACTAAACTATAATCAAAAAACACAAACAGAACATTAACACAAAAGTAACACAAATAATATTAAATAAAATAAAGTACAGTGTTTACATTCGCCATGTTGTGCATTGGAAACGTACCGCCGCCGCTAGTAACTTATATCTATTGTTTTAACTCAATACGATGCGCGCGCGCAGTTTGTTCCACGCGCCGCGCCAGTCGGCTCACTGTCCTCGTCCGCGAAGCCCGTGTCGCCTGCTAACCGAGCGCTCACTCATATACGTCGCGAATATCAGCTGTTTATGTAACTTTCTTATGCTATCGCTGTGATCTTTTCCTACTCCTTCAATTTCTATAGCTTCTGACTGTATTACTGTATTGTGTGTGAACTATTTCCTTCTGTGCAAATTGTGACAATAAATATACCTTTGTGCTAAGCTATCTGGAGTTAAGTTATTTAGCCCCGGACACACCAACACTACACTATCACCCGCTATACGCACATTCACTGCACCAATCGAATCATTATTCGTATTCGTACTTTGTTTTGGGAGCGATTAATATTTTGTTGTTTATTTATTAACATTACAATTCAGCACATAACAAGTATTGTGACACATTTTGAAAAAAAAATACTTCACTACATAGTATAAAACAAAGTCGCTTCCCGCTGTCTGTCCCTATGTATGCTTAAATCTTTAAATCTACGCAACGGATTTTGATGCGGTTTTTTTAATAGATAGAGTGATTCACGTGCGGATCAGTATTTGATTATCACGTTTGCGTTAACGGTGAAGGAAAAACATTGTGAGGAAACCTGCACACCTGAGAGGACTCCATAAAGTTATCGATGGTGTGTGTAGTCCGACAACACGCACCACGACTAACACCTAAACCCTTCTCATTGTGAGAGCAGGCCTGTGCCCAGCAGTGGGACAGTAGTGGACTGATTATGAGACCTGTATTCTAATTGAACAACGAATTCGTAATCGCTATGGCTATGATTTTGACAGGTTAACAATTTATATAGCAACGTTTGTATTAACAATCCGATTTCTCCACAACTATGTATGACGCAATGAATATTGTTTTTGTCATGATTGATGTTGGTTACGTTACGCAATTGCCCTGCTGATTTGACCTGATAAATAGTTTTGTAGTAAGAACTAAAGCGGATACTGACCAGCGCACGTCGTGATAATAGCCTTTTTTGTAGTGTTCGAAGGAAGTCGTGTTGCTGTCGATGATCACGATGGTGGGCCCATACTTCTTGATCGCCAACTGCGCATATATGCACACCAGTTAAGCACGCGTCACATAGGTATACTTAATGAATAATATAGAGGTTAGGTGAGGGACGTAAGAGGTACCTTGAGCGCGAGGATGTTGTTTCTGGTGACGTTGAGGTGTCCGCTGATGCGGGTGACAGGCGGCACGCTGCCCGCGCGACACTGCAGCTTCTACGTTACAACACACCATTCATACAATAGGAATACTTAAAACAATTTAGTCTTAAAATACACAGTGGAACTTTAAGGCAGTTTGTCTTAACAAACTACACTTCTCATCAAAAAAATCGAAACACTTCCGAAATTATCTTTGTGGCGACAATTAAACAAAAAACAAGCATTAATTCATTATAGAAAAAACATAATTTAGTAGCTGGAAGTTTGGCCTTTACAATGGTGTACGAAACTTCCAAAAATTTGTTTTTTTTTTCAATTTTTATCCTATAAATGAATGGAACATTGTTTTGAGATAAACGTGTGTTTAGAGTTGGAGTACATTTGTCGTGCAAAAAACGAAAATTAACGCATTACTTTAAAATTTTCTGTTTGTAATTTGTTGATTAGGCTCTATGACGTCTGATAAAAAGTTTTTTTTCTAACACACATGCATACTTCACCCGCAGCAGCCGCCCAAGTAGTGGCATTGCTGGATTCTGGGACTAGTCAGCGTGTTGTGGCTGCAATCTTGCATCTAAGCCACTTGTCTGTTCAAAGAGTGTACCAACGCTATCGGGAGACTGGTTTATTTACGTGCCATCCAGGATCCGATAGGAATCGGGTCACTTTTGAGTGAGACGGCCGATTTATTGCAACCGTTTGTTTGCAAAATCGACGCCTTCGCGCTTTTCAACTGCAGCAGCAGCTCCTTGTTGTTCGAACGGTGACTGTATGTGACTCTACGATTTGAAGAAGATTGAAGGAACGTAGACTGGTACCACAAAAGCCAGCTAATGGGGCGAAATTAACAACAGACCATCGAAGAGCGCGCCTTAACTTTGCACTTGTGCACTTAAATTGTTCAAATCTACAAATGAGCAAGGTTCTCTTTTCTGACGAGAGTAAAATTATGGAACATCAACATAAGGAATTCTAAACCTTATGCTACCTACTATTAAATGGCATTTAGTATTTATTTAAAAAAAAAAAACATGTTTTTCTAATAATCCATTCAAAACAAAAACTTGCGAGGTGTTTCGATTTTTTTTGGTGAGCTGTTCGATGGTCTGTTGTTAATTTTGAGCCATTAGCTGGCTTGTGTGGTACCAGTCTACGTTCCTTCAATCTTCTTCAAATCGTAGAGTCACTTACAGTCACCCTTCGAACAACAAGGAGCTGCTGCTGCAGTTGAAAAGCGCGAAGGCGCGAAGGCGCGGCGTCGATTTTGCAAACAAACGGTTGCAATAAATCGGCCGTCTCACTCAAAAGTGACCCGATTCCTATCAGATCCTGGATGGCGCGTAAATAAACCAGTCTCCCGATTGCGTTGGTACACTCTTTGAACAGACAAGTGGCTTAGATGCAAGATTGCAGCCACAACACGCTGACTAGTCCCAGAATCCAGCAATGCCACTACTTGGGCGGCTGCTGCGGGTGAAGTATGCATGTGTGTTAGAAAAAAAACTTTTTATCAGACGTCATAGAGCCTAATCAACAAATTACAAACAGAAAATTTTAAAGTAATGCGTTAATTTTCGTTTTTTGCACGACAAATGTACTCCAACTCTAAACACACGTTTATCTCAAAACAATGTTCCATTCATTTAAAAGATAAAAATTGAAAAAAAAAACAAATTTTCGGAAGTTTCGTACACCATTGTAAAGGCCAAACTTCCAGCTACTAAATTATGTTTTTTCTATAATGAATTAATGCTTGTTTTTTTTTTAATTGTCGCCACAAAGATAATTTCAAGAGTGTTTCGATTTTTTTGATGAGAAGTGTATAATAAACACTGGTCCTGCAAGTGTTTCTTAAGTGAAAAAATGCATTTTAAACCCCAACGAAATAGAGAAGACAAATATTTGAATTGAACCTTTGTTTCAATCGTTTCTAACTCTCTGAAAGTTAGTGTTAGTTTGGATGATCTGGGGGCACGGCAGTGCCCCTGCCAAGGCTCGAGCAAAGCAGGCACGGCCGTACCATCCTTTTCTCGAAGCCATTCGCGGCCTTTTCACCCCCCCCCCCTATATCTTCGCCGTGGACACAGCTAGCAGTTTCATCTTTCGGTAACCAAGCGTAAATATTACAACTAACTAAACTTCCAAATTACATGGTATTTGAACTTATACTCCACGAGTTATCGTCGATCAAAGTTACATCATTTTGTCACTCACTGACTGACCGATCATCAAAAATCTAAGATACTTCTAGCAGACCTAGAACCTTGAAATTTGGCATCAAGATAGATTATTAGGCACATATAAAGGGAAAATTATAAAAACATAAAAAATAGTTAATTATAGAAAACAATTTTATATTTGCCATTTTGCCAGGAACATGGTGTATGAATTTCGACTGCATTGTTAACTTTGTTCTTTGTTTACGTACAAAAAATATTGAATTGGTGTAGATTATTTATAAATTGTTATTTATTAAAGTTAAAATTTTTAATACATAGAGTTAATAATTAATTAAATGAATAAAGCTAAAAAACTTGAAAAATATCAATGTAATGCAATAAATAGTCTGTGCTCGCTCGATAGATGGCGTTGTACCTGGTTTCTAAATCGCACTATGGTTTCGTTACAGGGCATAGTATAAATAGTACTTTAGAAAATGTTGAATATTTTCGTATGATAGCGCCATCTATCTATGAAAAAACCACTTAGATAGAAACTAAAAAAATATAATAATTACGAAAATTCATATTCAGCGAAACGAAGTTTGCCGGATCATCTAGTTGTAGTTATTAGTTACGTAAATAGTTAGTTATTAAAAATACTAATTTATATACATAGCTACTTATATATTTAGAGTTAGTTTGTTGGTTAGATAAATACATAGATAGTTATTATACCTTACGTTACCCAAAAAGAAAAGAAGGACACCTACAAAAAATAAATGAGATCCCACCAAAAACATTAAATGTAAAAAATGCCAAGCCTCTCTGCAATCTTTCCACCGTAAAAAGTTTTGAGATCTCATAGAAGCCAAGTCCTATTCAATTTATTTTGTAGTTAGTTATCTATCGAGTGACTGTATCAATAGTTTTATTTCTATTATAATTATAGTGACTTGGCAATGAGCACAAGAAGAAACAAATATAAAACGGCATATTTGGAGGAGGTGTAAGTAACGCATAACGCACGCGTAAAGTTTAATATCACAAGATTAGTTAAGTTCTTTTGATTTGTCCATTAAACATAGGTATAATTAAATAATTGTGATCAAATAAACTTAGGTCTTCTTAAATATGTATTGGCGCACGTAGTTGATGGTGACCATAACTACTAATTGGCCGCAAAAACATGTCTGCTTATTATAAATCACACATCAGCATAAAAACTAATCTATTCATAGTACTCATAGATATCAATTCGTCAATAACAGTCGCACATAATTCCACACTGCAAGCAGTTTTTAATTTGTGCTCATTGCCAAGTCACTATAATTATAATAGAAATAAAACTATTGATACAGTCACTCGATAGATAACTAACTACAAAATAAATTGAATAGGACCTGGCTTCTATGAGATCTCAAAAGTTTTTACGGTGGAAAGATTGCACAGAGGCTTGGCATTTTTTACATTTAATGTTTTTGGTGGGATTTAATAATTAATGAAATACTAATGTACCTACTCGTTTTTAGGGTTCCGTACCCAAAGGATAAAACGGGACCCTATTACTAAGGCTCCGCTGTCCGTCTGTCTGTCCGTCTGTCACCAGGCTGTATTTCATGTGCCGTGGTAGTTAGACAGTTGAACAGGAAGTGTGCGGGCGTCAACGGCAACAAGTCATTAGGATTCGATGAAATAGGAGACAGCGGGCGAGAATTAAGCAATGCCTCAATTTGTACCAGTACAGTGTTAAGCTCCTCGTATGATAAATGACAATTTCCCAATATTCGGTATAAATGATATTTGATGGACTTCACACCCGCCTCCTAGAGACCTCCGAAATGAGGAGAATAAGGCGGAGTAAAGTTGAAGTTAATTCCTTCATCAGCCGCACTTTCGGACAGTAAACCACAATTATCTTTTAAAAATTTACCAATTTCATTGTACGCACCAACAAATGAGGTGCCGTTATTTGAATAAATGTTTTTAGGTTTTCCTCTACGAGACATAAATCTTCATAACGCTGACAAGAAAGTGTTACTCGTTAAGTCACCTACTAATTCAGTGTGAATAGCCTTAGTAGCAAAACATATAAAAATTGCTATATATACTTTAACCAGCCTACATCCCCTTCCATAACGATTAGCAGCTAAAATAGGACCTGCATAATCGATCCCTACGTTTTCGAATGGGTGACTGGGTGAAAGACGCTGCTGAGGTAGGTTTCCCATCATAGGGGCAACAATCTTTCCCTTCATACCGTTACACAACATACATTGACGATAGCATGGTTTTGCCAAATTATGACCACCAATTGGCCAATAATTTTCCTTTATCAATACAAGAAAGTTATTTTGGAAGTAAACAAAAATGGAAAACTTCCCAACAGGAGCACCATTTTGAAACTCAACCCTTTTTTGGACTCGAACGGAATTCTACGCGTTGGAGGTCGTCTAAAGCATTAGAATTTGCCAGAGGAAACAAAACATGCCATTCTCATCCCGGGAGAGGCGCGACTGACTCAACTAATAAGAGAAAATGCGCATCAGCGAACATTACACGGTGGAGCAAGATTAACGCTAGCTCACACTAGAAGCAAGTACTGGATCATCAGCGGCAATCGAAACGTCAAGATCGTCGTTACACAACAACTCGCAGTGAACAACTGATCGACAACCTTCCTAAAGAAAGGATCACCCCTTCAAGACCATTTTTGCACACTGGCGTTGACTTTACAGGCCATGTAGATGTAAAGATAAATAAAAGGCCGCGGAATAAAAATCTGCCTAAACCTAAAAAGTTATATTCATAATTATGTATGTGCACTAAAGCAGTACATAATGAACTTGTTTCGGATCTTTCCACGCAAACTTTTATCGCAGCACTGAAGAGAATGTGTGCTAGAAGAGGCACTCCAAAATATATTTATTCCGACAAAGGATGGTTCCTTAAATTCTTTATTCCTTAAGTTACTCCGATAAAGTTGGTACTTTATCGGAGCTGCAAAAGTATTAAATGAAGAATTTCAACTATACATATAGAACAATGCTATCCTCAGAGTTTTTTAAAGAAATCAACAAGCTTCAAATCGAGTGGCATTTCAATGCTCTATCCTGGCCTTCAGCCGGAGGCTTATGGGAAGCCGCCGTACGCTCCATGAAGGTCCACCTGAAACGAGTAATTGGGCAACAGAAGCTAACTTATGAACAATTCGCAACGCTTCTTAACCAAATCGAAGCGTGCTTGAACAGCAGCGCTTCTTACCCAAATCGAAGCGTGCTTGAACAGCAGCGCTTCTTACCCAAATCGAAGCGTGCTTGAACAGCAGCGCTTCTTACCCAAATCGAAGCGTGCTTGAACAGCAGCGCTTCTTACCCAAATTGAAGCGTGCTTGAACAGCAGGCTGCTGAGCTCGCTATCCGGAGACGTGGAAGACCTAGATTATCTTACGCCAGTCCAAAAATGTACGAATTTGCTGAGTTCTTTTTTATCTGATCCATTAGTTGTTGTGCAGCATCAATGTTAGATTCTGTTACCGCTGTCGCCGGCCGGCCTTCACGAGAATCATATTATACAGGAGATGAGACGGAGCAGTAAGGGAAGCTGTTTTAATCATTGTAGCTACAGGAAAACGTTCATGGAATGAGATTAGTATCGAAAGCCTCTGTAGTAGTAGTAGTTACTAGAAATAGTAGTAGAGTAGGTACTAGAAATGTCTGAACACGCAACAATTACTGCCCGTCTCCCACCCTGCATACTAGCGCATGCAGATTTCCAAGAAATTGTAATCTTACTTCGGCTTTGTAGGTATACTCTTCGAGCGCGGGCAGTCCATTGTCTTTTATGTAGTTGTAGGCGGCGCTCGGCCACGAGCCCTCGCATCCATTTCCGCCGTACCTACAACACAAAAGTGGCATATTATAACAGCGCGGGGGCTGGAGTAGCGACGGAGCTGCGCTCGAGTAGATAGTGAGTGTACTGACGAGCCGGCGCAGTCCACGAGCACCTGCTCGCTGAGGGGCACGAGGCGGCCGCTCTCCACGAACAGTGCGCCCTCCACAGCTCCCACCGTCGCAAACGCCCAGCACGACGAGCACGGCAACTGATCTGCGACAACATTCCGCGTTAATGAGGGCGCGGGGCGACACGTAGCTCGAGAGTGAGAGGAAGGATCGTGACTTACTGCGCACGGGGGTGACAGCACCGCGCTCGCGCCAGTCGAACTTTCTGGGCAGACGTCCGCGGAGCGCCTCCAGCTCTGGGCGCGAGTGCGGGAAGGGCTCGCCGGGGTCAGCGCCGGGCGACGGTACAACGCCCAGCATGACGCGCCGTTCCACGACCAGCCGGTCTGACAGGAAGTTGGTTTCGAGTTCGAAGCTGGCGCCCTGCCGGTTGGCTGAGGACGTGTGTCGGGAGCTCTGCATCAAAACGTTCTTGCGGACCGCCTCCTCCAAGTCGTCGGCGTAGTTTCGCTCAAACTTTCGCTTGTACCTGGAAGCATTATGCGAGATGTGATCAATGAGCTACTGGCCGTCATAACACACGTGTGTGTGGTGTAGTCCTCAACTGCCCAGCATTAGTGACACTTACTGTTCTATTTCTGCGTCGTGTCGTGGATCTCGGCGCAGCATGGTGAATTCACGAAGCGGTTCTACACTGCCCATTCGATTGGTGATTTCGACTTGTTCACAAGCGTCAGCTGAAATACACATTAGAAAATAATGTTATTACGAAATCCACCACATCTATGAGCTGAAGCTCGATATTATGAAGCCAAAATACCTGCCTAGATTACAGGGGTTTAACAAAAAGTTTATTTTTTTGCGATTCTGCTTTCCGTTTTGAATGGACATAGTTAATTACACATTCTGAATAACTCATTAAAAGGAGGATGCCAAAGCTCCATTAAATAAAAACCCAGAACCGGCGCGAAAGAATTTCATCTCATTGCTGAATATTTATACAAGGTGTAACATAAATAAGTGTACAACCTCTTAAGGCGTCACTGTACTCATCATTATGAATAACTTTTACTATGGGACCAAAGCAGAAATCGCGACAAAAAAACCAGCTGTTCCCTACATTTCAACGAGTTATGCGAACATTAATGTAAGGAACAGCTGTTTTTTTTTCGCGATTTCATGTTTGGTTCCGTAGTAAAAGTTGTTCATAATGATGAGTATAGTTACCCCTTAAGAGGTTGTACGCTTATTTATGTTACACCTTGTATATGACATAATATTCGAGGGCTGTAGGTACTTTGCGAATAAAAATAATAGCTAAGATCCTTTATTCATCAATATACTTATTTAATTACTTTTTTAAATATTTCTCTAAAAACAAAATATTTAATAATATAAAGGACCGGACATCTTCCGCACGGAAGATGAGCCGTGAATAGAGATACATAAAAAATAGTAGCCCACCGGTATTGGGAATAGGGTCCAAACTACCGGTGGTCAAGACCTCAGACAGAGAAACTTCCTAACGATACGCCTTGTCGAAAAGTGCCGCTTTCTGCATCAGGCCTTTGATCCAGCCGCCCACCAAGAGCCTTTTTAGGTGTTGGTCGAGGCTCTTGGCTATTAAGAAATTCGCTGTAACTACTATCGGCACAATGACTGCTGAATCAACATTCCCGCACTTGGCAACCACCTCGTGTGCCGAGTCTTGATATTTTTATTTTTCTCAGCTTTCACGAGGTTCTCGTCAACAATCATAGTTTAGATTATTTTTAACATTAATTTTAATTGCCCTATAATTTGGCAATAAGAGTAAGAATGTTTATTTGCATCAAATGAGTTACTGTTAGTGTTTTAATATTAAAAGTTTTAGTTTAGTTGTGATGAGGTAACAGACGGACAGAGTTACTTTCGCATGTATAATATTAGTAAGGATTATTTTTAGATTGTAAGTAAGCAGCATTGCTACTCATACTATGTCTGATAGTTTGAGACAGGTTTCGTTTGCGTTTGGTGTGTTTCTGGGGTCATTTTGGGCATTCTCCTTTGAGCAGATATTGTTATAGGACCTCATATTTATTTATACAGTTTCCTACGATACAGCTTTACGCACCGATGTCAAGATTGAACATGGCAATGTCGTGATGACGCGTCTGCACCTCGTCGAAGTAATGCACGTAGCCGTCGCAGTCGGCGCCCAGCACCGAGCTGTCCACTCTAGTAGAGTACCTAGGAACAAGAGGAACCATTCTGCCGTGCAGGCCCTAAAGTGCAGTATGAGAGAAAAAGCGGTTTCGAGTAAACCGCGAAAAACTTTTTAACGCTGTGTTTTTTTATATTATTCATTTGTATGGTGGATATTTTTACTGCCACGAGGACTACCTGAGAACAAAGATTATATCTACGAATAGAAATATGAATTTAGTTTATTAAGTTCTAAATAAAATGATTTTTTCCAAAATCATGGCAGTTACTGCACGCAAAAAGGTACACGTATGCAGATTAAAATGCGGTAAAAATACTTGATACTGCAAAATCTTTGATTTATTTGCTACTTTGCAGAGTAATTTGCAGCATAATACCTTTTTTACTGCATTTTAATTTGTATCTTGAACTAATTGCACGTGTAGTATGTAACAAATTTTCCAACTTACGAATTATGTCCTAGGTAGGAATTTACAGAATAAAACAATGTTATGTATGTAATAAGAATAACGTTTATTTTTAACAATTTCTGCCAATATTGTTACTTATCTTTAGGCGTTTTGAGCACATGCGGCTATAAATATACTTAAGAAACAATATTAAAAAGTAAGAAACTTTTTGCTTTCGCAAGAAACATGAGATCTTTTACTTAAATGGCACATGGTTTATATAAAATAAAATAATCTTTATTTCGGATAAGCATCATCCATATGGGTTAGTAAACAAAAAGGATAACTTATATCTATGTTAGTAAACTTATGTATAAACTATTTGGAGACCAGGCTGTTGTTCAAAAGGCACCTTTGAACCACATCACCTAACAAAGGGGAATCGTACCTTCTCGCTATGGTCTTCAGGATGGAGTTGGAGCTGTCCCGCACTCTGCAGAGCAGCAGAGCAGAGAAGCAGATTTCTGTCTGACGATGGCGTGGAAGCCATCGACGTGTGCCTGTGCAAACATACCTGATGCACTGCAGAAACGGGGCAGCCCCATCAACATTCTGACTCCGTTATTATATTAGACCCGTAGGGCGCTGATAGCCCGCTGAGTATAGTTGGTCCACAGGCTGCACGTGTAAAACACTTGGCCGTAAGCTTTAAAAAGCGTAATTTTGACTGCCTTGCTACAGCGTGCAAACCTGCGAGCCAACATGTTACATCGGACTGCCAGCGCCCTACGTTCCCTCTCAATATCCACTTGGTCATTAAGGTCCTCGGTTACATGATGCCCCAAGTATTTGAACTGGTACACTCGCAATATGTCATTCCCATTTAGTTTAATCGGGGGCACATACTCAGGACATTTACCACCGCGAGCCCTAAAGACCAAGAACTCACTTTTCTTTGCATTGTACACTAGGCCATGCTCTCGAGCATAGCCCTCACAACAATCAAGCAGCTCTCTAAGCGCCCTAACCGTAGGGCTCAGCAGCACCATATCGTCAGCGTAGCTGATGTTGTTGACATTAACGTCATCAATGCTACATCCGATTTTCTTGCTGCTGAGCTCAACGATTAGGTCGTTTATATACAGGTTAAACAATTTTGGTGATGTAATCCCTCCTTTTCTTACCCCACACTTTAGCCCATACGACACAGACCGCCTTTATACCTATCTAAAAATAAATCACAAAAATCTTAGGTATCAAAATAACATAAAATAAATGCTCAACATTCGGTTCATGTTTACAAGACATGCATAATCATAAAAATAATAAAATAGGGTATATGATACGCGTATCATTTACTCGGCATTATTAGGTAGGTAGGTACCAAAAACAAAAGATATAAGTAAATAACAAAACACGAATGTATCAAAAAAAACATAAGTCCTCAACATTACCCGTTTTATAAGACGGGTATTTAGTCTGAACGGCCCAAAGTGAATGGACCGCGGGCCATTCGACCGTAACCAAAAATCGTCTGCGTTTCAAAGGACCGGGTGATAAAATGATTTTGAATTTTCATTATCTTCATAACCGGTTGGCACGACTTAACAATGACCCTTTATTTTAACTTTTGCACCCGAATGTAGGTACTTGATGTACTTTTTATCACCCGGTCCTTTGAAACGCAGACGATTTTTGTTTACGGTCGAATGGCCCGCGGTCCATTCGCTTTGGGCCGTTCAGACTAAATACCCGTCTTATAAAACGGGTAATGTTGAGGACTTATGTTTTTTTTGATACATTCGTGTTTTGTTATTTACTTATATCTTTTGTTTTTGGTACCTACCTACCTAATAATACCGAGTAAATGATACGCGTATCATATACCCTATTTTATTATTTTTATGATTATGCATGCCTTGTAAACATGAACCGAATGTTGAGCATTTTTTTTATGTTATTTTGAAACCTAAGATTTTTGTGATTTATTTTTAGATAGGTATAAACCATGTGCCATTTAAGTAAAAGATCTCATGTTTCTTGCGAAAGCAAAAAGTTTCTTACTATTTAATATTGTTTCTTAAGTATATTTATAGCCGCATGTGCTCGAAACGCCTAAAGATAAGTAACAATATTAGCAGAAATTGTTAAAAATAAACGTTATTCTTATTACATACATAAAATTGTTTTATTCTGTAAATCCTACCTAGGACATAATTCGTAAGTTGGAAAATGTGTTACATACTACCTGTGTGCCTTTTTGCGTGCAGTAACTGCCATGATTTTGGAAAAAATCATTTTATTTAGAACTTAATAAACTAAATTCATATTTCTATTCGTAGATATAATCTTTGTTCTCAGGTAGTCCTCGTGGAAATAAAAATATCCACCATATAAATGAATAATATAAAAAAAACAGCGTTAAAAAGTTTTTCGCGATTTACTCGAAACTGCTTTTTCTCTCATACTGCACTTTAGGGCCTGCACGGCAGTATTCACTACCTACACCACCGGCACGACGCGGACACAAACGTCTTTCTTCCGCGGCAGCGTTCGACACGACTGATTGACCGAGAGAGAGAGCGACAGATCCTAACTAGAACGCAGTAAAATATGGTCTCGATTGCAGTGGAATGAAGTATCATTGTTCAATTTACCAATTATAACGCAGTAACAGCTACTCATACTGCTATTTAATCAGCATTAAGTTATTTTCACCTTTAAAATAATACCGACTATAGTGCAGTAAATAATGATCATACTGCAATTTAAACAGTAGCATTCATACTCGAACGTGATTTGCGATTAAAGTAAAAGCAGTAAAAGAAAGAATTTTAATTTTGCTGCACTTTAGTTGGTTTTCACTCTAAGAACCTACTTGAATAAGACTAAATAAAATACCACATACAAGTACTTTGCTGCGTTTTAATCAGTAGTTCGCCTGAAATTAATTAGTGATCAACCATGCAGTATTAATACTGTTGGTACAAAAACTACTTACTGCGTTTTAATTTATATGCGTCAATATTTGTTTGAGCGTAGAATACAGATTTTTAGTGGTAATAAAGATATTTACTGCATTTTAATAGGTAAAGTGACGAGTCGTGGTAGACGTAACAGCTGTTACTGTATTTTAGTTAGTCTTATGACATATTTAGACCTGCAAAAGTAAGTTACTGCTTTCACTAATTCGTCTTTTTAACCGTTTAGAACATCCCAACTAAAAACCGGCAATATCACTGTGTTCCTTATAGCGTGACCGTCAAGGTTCAATATTCAACTCAAAAACGTGAAAAAACCTGTTACTGCGTTTTAGGGCCTGCACGGCAGCATTAGCGTGCGAAGTGACGACGACCTCGGAGGAATAGAGTGCGCGCACTCACCAGAGCGGCGTGGTGGTGTAGTTGTCGGGGGCGCGCGTCACGACCAGCTCGTGTCGGAAAGTGAGAGCCTCCCCGCGCGCGCCACCCAGCTCCCCGCTGTGGCCCGACAGCGTGTGCCGCCAGCGCTCCGCACGTTCGGTGCCGCGCTGCACGTACCCTGCAACACACAGCGCCGTTAGCAGCTGCGATCACGCCACGGCATGCCACTGCCGTAGTCCGCGTACTCACCCGCAAAAGAGAAGGCCTGCAGGTCCGGCAACGCGGGCAGAGCGCGCTCCGCCAGCGACACGCGGCGCGGCGCCGACACCACACAGCGCCGAACGTCCGTCTCACCCGTGCGGTCCAGTTGAATCTGCGGAACGATTTACGTAATTTGTCCAACCCTTATAAACACCGTCTTTGAAAAAATAATGAATTACCGTCTCGAACGGATACCTTGACGCTCTGCACCCGTCCGTCGCGCTTCATCATGCGGTAGGTGGAAGTTGTACCTCCGTGAAAATCAACGCGCGAAGCTCCACTAGCCGCATCCCACCTTCATGTAAAATATGTTATATATGTACATGTGATATATGTTAAACAGGGTGTAAAAAGACCCATCACATAGCCGAAATCTACGCACTCTGTACATCAAACTAAACTACATTGACCAAAAATAATCGCTAAGAAACGACTTTTATTTTTTGGCAGAAAAAAAATTCTTTTTTTGTAGCGCACAATGTGTGGTTGTGGCGATGCCGCGCGTTTGCATGCGTGCAGCGGCCACACAGCTGAGCCAAGGCGGTTGTGTGCGTTTGATATTCGTTGCGTTTTTATAACTTCAAATGCGTAATTTGTGAGGAAAAATTAAAAATTTTACTTGAAAACGTTACTTGAAAAAACTAAAAAAAAAAAATGACAACTTTGACCTTCAATATCTCCAAAACCAATGGTTTCCCAGGTATGGTCTGGTAGAAAAAAAAGATCCCAATGATGGGTAGAATATGTGGTTTTCGTTATCGTTAAGGGTCTTTTTACACCCAATAGAAATCATATCAGAGTCAGTAAGACATAACTCTTCGTTGAGCCTTTTTCTGTAGTGACAACATTAATGATTGCGTTAACATATAACATATAAGCAATTGAAGTAAACAATAACAATATTTTAATTATTCAAAATGGAACTAACCACACGGAGTACTTTTCAGTGTAGTCAGCGCGCGGTACGGTGAGACGCGCGCGCAAAAACATAGAACGTTCGAAGCGCGGCAGTGGCGGCGGTGACGCCTGTTCGGGACTGTCGATGTCGCTCGCCTCAGGCTTGCGGCGTATGCACTTCAGGCGACGGCGCTCCGGAGATGCCTGCGTATCGGCCGGCGGGCTGTCCGAGTGCTCGCCATGGGGCGACGTCGTAACCGATGGTATCGGGGAAGAGTTTGTTGCTTCGAGTTCTTCCACGGTATAGTCGTCGGTACTGACGGCGCCGACGGGGTCAATAACGACAGGAGGAAGCGTTGGGTCGGTAGGTACCTGTGCGCGGAACTGTTCCAGCAGAATCTGGGAATCCTCTGCAAGTTACAGAAGAAGATAATTACAGCAACTACTTAATACTAGAGTAGACAATTGTGGGATACAATCCCAATTTTAAAGTGCCATGCGAAATGATAATGAAAGTATAGCAAATGAAAGCAAAAACGAAGAGGCAATAATGCTACATCATACATGCTTAATTCGTTCTCGACTAAAACAGTGTGTCTGATTGTTATAACGCTTAAACTCAACACAACCTCTTGTGCTCTTACAATCATGCAAATAAAACAAAGGTCAACAGGTACTGACCTTGAACCTTGTACCTCAGGTACGGGTCTGACAAAACTGCGAAATAAGGCGATCCTACTGTGAATCAATATACAAAATAAAACGAATACAAAACATACTATATTCCTTTGAACGGGATGCCAGCAGATCTGAGCCCAAATAATTATTACGGTCGGAGGTTGAATTCGGCTTCCGTTCAATAAAAACACCAGGATCAGATAAGTACTGCAGGGGTATTGCAGCGCGACTGTCATACAGATGATAAATAGGCTTTGTGGCGTTTATAATATGGGGAATGGCCGGTTTTAACGCAATCATTAATGTTGTCACTACAGAAAAAGGCTCAACGAAGAGTTATGTCTTACTGACTCTGATATGATTTCTATAGTTGCGTCCTTGTCTGTTCACAGTACCGCGCTTAGTTGTGATATTTGTATTACATGGACGTAAACGTACCGCTAGTTAAATTCCGCAATTTGCTACGTTCTCACGTATTCTGTCCGGTTCGACAGATTCAGTTCGAGATTATCCCGAGTTATAAATATCTAATTGGACATGTGAATTACAAGAATAACTTTAAAACTACAAATGAATTAACGCTGTGAAAACGTACAGTGTAATAACGTACCGCAGTTATTTCGCTATATTGCAATGATTTCAATGGTTTTGCTGCTGCGTGCGAATGCGTCAGTGTACTAAAGGCGTTATAGAACATTATCCTCGATATAGTACACAAACAAAATCCTCTTGCACATATTAAAGCAAAGGTTCTGAAACCTTTGCTTTAATATGTGCAAGAGGATATCTCGCATATTGGCTACTCCCACAGAAGTGCTACGAATTCTACGTGCCACTAGTTTTATGTTTTGTCGATTATAGAAAAGCGTTTGACTGTGTAGATTAGAATCGGCTATGGAGAGTGTTATCTGGATTCCGAGCATATACCTAAACAGCTATCATATGTACCCTAGCATAATCATTATACGCACAGAGTTTCGGGACAGTAAAATTCGATCACACCATCCCCCAAACATATGATTTCGCACGAGATGTGTTACGAAACAACTAAATATACCCAATACTTTCGGAGAATATAGTGAGAGAAGCATTTGTAGACTGGAAGTGGTATCACCGTGAGCGGCATCAGGTTGACATGGTGGAAATTGGTTCAGCCGTTGCAAAATTATCAGCTGTTTTCCCAGTTAGGTCAGGTAGGTGTGCATTGCACAGTGTTACAGCCGTTGCAAGATCACGGAAGTGAATTTGCTACTTAACTGTGAAAAGAGCTCATAATTACGCAACGGCTAAACTGATGTCCATGAAACGTAGCTTATAATTATCCTGATTAAACCAGCTTTCGAGCAAAAGTAAACTTAACCAAATTGAGTAATCCGTTTTGGAGTTACGATGCCACAGACAGACATATACATACAGACATACACGCAGCCATACAGACAGTCGGACCGGCTTACATACATACAGACAGGTTTCAAACTTCTAAAACATCCTTCTTTTTGCGTCGTGGGTTAAAAATTGGCTTCAAAAGTAAATGGTGTTTTTGCCCACTCTAAAGCGCAATATATCGTAAACTATTAGCCATAGAAAAAATACCTGAGGCGGGGACGGTAAGGAATTTAATTGTCTACAAAATTAATTCTATTTTTGGCGTAAAATCACATAGTACAAAAATAGATAATGACTTAATTAGTAAAAACTCATTTTTGGGGTCTTTAACAGGTTCACTGTTCAAACAGCAGACACAATAGTTAAACAATGCACTTGTTCATATGTGCTTCACGGGACAGGGAAAGGGTTAATGTAAGATGGTGGAGCGCGCCGAGGTCACTCAAGGTCGAAAACTTGAAATTTTCATATAAGAACACCTAAACACACCACATAAATATCCAAAATTCAGGACAGACGGATCTTTTGCAAGATAAAACTACCTGGCGACTGGGCTAGTTATGGATCGTGCTGGACTATTACACCTCAGAGGTACAACTGGTTTTGAGGTAATTAAAAAACTTAGACAATTTCATTTACTTGAGCTCCAATATAACTAACAGCAATAGAAGCCAACAAGAAATACCCATGTGCATTAAGATGGCACAATCTGCCATGACTTAACTGTCCAGGGTATAGAAAAATAGAAACATCTCAAAACGGACAAACATCCAAATAGTATAACACATTAGTATTTCTCATATTCATGTTTTGCGCGGATGCCTGGCTGGACAACGGAAGTGGCCAATCGCAAACGTATCGACGCGTTTGAGATGTTGTGCTGGAAGTGTATGCTCGTGGACGATATATAGGACTAACGTCTTGGTACTCGAAGAGGTTTGAATCAAAATAGGATCTCATCCAAAACACGTACGCAAACAGCACGCAAAACTTTCGAGTATTTAGACAAACAACATTACCCGCAAAGACTCGAACAATATTGAAAAAAGGCATATTTTTATTCTGGGGAAAGTGGAAAGAAAAAGATCGCGCGGACATCTTCGGATATAATGATCTAATCAAATACGTGAGAAATTGGATGTCACACTACATAATGCTCTTCATATCGCTGAAGATACCTGACGAGAAAAAATCAGTAAGAGAATGTTATTTACTTTGCACTATGGTGATACATAAGGTGGACTTAATGCCATAAGGCATTCTCTACCAGTCAACCTTTGGTTTAAAAAGAAAAGCATGGAAATAGTTGAGTGTTATCGTTGAGGAGTCATGATCCTCAACTGTAAAGAACCGAAGCAAGAAGAAGCTAATATAAATTGAACTCGTTCTGATTGGTTATGTTCTATGACGATTGACAGTATGAGGATTTATAGATAGCTCACCGACGGGCGGGAAGTTGGGCGCATTTCTTGCGAGTCGCTCGTCGGCCGCGGGGCGGCGCGACGGTACGCGAGACGGTACGCGCGTCGGCGGCGGAGGTGGTGGCGTCACGCTGATGGGCTCGTAGTTGACGGTTGCGGGCGAGAAAGGTGCGGGAGGTGCGGGGGGCGCATACTTCACAGGAGGCACGGGGGGCGAAGGTGGTGCAACCGACGGCGGTGTTAAGGTGGCGGTGTCCGGCGTGTAGCTCGTCTCGACAGGCGTGTAAGCCGGCACTGGATTGTATACTGGAACTTGGTGGTTTACTGGAACTGAGTTGTATGCCGGTGGGTTAGACGCGGCGTTGGTGTACACCGGGGCGGCGGGACCGCTGTTAGCGAGGATAGTGACGGTGCGCGGCGGCGCGACGTTGTTAGCCGGTGGATAGGTTGTTTGCTGCGTGTTCAGCCCGCACTCTGCAACAGTCGTGTATTATGAGCGTGCGGGTGTGGTGTATTTGCGTGGCGGTTGCGTTGCAACATTGCGCGTTGCACGTTTACTTACGGGCGGAGTCGCTGCTGGGCACGGGCACAGGTACGGGCACGGGCACAACCAGCACCTGCACGGAGGCACGTCCGTTGTTGTCACCATCTGTGTTGAAAATTAAATTATTTTCCTGTTTGGATCATTTATATTTGTTAAATCTGCTTGATCTAGATAGCTTTTTGAATGAAATGAAGTAGTAATGGATGCGTGTGTTTGTATGCGGTACTCACGCAGTGGCACTTGTATGGGGATGGGAGGCGGGAACCACGCGCCACCGACGCTGCTGCCGCCGCTACGCGTGTAGTCTGCAATGTCACAATAAACGTTACATAATACCTACAAGCTCCCATTTTCTGGGGGCACGGCAGTGCCCCTGCCAAGGCTCGAGCAAAGCAGGCACGGCCGTACCATCCTTTTCTCGAAGCCATTCGCGGCCTTTTCACCCCCCCTATATCTTCGCTGTGGACAAAGCTAGCAGTTTGAACTTTCTGTAACCGAGAGTATTTTTATTTATTTTTTTCTATTTATTTAAGGAATTTTTATACATAAAGTACATGTCAATTCCATCGTAACCTAACTTAAACTAAACTACATCTACTTGCTAGTTATGGCTTACCTACGACTGAATAACATAAACAGCGCTTTAGCGGCTTCAGACAATGGAGAGGACAACGTCTCGTGGAGCACACTCTTGGACTTTAATTGACTTATGTACCATGATAACAACACCTCCATATCCATCATCTCGGTCTTTGCGATGTAAATGGTAACCACTTACGTGTAAACTAGAATCAGGTTCCAACCAAGTCTCGCATATCAAAGCTATGTGAATTTTATTGTAAGACAACAAAAGTTTTAGGTCTGTAAGTTTTGGTCATAAGCTTTGCGCATTCCACTGCATTATATTTAAGCCGAAAACTTTTTGTGCATTATTAGCCATTGGTAAATATTGAAATTAATTTTGTAAATACCTCTTGTTTTTGTACTAGTTCGATAATAAATTCTATGCATTCTTTCACTACATAACTACACAACATTTTAATTTTATCTTCGAAATCAATATTTAAAAGATAAATGATGTCTTTAATCTTACTCATGAAACTCTTAAAGTTAGTGTTTTTCTGTCTTCGTTCATAAGGTTTGCTGGTGCTCATTTCAAAATCAGGTTCTGCTCTAGAAGCATTTTCTTTTTCTCTTTGATTTTTGTGACACCTTTCCGTCTTTTTCTTTTTTTTTTTTAATTGTGATTGTGGGTAATCGGCGCGCTTTTCTTCATCTTCTGAAGTTTCAGTTTCATGTGCCTCATCATCCACTACTAATGCCTCAAATGAATTGTTTACAACCGCATCCCTATACGAGCTTGCTACGAGCAAGCTACGAGAGTAATTATTACAGCTAGCTAAACTTCCAAATTACATGGTATTTGAACTTATACTTTACGAGTTATCGTCGATCAAAGTTACATCATTTTGTCACTCATTGACTGATCGATCATCAAAATTCCAAGATACTTCTAGCAGGCCTAGAACCTTGAAATTTGGCATCAAGATAGATTATTAGGCACGTATAAAGGAAAAATTATAAAAACATAAAAAAATAGTTAATTGTTGAAAACAATTTTATATTTGCCATTTTGCCAGTAACATGGTGTATGAATTTCGACTGCATTGTTAACTTTGTTCTTTGTTTACGTACAAAAAATATTGAATTGGTGTAGATTATTTATAAATTGTTATTTATTAAAGTTAAAAATAAATTTAACACATAGAGTTAATAATTAATTAAATGAATAAAGCTTGAAAAAATATCAAATATCAATGTAATTCAATAAATAGTCTGTGCTCGCTCGATAGATGGCGTTGTACCTGGTTTCTAAATTGCACTATGGTTTCACTATGGTTTCGTTACAGGGCGTAGTATAAATAATACTTTAGAAATCATATGATAGGCCACCTATCTATGAAGAATACCACTTGAAAACTAAAAAAATATAATAATAACCAAAATTTATATTCGTTGAAACGAAGTTTGCCGGATCAGCTAGTTGTAGTTATTAGTTACGTAAATAGTTAGTTATTAAAAATAATAATTTATATACATAGTTAGTTGTATATTTAGAGTTAGTTTGTTGGTTAGATAAATACAGCCTGTAAGGGTAAACACCGTTATTCTTGAAACCAGTGGTTTGGTTTCATTTATAGAACGTAAAATTAATGAAAAATAACAAAAAATTTTTTAAAATAAATTTTACATTTTTCCACAAAAGGTATTCACCCTATTATGTGCGAGGGCAACAAGAGTCGGGAGGGGGCGTGGGGCGCGGGGAACTCGCCGCGTGGCCCGCCCGACACACGGCCCCGCACAGGTCGCTACCCCAGTCAGTCAGCTGTCTCGTTAACGAGTTTGCGTACGCCGAGTCGTACCGCCGCTCATTTCTCACGCGTAAATTGAGTCTACTAAGTCTGCGGGCACGAAACTTGCGACGGCCGAGCGATGGCGGGGCGGCGCGACGGCGATGATACAAAAGCATTGCACAGAATAGCGACGGGCACGAAACGGGCGACGGCGGAGCGGGGCGATCGAGCAATGCACGGGCGGCGGTGGAGCGACGGGGACGCGGAAGCAACGAGAACAAACTAGTTTGGTTTCGTCGCTTGCGCGGGTACACAGTGTTGTATTGATAATAATCAAATGTCTCTATACTCATTCTTGTATAGTTGTAAAATTTCATTGAAAGATACCTTAGCTCGTAATAAAGCGTAGAAAATTCTCCCAAAATGAGTCTTCGTTGATTTATTGGATGAACGCCATCTCTAGGTAATAATAATTCCCTCATTAGGAGACTAGGCTCTAATAGTTCTCTTGGACGTAAACTCATGTTTCTCACAACATTGCTTGAGCGCAACTGACCGCCAGCTTGTTTTGTGCCCGCGCGAGATATCGCTGCCTGATTGCCTCGCGTCGCGTCGCCCCGCTGCCGCCATCGCTCGGCCATCGCAAGTTTCGTGCCTGCAGACTTACTGTCTTACACAAAAGTACAGTGGACCGAAATGATAGTAAGTAGTTAAAAAAGGGCGTTTAGAGACATAAGAAATGACACTGTTGTGCTTTCTCGAGTGCAAAACAACTTACGAAAAAGTGCGGAGGCATGCGTAGCCGTAAATGGATCACATTTTGAACAGCTGTTGAGATTAATGTAAGTGTAGATGAGTGTAAATTTAACCGGTAATTTCTAATTGAACTGTAAGTAGGTATTACTTACATAAAATCGTGATGAACTTTTCAAATACGCCAAAAGTGCAATGGTTTGGTTTCTTACTTTCATTTTCTTTGTTGTCAAATCAAATTTAGATTTAGGCTCGTCACGCAACACCCAAGGTAGGTATTTTTACCTATCCTAAGCCAGGAAAAGTATGAAGGAAAAGTTGCATCACAGGTTATGTGTTGTGTATTCATTATGGTATTCATTCATGTGTTATGTAGGTAGGTAAGATAACGGCGATCGTTGCAGTGATTACGTCACTCGGGCTTATATCCATGAATTTGCGGACGGTGTCGGATAAAAAGATTTTAAAATATTTTCAGAAAAAAAAAATTTTTTTTACTCTCTCCTTTTTTATAATTTTTTTTTTTTTTTTTTTTTAAAAAACCTTGCCCCACACTAAGATTTCTCTTGTATCGTGGGTGCGTTTACAGACACAAATCTCACAAACAAACGCCATTAATTAATTAAAATTAAAATAATTAATTTAATTAAGTCAACTACCCATGGTTTGAGTGATAATGGTGTTTACCCTTACATCCTGTAGTTAGTTATTTTAACTTACGTCACCCAAAAAGAAAAGAAGGAGAACCACCTGCAAAAATAAATGAGATCCCACCAAAAACATTAAATGTAAAACATGCCAAGCCTCTCTGTGCAATCTTTCCACCGTAAAAATTTTTAAGATCTCATAGAAGCCAAGTCGTATTCAATTTATTTTGTAGTTAGTTATCTATCGAGTGACTGTATCAATAGTTTTATTTCTATTATAATTATAGTGACTTGGCAATGAGCACAAGAAGAAACAAATATATTTGGAGGAGGTGAAAGGAACGCATAACGCACGCGTAAAGTTTAATATCACAGGATTAGTTAAGTTCTTTTGATTTGTCCATTAAACATAGGTATAATTAAATAATTGTGATCAAATAAACTTAGGTCTTCTTAAATATGTATTGGCGCACGTAGTTGATGGTGACCATAACTACTAATTGGCCGCAAAATCATGTCTGCATATTATAAATCACACATCAGCACAAAAACGAATCTATTCATAGTACTCATAGATATCAATTCGTCAATGACAGTCGCACATAATTCCACACAGCAAGCAGCTTTTAATTTGTGCTCATTACCAAGTCACTATAATTATAATAGAAATAAAACTATTGATACAGTCACTCGATAGATAACTAACTACAAAATAAATTGAATAGGACTTGGCTTCTATGAGATCTCAAAACTTTTTACGGTGGAAAGATTGCACAGAGAGGCTTGTCATTTTTTACATTTAATGTTTTTGGTGGGATATAATCTACATCTAGTTACTAGGAACCTGATAACATCATGTCTGTTTGATATCTATTATATACATACATCTTATTCGTAGAAGGCTTCAATGATACGTTGACATTGCTCCGCAGCGTGACTCGCAGAATTTCAACGAGGAAGTGGTTATAAAACCTCAATAGTTTGACAGTTGATTGTTCAAGTAGGAAGTTAATAACTAGATAATATTTCGATCACCAGTAAAAAGTTTTATCTATGCATTTTACTCTTATTCCTAAAAGCACCTGTTTTGAAACTCTGGTTGACTTATTTCAAGACCTGGACAAGTTCTCATTTCCGTACACGTTAACGTCTGCAGAACTTAGAGCATAAAGGCCTATCCGCACACAACAGTGCCGGCACAGTGCCGACACGTGCCGATCAGCGAAGTATCGATCAGTATCAGTGAAATATGATATTGTACCATACATTTTGTATGACGCTATCCGTACTCGTCAGTGACAGTGACGTTCCGGCGAATGTCGGTGCAGCACAGATATGTATTAGTCGTTCGGGTTTATTTCATACATTTTATTAATTTAATACATAACATTTATCCTTTGAGAGATATGATCCTCATTATTGATCCTATTGATCAGTGTCAATTAATTATGTACAGGGTGTTGCATAATACTATATCGTGTAAGCAGTTTGACTGACCGGTAATGAGGTTAAGCCAACGGTCTGTGTTGACGGCGACGGAGCGTCTTGGCCGGTCTGGCCGGTGTTGCGCTTGCTCCGGCTGCGCAGGCTCCGCGCTCATCGCCGGGCTCGCTGCCGCCGCTGCGCATGTCACGCCTGCAAACACGAAAGTCAATATTAAGTGCGTACACTACAGTCAGTAAGAGTCTGACATTACTCTAAGTCTTTCCCAGGTACACGGAGGGAATCCATGTTTGATTTCCACGTAATAAAAGAAAAGATACAGTCCTCTTTTACGCCTCTTACATGCATCGCACTCGTACGTATTTACGTACTTGTAGGGGTTTCTATTAGGACGTATAAAGATGGAATATAAAATGCTTACTACCAAAAGGGAAGTTTTCGCGAAAACTGGTAAAACTTTTTGTTCACCAGATAGTATAACATTTCTACATGTTTCAAGACAGAATTATCAAATACTATAGGTATATAATAACATTGTTAAGGAAGATAGTCTGCACTTAGTAGAGCGGTAAACGACTTTTTTGGCCAACTGTACCTTGAAAATATTTTCACGGACACCGGTCAGGGGCACAACAAGAAATAAGTAACAAAACACAATTACATTTTTTGTAATAAATTTTGTCGCTTTATTTGTTAACTAATTTGGGATCGGCTGGACAAATTAGGATGGCTATTCTCTGTAAAAAACAGTTACGTAGCTCATAGCTATACAATAGTAAAAGTTTAATTAAGTAGGTACTTAACATAAAACCTGTGGCACGTTTCATATCGATTGGAAATATGTAATAATCATAATCATATTGGCGAAATGTCACGTGGTGGGTCCACATTAGTGACATTTCGCCGAACCAAACACCGTGACATCGCCGCGGACTTGTTACGGATAGTGTGGACGGGTGCTGGCTCTGACACGATCGAACTAGCGATGGATGCCATTTTGCCACCTTAATCAACGCAGTGAAGTCGTCTCCAGAAGAATTAGCCGAAATGAATTTAAACTTGGCTCGTGCAAGTGCATCATTTGTTTTACTTTGTGCTTTAAAAAAGAAGAGGGGAAAGAAAAAGAGATGCTGGAAAACTGAACTTTTCAGAAAAATCAATATTTGTGGTGGAAATTCGTTACTGAGAGATATTGGATTTCAAGAAATAAGTGGAAAATACAAAAAAATTGTGCGGATGTCGCCAACAGACTTTGAAATTTTGCTGAATTTGATTGGTCCAACAATAAAAAAACATGACACTCAATTTAGGATTACAATTTCGGCACAAGAAAGGCTTGCAGTGACGTTGAGATTTTTGGCAACAGGTGATTTATATTCTTCATTACCCTTTCATGTATCCAACCAAATTCCTTTTAGGTTGCCTGGGGTATAACTCATTAGAGATCAGAAGGTCTAGTGACCAACTATTAATGATGTGCAAGATCCTCCGAGGGAAAGTAGATGCCCCGGATCTTAATTGCAAGTTGTGCCTATTATTTGTTCCAAATAATTACCTTCGGAGCAGAAAACATAAGCTGTTTGCTGTTCCGACAAGTCGTACTGTGGCTCGTTCACCATCACCCATACCGCGAAGTCTCACCGCGCTCAAAACCCTCCTGGACGCCAGACCGAATTTGATATGTTTGCGGATGAATGGATGGTTATTTTGTCGGAATGTCTGGAGTACTGCGAGAGGAATGCATCATGAACGAGTGAAAGAATATACTGTCAGAAGTATTGTAAGGGATTTATGAAAGAGTTTATTAGAATTATTAGAATACTTTTTAAATTTTTATTTTCTTGCCCTTGTATTGTATGTATCGTCTTCTATTACTGTCTTTAATTATTGTAATTGGTCTAAGACCGTTTTAGTTAAAGTAAATAAATAAATAAATAATAATAATAACATTAGACTAGCTTTCTACGACCCCATCATATAATAAAAAATGTATCATGAGGTCTACTGAAAAGCTTACAAACCGCAGGGCAGCTTGTGGCGAGCTGTTGGTGAGTGGCGACACTGCGTACCTTATTGCCTCAGAGAGTCGGTCAGGGCCTCGTCTCCAGTTTGCCTTTATTGGCTGGCTGGAGTGGAACCCCAAGAGTGCCCGCAGGACTCTCAACTCTGGCTTGCCTTTATCGGCCGGCCACAGGGGGGCCGCCAGAGCTATATGCTCGGGGGTGGAAGTGTCTAAAGGCGTAATAGCGGGGAAACCCACTCCGGGTCTTTTAGACCCGCGACGGCGAAACCGGGGCCACACCTCTCTACACCCCTAGCCGCTCACACGTCTGTTGCCCCCTCCGCCTATGTACTGGCGGCTTTTCAGGGGGCCCAGCTAGTGAGCTGGCGAGTCACCGTCTGCCAATAAATTTCAATTTTAAATGTTGAAAGGCAGACGCCGTTTTCTTCCGGCAATAGAGGTTATCAGTCCACCTAACACCCCTTCCCATAGACCAGACATTTTTCACCACATTTTGCAATAGTCTTGCACCCACCTGGGACGGTCCATGACTGTACTCCAATAGTGCAGCCGTGGATAGCCCCCGGTTGGTGCCCCACCCCATTTTAGATTAAAGTTCTCAAAGGGGCCTCTGCGCGTTGGACCTGTGTCCCCGTGCATCTTCCGCAAGGAAGATGAGCCGTGACTGAAAAGAGATACAAAGATAATAATAATATCTCTTTAGTCCCCCTCTGGGAAAGGCGTTACCTCACCATGAGATTAACGTAAAACCGGAGGGAACATTAGACTAGCTTTCTACAACCCCATCATATAATAAAAAATGTATCATGAGGTCTACTGAAAAGCTTACAAACCGCAGGGCAGCTTGTGGCGAGCTGTTGGTGAGTGGCGACACTGCGTACCTTATTGCCTCAGAGAGTCGGTCAGGGCCTCGTCTCCAGTTTGCCTTTATTGGCTGGCTGGAGTGGAACCCCAAGAGTGCCCGCAGGACTCTCAACTCTGTCTTGCCTTAATCGGCCGGCCAGAGGGGGGCCGCCAGAGCTATATGCTCGGGGGTGGAAGTGTCTAAAGGCGTAATAGCGGGGAAACCCACTCCGGGTCTTTTAGACCCGCGACGGCGAAACCGGGGCCACACCTCTCTACACCTCTAGCCGCTCACACGTCTGTTGCCCCTTTCGCCTATGTACTGGCGGCTTTTCAGGGGGCCCAGCTAGTGAGCTGGCGAGTCACCGTCTGCCAACAGGTTTCAATTTTAAATGTTGAAAGGCAGGCGCCGTTTTCTTCCGGCAATAGAAGTTATAAGTCCATTTAACACCCCATCCCATAGACCAGTTTTATTTTTACCATATTTCACAATAGTTTTGCACCCACCTGGGACGGTCCATGACTGTACTCCAATAGTGCAGCCGTGGATAGTCCCCGGTTGATGCCCCACCTCATTTTAGATTAAAGTTCTCAAAGGGGCCTCTGCGCGTTGGACCTGTGTCCCCGTGTATGCCTTCCAAAGGACCGGACGTCTTCCGCATGCAAGATGAGCCGTGATGTCCAAAGAGATACAAATAATAATATCTCTTTAGAATGAATAAAATATTAAATTGTTACTAGACAAATAAGTGCTCTTCCTCTCTTCTACTACACTATGCTGTGCCCGACAGGGTCCATAATTGATCCTAATAGTCTTAAACCTACCACCTGTATTTGACATTATGGAATGCAATAAAGAAATTGAAATTGAGAACAAAATATTATTATTTCTTTTTTTCTTTCAGTTTTTATGAAATGCATCTTATGAGTAACATTTGACGTGTTAAGAACAAACCTTATTCTTAATTACAATACTTATTAATATATTTCTACGTACAGAATATCTAAAATAGTTTGCCTGGGTAATCGAGTCTGAACCACAGCTGCAGCACTGCCATCGTGGTCACAACTCTCAACAGCTGTTCTTCCTCACCACAATCGATTTGGTCTGGTATATAATTGTATATAATGTAGACATAACAATTAATTCATTATTTATTATATTTTCAGTGCCATAGTATCACAAAAATCAATAGCCGTAGCTTTGGTTACGTAGACTATGGCAATATCAAACTGTTTTGAAATAAAAGTATGGTGTCTAAGTAAACAATTGTTTTGTATCGTTTATAAATGTTATTGTGAATAGAAAACAATTTATGATCAGAACTGCAAGTAGTTTTATAATATAATCAACCAATAAAACAAAATGGGTATTGCGGGGTGTAAAATTATATAGTAAGATTAAAAGAAAACTGTTATGGAAATATAGACTAAAGCCAAATAATGTAAACAAACGCAACTATAAAAACTATGCACGAAAGTATACAAAATATAATTAGGCTAACACAACGCTCTGAAAATATTCATAACATAAAAACCTCTAAAAATGTAATCAAAACTACGTGGAAACGTAGTACGTGGAAACCCCTCAGATGTTGAAACGATTATATCATCACTAAAAACACTATAGTGTAGGGTAGGACGAAATATCAACCAAGGTAGTTAAATTCACAAGCCCATATAATTATATCAACACATATAAGCCACATCTTTATGTATCTCCACAGGTATCTCCTGATGGACTAAAAACATCTGTAGTGAAACCACTCTTCAAAAAAGAAAATAGAGAAGTTATGGAGTTTTACAGACCCATCATACTCATACCAGTACTTTCAAAAGTTTTCGAAAAATTCATCCTTAAACAACTTTATAGCTGTTTAGAGAAACAAGATATTCTAGTTAAAGAGCAAAAAGGGTTTAGACAGAAGAAGAGCATAAATAGAGAGATCTATAATTTTCTTTATGTTATAATGACAAAATTAGATATTAAGGCACCAATCTGCACTATCTTTTGTGATATGACTCAAGCGTTCGACTATGTGGATCATAAATTCTTACTTGCAAAACTGGATCATTATGGTATACGGGGAAATGTTTTGAGTCTTATAGAATCGTATCTGACAGATCGCAAACAATTCGTAAAGATTAAACGCATAAAGGAAGCTAATAAAAGAGAAAAAACACACACTTCTGACATGCGAACAATAAAATATGGGGTGGGTCAGGGTAGTGTCTTAGGCCCCCTATTATTTATTTTATATATAAATAACTTAGTAACCACTCATCCTATAACATTATTTGTGGATGATAGTACAGTTGCTATAAAATGTAAAAATAAAAATGAATACAAAGCTGACAAAAATACTGCATTATTGAATATTATAAACTGGCTAGATAATAATAATTTGAAGATAAATAAAACTAAATTAATACAATTTACTCAAACAATACCAACATTCAAAGATTTGGGAATGAACTATAATAATACTGAAATTAGCGAGGTTACCACAACTAAATTTTTAGGACTAACTATTGACGACAATATAAATTGCAAAGCACATACAGAAGAACTATGTTAAAAAATCAGCAGTACAGCGTATGCGCTATTTAAACTTGCACCCGTGCTCAATATTGATGCCTTACTCATAGCATATTATGGAGCAACTGCTATGTCTCAGATATGGTATAATGTTTTGGGACAATTCGACAAATAAAGAACTAGTATTCAATGCCCAGAAAAGGTGAATACGAGCGATGTTTAATCTTAAAATTCAAGATAGCTGTGAACCATACTTTAGAAATGATAAAATCCTTACGTTACCTTGTCTGTACATTTTTGAAACTGCGACTTTTATAAAATCAAACCTTGAACTTTTTGAGACTCTGGCAAATACAGTCACTCGTAACAGGAGGAAAAACCCACAGAATAGATTGCTATTAGATAAAGCAAATACGGCACTACTACATAAGAGTATACCTGCATGGCCCCAAAAAATTATAATAGGTTACCAGATGAATTAAAAAGCTTAAATAATGATCCTTTCAAAAAACGTTTACATGACTTTCTAGTCAGTAAAACCTATTATAATGATTTTCTCGAAGGTAAATAATGTGACTAGAAAATACAAATTCATCATCTGGACCAACGTACATTTTTGTTGTTTTTTTTATTATCTATACTTATAAAAGGAGAAGCTGATTGACTGACTGACTGATCTATCAACGCACAGCCTAAACCGCTGGGGTTAGAAACTTGAAATTTTGACAGTAGGTTCCTTTTGTAACGGAGGCATCCACTAAGGAGGGATTTTTCAAAATTCAACCCCTAATTAAATAGGGGATGAAAGTTTGTATGGAAAATCGTCACTTAACGGGTTCAAAATTTCACGCAAGCGAAGCTGCGGGCGAAAGCTAGTTATTTCACACAAGAACAATATTTTTTATTATTTTATACAAGATTGACAATATTATTAGTTTAAACAACATTCTCATTTTATACAGAAATGCAAATAAAATATCTAGCTTTAATTCCGCTGAACAAAATCGCTAGTTTGGATGCGAAACTTTTTCGCGTCCTAGCGGTCGAGGAGTCAACATATCCTGAGGATGCCCCGTGCAGGGGCGAAACACGTGTCGTGTATTGGTTTGGTTGCATGTTGCATTATTTTTTCACTCTTTCTGCATGTGCATATACTTGTGGGCGGGAGGGTGGTGCTGCATACTGCATCCAAACTAGCGATCTTGTTCAGCGGAATTAAAGCTAGATATTTTATTTGCATTTCTGTATGTCATGGATTTCCGCAAAGTAACGCCTGATTCCATCATTTATTCTCATTTAATTTTATATTATTTTAGACATTTTGATCGTGTAGGTATTGCATTTATGTATGGAACAGCTGATATTTTTTTACATTTCAGAGTTGGTCCCATAGTAAAAGTTGTTCATGTTTATGAGTACTGTTATCTGTAAAAGTTTGTCCACCCATTTTCATTGGACCTTATACTATTTGTTATAAATGTTAATGTTAATCTATACTAATTTTATGTTGATGCATGTACCAATTTAAATCTACTAAGCACTTTGTATTCGAATGTTAAATAAAACATATTATACAGTAAGGTAGATAGATCAAGGAGAACGATATTGAATGTAATGTTAGTATCACTGTATACCCTTGACCGGCAAATAAATGATTTATGATTATAAAATATCTGACAGTTGTGTACGACGTGCCGAGGTGTAACTTGTAACTGACAATTTAACTTCAGTCCTTTTCAGTGTTACAACTCGTAAATAATGAAGCTCAGGCTTCATGTAATAAAGACGACTAATCTAATCTTATAAGGAATCATCCTTATTAGATTAGATGAGTCCTCTTTATATTAACAAAGAGTTAATATATATTTTATAACATAAACGGAATATTAATTCCGTTTATGTTATTTTGCTTGTAATCATTATTATATTTCTTTTGACTGTACATGTACATGTTATTAATCAATAGTCATAACAATTCCATTTCATGTTAAATAATTAATTGCATTGTCATGAAATTAGAAGTGAATTATATATATGTATACTAGCTGTACCCGCATGCGTTGCTATGCACTTTTTCCTACTTACTACCTACCTACTACCTACCTACTACCTACCTACTACCTACCTACTACCTACCTACTACCTACCTACTACCTACCTACTACCTACCTACTACCTACCTACTACCTACCTACTACCTACCTACTACCTACCTACTACCTACCTACTACCTACCTACTACCTACCTACTACCTACCTACTACCTACCTACTACCTACCTACTACCTACCTACTACCTACCTACTACCTACCTACTACCTACCTACTACCTACCTACTACCTACCTACTACCTACCTACTACCTACCTACTACCTACCTACTACCTACCTACTACCTACCTACTACCTACCTACTACCTACCTACTACCTACCTACTACCTACCTACTACCTACCTACTACCTACCTACTACCTACCTACTACCTACCTACTACCTACCTACTACCTACCTACTACCTACCTACTACCTACCTACTACCTACCTACTACCTACCTACTACCTACCTACTACCTACCTACTACCTACCTACTACCTACCTACTACCTACCTACTACCTACCTACTACCTACCTACTACCTACCTACTACCTACCTACTACCTACCTACTACCTACCTACTACCTACCTACTACCTACCTACTACCTACCTACTACCTACCTACATGATGTCGAACGGGATAAAAAGTATCCTATGTCCTTCTCCTGGCTCTAAACTACCTCCCTGCCAATTTTCAGCTAAATCGGTTCAGCCGTTCTTGAGTTATAAGTGAAGTAACTAACACGACTTTCTTTTATATATATAGATATAAAAATTTATAATAATAATTCTAAATATGTATATCCCCCCTCTGGGAAAGGCGTTACCTCATCATGAGATTAACGTAAAACCGGAGGGGACATTAGACTAGCTTTCAACAACCCAATCATATAATAAAAAATGTATCATAAGGTCTACTGAAAAGCTTACAAACCGCAGGGCAGCTTGTGGCGAGCTGTTGGTGAGTGGCGACACTGCGTGCCTTATTGCCTCAGAGAGTCGGTCAGGGTCTCGTCTCCAGTTTGCCTTTACTGGCTGGCTGGAGTGGAACTCCAAGAAGAGAACGGCCAGAGGGGGGCCGCCAGAGCTATATGCTCGGGGGTGGAAGTGCCTAATGGCGTAATAGCGGGGAAACCCACTCCGGGTCTTTTAGACCCGCGACAGCGAAACCGGGGCCACACTTCTCTACACCCCTAGCCGTTCACACGTTTGTTGCCCTCTTCGCCTATGTACTAGCGGCTTTTCAGCCCAGCTAGTGAGCTGGCGAGTCACCGTCTGCCAACACAGTTCAATTTTAATTTTGAAAGGCAGCCGCCGTTTTCTTCCGGCAATAGAAGTTAACCGGCACATTTAACACCCCTCCCCATAGACCAGATATTTTTCACCATATTTTACTACATTCTTGCATCCACCTGGGACGGTCTATGACTGTAAGTACTCCAATAGTGCAGCCGTGGATAGTCCCCGGTTGGTGCCCCACCCAATTTTACATTAAAGTTCTCAAAGGGGCCTCTGCGCGTTGGACCTGTGTTCCCCGTATGTCTTCCAAAGGACCGGACATCTTTCGCACGGTAGATGAGCCGTGACTTTAAAAGAATTATATATAATAATTTATATTTAAATAAACTGCAATTCTACCTACCTATTATGGAGACATTTCTTAACGTTGATATTATTATTTTATTTAATGTCAGGGATATAAATGAATTAAGAAATAAGAATTTTAAAATATGTTAATTCACATTATAATATTATTTGATGCCAATGTCAGTTGTAGTAGGTATTTTTTTATTTGCAGAAAATTATATAAGTAATTAAAAAAAAAATGTGCGGAATCTAACATTGAGAAGTAGGTTGATAGTATGTGCATAAGGATGAGAAAAAACGTGTAGAGTGCGCGCAAGATAAATCTGCGCGCGGCCGAAATCGGAACTAATCATGGTCCACCAAAGTGTGTGCCGTTTTTTCAATTTTGATAGTAGAACTACCTGATTGTAGGAATATTTAACGGGAAAATTATGTTAAGCGATAAAAAAGTTAAGCTTAAAGAGCGGTAATTTGAACTTTTGCGATCACGGCAACGTTTAGCACGCCCTCAGTCGCGCGCAGAGTTATCTTGCGCGCACTCTAATGCCTATCACCAATATATTTTGAAGGGCAACAGGATTTATGTCTGTAACTCACTCACGATACTAGAAAAATGTATAATAAATAAAAAAGCATTATAGCCGAATTTTTGAAAAAAGGAAAATACAAATTATTTTTAACCGACTTCAAAAAGGAGGAGGTTCTCAATTCGTCTGAATGTTCTTTTTTTTTTGTATATTTTTTACGCGATATCTCCGCCAATTATGAATGGATTTTGATGATTCTTTTATTGTTTAGTAGGCCATACTTCAGAGGTGGTCCCATATAAATACTGAAATAGATTCAGCACTTTTTGAAAAAATCAACAAAACAAAAAAAAAATACGCAAATCGTATGTAGACGACGTTGTAGTTGTAGTGCTAGTCCGAGAATTTGTACACTATTGTAATTGTAATTTGTGGCACTAAAAAGTATATAATAAAAAAAGTTTAAAAAAGTAAAAACCGACTTCAAAAAAAACTAAACGGAGTAAAATAATTATCATTTAATATAACTACCAGTTTCAGAAGTCGGTGTTCTACGCTGAAACAAATTGAATGCACCGACTTCTGAAACTGGTAGTTATATTAAATGATAATTATTTTACTCCGTTTAGTTTTTTTTGAAGTCGGTTTTTACTTTTTAAAGTTTTTTACAGGGAAATAAAAATGATCGAGTTTTGAAATTGTAACACTTGCCTTAAAACCGTCATCAGTGATACTTTAAGTGGCCTGCGGATTAGTACCTCCTTTCCGACTAACCTTGTATGGTGTGGGTCAAAGTTTAAAAAACAAAACAAATACTCATCATAATAAATAAAAAAGCATTATACAACACTCACACAACAACTACAAAATGTACAGCATAATACCTATTACTTAATCTATATTTTGAATTAAATGTGATGCATAACTTCCCATTTATTTTACTTTAATTAAAACTATTTAACACCAATTACAATAATTAAAGATCGAAGAAAAGAGAAGAGGAATAGGAGAAGATACATACAATAAAAGGGATTAAAAAAATGTACTGTATGACTTTTATACCGTCTGGAAAAAATAGTATAATAGGTGAAAGGAGTAGAAGGCTTTGGCAAGGTTTTTGTTTTCTTTGTTTTGTTAATTTATTATGACCTAGTTATATCTACAGATACCTAATTATCTACTATAGAAACTCAAATCATAAGATTTGAATTTATATATTATTTAATCGATTTTTTACTTCAAAATTTCTGTTTTTATTGATAGATAAATAACGTTAAAGGCAATACAAATTAAAAATAAACTGAACCTTCGGGTTCTAACCCGTTCACCTATTATACCCAATTGTTTTCTAATAATAACAATTACAGACACCTCTTTCATAAATGGCGCTGTGAATCTACTCACAAGGACCTGCCACAGCGTTACACCGAAAAAGATACGTGCGAAAGATGTCTTTATCAAGGTGGAGAAGAAGAAGAGGAAGCCAGCTTGTCGCAACCAGTGCCGTACTGCACCGACCGGCCAGAATGTCCTGCTGCGCCCTGCTGTGCCAGTGACACCACTGTACGTACGTGTCCCGGTTGCATTACTCTACAAAGGTCGCGGAGGTTGTAGAATATATCAGCATCAAGACCAAGCTTACTAGTACTCTGAGGGTCGAGCGGTTGGAGTCTCGCCACAGCGTGAATTTCAATTCGTTTGTGGTGAGGGTGCTGACTGAACATCTATCGACCTTTACGAAGGAAGAATTTTGGCCGAGAGGTGTAGTGTTCCGGCGATTCCGAGGCCGGATACCCGACACCGCGCGACACACGACGCTGACTTTACGTGTGAAGTAGTTTTTTAGATAATGATATTGTTCATGTTTAGTATTTTAGAATTATTGTATTATTTATGTAATATATATTTTCTATGGGCCTTGATGCCTGAATTAAATAAATAAAAAATAAAAATAAATCCTTCACAATGCTTCTGGCAGTAATAATCTGCATTTATGATTTCTATTGCATTCAGTTTTTATAATGTAACTTGAGGAGAACAAAACACCGACAAATACATATACTATACAAGGTTAGTCAGAAAGGGGGTACTAATCCTAAAAAGTATTAAAGTAGCCATAATAATGAGTAACTTTTGTTCTATCACTTTCCCCAAAAGTCAATAGTTTAAGAGAAATAGCTGTTCAAAAATTACATTTAAAAATGCTAAAATCTATCTATCCTCAGCTGTGATCAGCTGTGTTTACATTTACGTCTTATTCGGGGTCGCGAATTAGAAGCTCCATTTTCTGAATTCGTAACTAAAGTAGGCACGAAGAATTTTTGAAAAAAGGAAAATACAAATTATTTTTAACCGACTTCAAAAAGGAGGAGGTTCTCAATTCGTCTGAATGTTCTTTTTTTTTGTATATTTTTTACGCGATATCTCCGCCAATTATGAATGGATTTTGATGATTCTTTTATTGTTTAGTAGGCCATACTTCAGAGGTGGTCCCATATAAATACTGAAATAGATTCAGCACTTTTTGAAAAAATCAACAAAACAAAAAAAAAATACGCAAATCGTATGTAGACGACGTTGTAGTTGTAGTGCTAGTCCGAGAATTTGTACACTATTGTAATTGTAATTTGTGGCACTAAAAAGTATATAATAAAAAAAGTTTAAAAAAGTAAAAACCGACTTCAAAAAAAACTAAACGGAGTAAAATAATTATCATTTAATATAACTACCAGTTTCAGAAGTCGGTGTTCTACGCTGAAACAAATTGAATGCACCGACTTCTGAAACTGGTAGTTATATTAAATGATAATTATTTTACTCCGTTTAGTTTTTTTTGAAGTCGGTTTTTACTTTTTAAAGTTTTTTACAGGGAAATAAAAATGATCGAGTTTTGAAATTGTAACACTTGCCTTAAAACCGTCATCAGTGATACTTTAAGTGGCCTGCGGATTAGTACCTCCTTTCCGACTAACCTTGTATGGTGTGGGTCAAAGTTTAAAAAACAAAACAAATACTCATCATAATAAATAATCAAGTGAGGATGCGTGCTACGGGAGTTTCCGTTCTCTTATTATCCAGTAGATCAGCTTGGGTTCCAACTGTCTTTAAACAGGTTGAGTCCAATGGTTAGTATTATGTTTCAAGATTCACCGGCGGGAATAAACGCAGATCCCACCAGTGGGCAACACTTACCGACGACGCAGAGCGCCAGCGTCACCCTCCACCCTCGCATGATCTGCATTTGCACTACGACACGACACTTAACGGTACGACACGACACGACACAACACGACAGTGCACAACACTCGCGACTACCAGACGTAAGGCTCACATGCGTGCGCGCCGCACTGACCTCTCAACTCTAGTGTCGCAAACTCGCAAGTTGTCGGAGGCTGAGGTCCATCTTCATCTTTCTCGTCCCCGACCCCGCACCTCTCGCCCTCCGACCCCGCTTTTTTCACCCTTATCTATGCAATGCTATCTGCCATCGGTATCAAGCAATATAGTAATGTTACAGTTAACATTTATTTCTAGTTAAAACCAGATTTGACTGACGTAGTTAGTCTAACTTTAATGAAGTCTCAAGAAGGTAACTATATTACATAAACTACTATAGTAAAAGTACTGATTCAAGGAACAATATTTTTTTAAGTTTGTGTATGTGTAGCCTATTAATAGAAATACTCAGATATAAAATGATGGATTTCAAAGCATTTTTTTGATAACTCTGTACTCAAATACTAATTAAGTATTGCTTATCCCGAATTCTCAATTCAGAAACCGGAGGATAATCTATTAAGTACTTAAAAATAATTGGTGTCGTATTTTTTAATAAATAATTTGGCAAACAGGCTGACAGCCCACCTGATGGAAAGTATTTACAACCGTCGTCTATACATATACACCAACAACACGTTCATCACCTCCCTGTTACAGATTCTATGTTCTTCTCTCGTGAGACGCACGAGCTATACGAGAATAGCTTATGTTTTGGTGTAAAAATTTGTCAGTCAGCAAGGCTGGTAGCGAAGCTGCCAGGGTGCAGGGTGCGCTTAAGTATCGTCACTCGTGGAGGTTTTCTTTTTTATTGCATCGCCTTCTTTCTAACAGCATATAATGTGCCGCTATTCAAATCAAGCATTAGTGCAGGTAGTCTCTGCATTGTATTTCCGGTATCACTACTGATCGATCATCGCCGAGGAGTTTACTTATACTACGTGCAAGCACGTAGGGTTGAAAAGAGAACCTTCAGGGTTGTTTGATATGAAAACCATGAACAATAATAAGTAGTATTGTAGTGAGTATTATCTTTAATGACTGACTTCAACGACTTATGATACATAACAATAGGATAACAGTTCTTTATACATCAGTTAAGTAACGGTGGGTCATAGCGTGGGCCCAGACGGCGTGGCGGCGGAGGGCGCGGCGGCGGGCACGCGCAGCACGTCGCTACTGCGCAAGCGCGGGAGCGAGGGTAGACGCAGCACGCCGCACGTGTTGGTGGACGCGCGCACGCGCACGTATCCCTCCTCACCCCACCCCGTTGACCATGAGTTTTTGAGGATGAAGTACGTCTCTCCGCGGTGTACCGTCCAGCCCACCGCCAGCACCGCATGGTTGGGACTGTTCCGCCGGCTGCAACATATCAACATTTTCAAATTATACTTTAACACGCCTCATCTGAATACCTGTAGATGGTGGTCATGTTGGCAACGGTACGTTCCGTGGTTTCTATCCGTTTGTAATTGCGACAGCAGTAATATTGATAATTACAGTATTTTCGATAGTAATATTGCCGTAAGTCGTCGATGGTGATTAAGCGCACATTAACTGCATCAGTCGAATCAATATTCGTATTCGTACTTTGTTTTGGGAATGGCTAATATTTGTTGTTTATTATTTAACACTAGCTTTCGCCCGCAGCTTCGCTTGCGTGAAATTTTGAACCCGTTAAGTGACGATTTTCCATACAAACTTTCATCCCTTATTTAACTCTCTTAGGGGTTGAATTTCGAAAAATCCCCTCTTAGTATCCACTAAGAGTTCCTTTTGTAACGTGGGCATCCGCCCACGTTACAAAAGGAACCTACTGTCAAAATTTCAACTTTCTAACCCCAGCGGTTTAGGCTGTGCGTTGATAGATCAGTCAGTCAGTCAGCTTCTCCTTTTATATTTACATATAGATTACAATTCAGAACATAACAAGTATTGTGACCCATTTCGAAAAACAAAATATACTATTCCTAAGATACACACAAAATGTATTGAATTTGACGTGAGCAGTCTCGCTAAGTTTGCCATTTCTGCCACAGCGTGCGCTGCAATCGATTTCGTGTCCTCCACCAGGCCCTTCGCACGCTACCAATTATCATCATCATCATCATCATTCAGCCAAAAGACGTCCACTGCTGGACATAGGTCTCCCCAGGCATCGCCACATCGACCGGCCCTGTGCTCGCTGCCAATAGCATCAGCATATTCGGTTAATCTAATAACGGATATTAGACCTGACCTAGAAGCAGTGATTGCGGAGGAACGCTTGCCTTCCAAGCAGGAGGGTCTGAGTTTAATCCCGGCACCTCTGAGTTTACATTAAGTCACGTGCGGATCAGTATTTGATTATCACGTTTGCGTTAACGGTGAAGGAAAAACATCGTGAGGAAACCTGCACACCTGAGAGGACTCCATAAAGTTATCGATGGTGTGTGTAGTCTGACAACACGCACCACGACTAACACCTAAACCCTTCTCATTGTGAGAGCAGGCCTGTGCCCAGCAGTGGGACAGTAGTGGACTGATTATGAGACCTGCATTCTAATTGAGCAACGCATTTGTAATCGCTATGGCTATGATTTTGACAGGTTAACAATTTATACATATAGCAACGTTTGTATTAACAATCCGATTTCTTCACAACTATGTACCACGCAATGAATATTGTTTTTGACACATCAAGTGTCATGATTGATGTTGGTTACGTAATGCAATTGCCCTGCTGATCTGACCTGATAAATAGTTGTGTAGTAAGAACTAAAGCGGATACTGACCAGCGCGCGTCGTGATAATAATCTTTTTTGTGGCTCATGAAGGAAGTTGTTTCGCCGTCGATGATCACGACGGTGGGTCCATACTTCTTGATCGCCACCTGCGCACGTATGCACACGAGATAAGCACGCGTCACATATACTTATTGTATACACACTACAATAAGTTAGGTGAGGGCCATGAAAGATACCTTGAGCGCGATGATGTTGTTTCTGGTGACGTTGAGGTGTCCGCTGATGCGGGTGACTGGCGGCACGCTGTCCGCGCGACACTGCAGCTTCTGCGTTACAACACACCTTGTGTTATTCATACAATGGGGATACTTAAAACAATTTAGTCAAAAAATACACAGTGGAACTTTGAGGCAGTTTGTCTTAACAAACTATAATAAACACTGGTCCTGCAAGTGTTTCTTAAGTGAAAATATGCATTTTAAACCCCAACGAAATAGAGAAGACAAATATTTGAATCGAACCTTTGTTTCAAAACGTCTAAAAGACTTTCTTGTCCAAAAAGCATATTATAGTATTACAGAGTTTCTAACGGAAAAGATAGATCATTCAACATAATCTTGTCATATTAATTAATATATCACTCATACTATACATTTCCTTTTTCCTCATTCAAAATTTTGTTAACAAATGTAATAACTTTTCACATTTTTAAATAAATAACACATGTAATACCTACTCTGACATTTCGATTTTCTTTATTGCTGACATTGTAATTTATATTGTTTGTTAATGTGATTTTTTTTTATATTATATTAAATGACTGACTTTGTAATAATATGCATGGCAACATAATATTGTAACTTGTACGCCCTAGTGGCAAAACATAGCGTGCATAACATAACATATGAGAACTGTATTTTTACCTATGTTTAACAAGAATAAATGATTTGATTTGATTTGATTCAATCGTTTCCAACTCTCTGAAAGTTAGTGTTATTTCGGATGATTTAATAATGAATGAAAGGAAACCTTATGGTGCGACTTTGTCCGTCCATCCTTCTTTCATTATAGCTGCATATATCAGGGACTACTAATGCTATCAACTTGAGGAATAGTTTTTAAATAATGCTTGCCTATTTATATTGCCATTAAGAGAAAGAATTGAAAATATATATATATACATATTTATATTAATTTCAATAGGGACCGAAGTGGGGGTTTAAAATTTAAAATGGGGTTACTAGGTCAAAGGTGGTACCATATAAAAGAGCTTTATTTGCACATTATAATACATACAGCTTTTGACTTATGATGATAATGACTCAAAATATATCCCCCCCTTATCTCCGAATTTTTCAATGTGAAAAATCCTAATCTACAAACCCTATGGAATAAGAATTTTCATACAAATCTCCTAACTTCGAATAAACTTTCATCCCCTATTTCACCCCTTGGGTAGAATTTCCAAAAACGCTCAAACACGTTTATGTTTATTTCTAACCAAAAGCCTAAATATTTATTCCGTGCTTCTTACTTCAAAAGTACCAGATTTTTCATTCAGCCTTTCAATAATTATTTCGACCCTTAAGGATTATATTTCTAAAAACGCTCAAACAAGTGTAAGTTTATTTCTCACCAAAAGACCAAAATAACTAATTCCGTGATTCTTACTTCAAAAATAATAGATTTCTCATACAAACTGCCAACACTTATTTCACCCCCTTAGGGGTTGAATTTCCAAAAACGCTCAAACAGTTGTACATTTATTTCTAACCAAAAACCTTAATATTTAATTTCCTGCTTCTTAATTCAAAAATGACGGACTTGCATACAAACTTAAATTCCCTATTTCACCCCCTTAGGGGTTGAAATTTGAGAAATTCCTTCTTAGTGGAAGCCTACGTTACAAAAGAAACCTACTGTCATAATTTCAAGTTTCTAAACCCAACGGTTTAGGCTGTGCGTTGATAGATCAGTCAGTAAGTCAGTCAGTCAGTCAGCTTCTCCTTTTAATATAGATTATTCATAAATTAACTATGACTACGAGTATACAAGCATTGTATGAGTACTGTATAAGAGCTATGTTACAATTTTGGTGTACAATAAAGTATATTCTATTCTATTCTATTCTATACAGCAGTAAGTGAAAGACATTGCCTCCTATACTGCACTAAACATTATACAGGACGGAAATATGAGACGTAGCAGGAAGGGACGCTATTTTAATAACTGTAGCTACAGGAAAACGTTCAAGGAATGAGACCGACTATAATTATTTTTAAAAATATTGTGAATACGTTCACAGATTTTGAACACAAATGTTATAGTCAGCGAGAAAAAAGGCAATTATTTAAAAAAAATGTCATTTATCGATCCTTATTCTTATAAGTATCGAAAGAGTCTTTCAAACCAACTAAGGTTAGAGTAGGTACTAGTAATGTCTCAAAACGGAACAATTTTTCTCTTACTGTCCGTCTCCCACCTGCATACTAGCGCATGCAGATGTCCGAGAATTTGTTATCTTACTTCGGCTTTGTAGGGAGTATACTCTTCGAGCGCTGGCAGTCCATTGTCTTTTATGTAGTTGTAGGCGGCGCTCGGCCACGTGCCCTTGCATCCATGTCCGCCGTACCTACAACACAAGAGTGGCATATTATAACAGCGCGGGGGCTGGAGTAGCGACGGAGCTGCGCTCGAGTAGATAGTGAGTGTACTGACGGGCCGGCGCAGTCTACGAGCACCTGCTCGCTGAGGGGCACGAGGCGGCCGCTCTCCACGAACAGTGCGCCCTCCACAGCTCCCACCGTCGCAAACGCCCAGCACGACGAGCACAGCCACTGATCTGCGACAACATTCTGCGTTAATGAGGGCGCAGGCGAATCGCAGCTCGAGAGCGAGAGGAAGGATCGTGACTCACTGCGCACGGGGGTGACAGCACCGCGCTCGCGCCAGTCGAACTTTCTGGGCAGACGTCCGCGGAGCGCCTCCAGCTCTGGGCGCGAGTGCGGGAAGGGCTCGCCGGGGTCAGCGCCGGGCGACGGTACAACGCCCAGCATGACACGCCGTTCCACGACCAGCCGGTCTGACAGGAAGTTGGTTTCGAGTTCGAAGCTGGCGCCCTGCCGGTTGGCTGAGGACGTGTGTCGGGAGCTCTGCATCAAAACGTTCTTGCGGACCGCCTCCTCCAAGTCGTCGGCGTAGTTTCGCTCAAACTTTCGCTTGTACCTGCAAGCATTACGCGAGATGTGATCAATAAGCTGCTGGCCGTCATAACACACGTGTGTGTGGTGTATGTAGTCCTCAACTGCCCAGCATTAGTGACACTTACTGTTCTATTTCTGCGTCGTGTCGTGGATCTCGGCGCAGCATGGTAAATTCACGAAGCGGTTCTACACTGCCCATTCGATTGGTGATTTCGACTTGTTCACAAGCGTCAGCTGAAATACACATTACAGAATAATATTATTACGAAATCCACCACATCTATGAGCTGAAGCCTGATATTATGAAGCCAAAATACCTGCCCAGATTATTAGAGTTCAACAAAAAGTATTTTTTTTTCGATTATGCTTTCAGTTTTGAACGGACATAGTTAGCTTATATGTATTTACATAATTATAGATTACTAGAGGTCGCTTGCGGCTTCGCCCGCGTGGATGTCGTTTATCGCCTATTCCGCATATTTCGGGATAAAAGTAGCTTATGTGTCCTTCTCCGGGTTTCAGGCTATCTCTGTACCACGTTTCAACAAAATCGGTTCTGTAGTTTAATTGTGATGAGGTAACAGACAGACAGAGTTACTTTCGCATTTATAAAATTAGTAAGCATTATTTTTAGATTGTAAGTAAGCAGCATTGCTACTCATACTATGTCTGATAGTTTGAGATAGGTTTCGTTTGCGTTTGGTGTGTTTCTGGGGTCATTTTGGGCATTCTCCTTTGAGCAGATATTGTTATAGGACCTCATATTTATTTATACAGTTTCCTACGATACAGCTTTACGCACCGATGTCAAGATTGAACATGGCAATGTCGTGATGACGCGTCTGCACCTCATCGAAGTAATGCACGTAGCCGTCGCAGTCGGCGCCCAGCACCGAGCTGTCCACTCTAGTAGAGTACCTATGAACGAGAGGAACCATTAGCGTGCGAAGCGACGACGACCTCGGAGGAATAGAGTGCGCGCACTCACCAGAGCGGCGTGGTGGTGTAGTTGTCGGGGGCGCGCGTCACGACCAGCTCGTGTCGGAAAGTGAGAGCCTCCCCGCGCGCGCCACCCAGCTCCCCGCTGTGGCCCGACAGCGTGTGCCGCCAGCGCTCCGCACGTTCGGTGCCGCGCTGCACGTACCCTGCAACACACAGCGCCGTTAGCAGCTGCGATCACGCCACGGCATGCCACTGCCGTAGTCCGCGTACTCACCCGCAAAAGAGAAGGCCTGCAGGTCCGGCAACGCGGGCAGAGCGCGCTCCGCCAGCGACACGCGGCGCGGCGCCGACACCACACAGCGCCGAACGTCCGTCTCACCCGTGCGGTCCAGTTGAATCTGCGGAACGATTTACGTAATTTGTCCAAGCCTTATAAACACCGTCATTGAAAAAATAATGAATTACCGTCTCGAACGGATACCTTGACGCTCTGCACCCGTCCGTCGCGCTTCATCATGCGGTAGGTGGAAGTTGTACCTCCGTGAAAATCAACGCGCGAAGCTCCACTAGCCGCATCCCACCTGCATGTAAAATATGTTATATATGTACATGTGACATATGTTATATAATATAAGCAACTAGCTTTTGCGCGCAGCTCCACTTGCGTGAAATTTTGAGTCCTCGTTAAGAGTGTTGTTAGGTGTAGTTAGAAAATCAAAAAAATCTTTCATCCCCTATTTCACCTCTTACGGGTAGAGTTTCCAAAAACCCTCAAACACGTGTATATTTATTTCTTATCAAGAGCCTACATTTTTAATTCCATGCTTCTTACTTCAAAAGTAACAGATTTCTCATACAAACTTTCAACACTTATTTCACCCCCTTAGGCGTTGAATTTTCAAAAACGCTCAAACACGTATAGCTTTATTTCTAACCATACACCTTAACATTTAATTTCATGCTTCTTACTTCAAAAATGACGGACTTACATACAAACTTAAATCCCCTATTTCACCCCCTCAGGGGTTGAATTTCGAAAAATCCCTTCTTAGTGGATGCCTACGTTACAAAAGAAACCTTCTGTCAAAATTTCAAGTTTCTAACCCCAGCGGTTTAGGCTGTGCGTTGATAGATCAGTCAGTCAGTCAGTCAGCTTCTCCTTTTATGTATATAGATTGAAGTAAACAATAACAATATTTATTTATTCAAAATGGAACTAACCACACGGAGTACTTTTCAGTGTAGTCAGCGCGCGGTACGGTGAGACGCGCGCGCAAAAACATGGAACGTTCGAAGCGCGGCAGTGGCGGCGGTGACGCCTGTTCGGGACTGTCGATGTCGCTCGCCTCAGGCTTGCGGCGTATGCACTTCAGGCGCCGGCGCTCCGGAGACGCCTGCGTATCGGCCGGCGGGCTGTCCGAGTGCTCGCCATGGGGCGACGTCGTCACCGATGGTATCGGGGAAGAGTTTGTTGCTTCGAGTTCTTCCACGGTATAGTCGTCGGTACTGACGGCGCCGACGGGGTCAATAACGACCGGAGGAAGCGTTGGGTCGGTAGGTACCTGTGCGCGGAACTGTTCCAGCAGAACCTGGGAATCCTCTGCAAGTTACAGAAGAAGATAATTACAGCAACTACTTAATACTAGAGCAGACAATTGTGGGATACAATCCCAATATTAAAGTACCATGGGAAATGATAATGAAAGCAAAAACGAAGAAGCAATAATGCTCCCATCATACATGATTAATTCGTTCTCGGTTATAACAGTGTGTCTGATTGTTATCATCACGCTTAAACTCAACACAACCTCTTGTGCTCTTACAATCATGCAAATATAATGCATAATTATAATGCGTCATGCAGTATAAGCTGCCCAACAGCGCAAGCAAAGAAAGAGTTCATACATAGATGCGTTCTGCTCCACCCTAACTTCAACTTTAAATGAAATACCAAACAGAGAAGTAAGTGGAAAGAAAGAGATCGCGCGGACATCTTCGGATATAATGATTTAATCAAAACGTGAGAAATCAGACGTCACACGCTCTCCATATCGCTGAAGATGGGGATATCTGGCGAGAAAACATCAGTACGAGAATGTTATTTATTGATACTTCTATGCACTCTGGTAGTACATAAAGTGGACTTAATGCCATAAAGCATTCTTTACCAGTCAACCTTTGATTTAGAAAGATAAGCATGGAAATAGTTGAATGTTATTGTTGAGGAGTCATGATCCTCAACTGTGAAGAACCGACGCAAGAAGAGGCTAATATAAATTGAACTCGTTCTGATTGGTTATGTTCTATGATGATTGATAGTATGAGGATTTATAGTAAGTAGCTCACCGACGGGCGGGAAGTTGGGCGCATTTCTTGCAAGTCGCTCGTCGGCCGCGGGGCGGCGCGACGGTACGCGTGACGGTACGCGCGTTGGCGGCGGCGGTGGCGTCACGCTGATGGGCTCGTAGTTGTTGGTTGCGGGCGAGAAAGGTGCGGGAGGTGCGGGGGGCGCATACTTCGCAGAAGGCACGGAGGGCGAAGGTGGTGCAACCGATGGCGGTGTTAAGGTGGCGGTGTCCGGCGTGTAGCTCGTCTCGACAGGCGTGTAAGCCGGCACTGGATTGTATACTGGAACTTGTTGGTTTACTGGGACTGAGTTGTATGCTGGTGGGTTGGACGCAGCGTTGGTGTACACCGGGGCGGGGGAATCGTTAGCGACGACGGTGACGGTGCGCGGCGGCACGACGTTGTTAGCCGGTGGATTGGTTGTTTGCTGCGTGTTCAGCCCGCACTCTGCAACAGTCGTGTATAATTAGCGTGCGGGTGGGGTGCAGTTGCGTGGCGGTCACGTTGCGTGTTCATTGCCGTGTACTTACGGGCGGAGTCGCTGCTGGGCACGGGCACGGGTACGGGCACGGGCACAACCAGCACCTGCACGGAGGCACGTCCGTTGTTGTCACCATCTGTTTTGAAAATTTAAATTTTCCTGTTTGAATCGTTTATATTTGTTAAGTCTGCTTGACCTAGATAGCGTTTTGAATGAAATGCAGTAGTAATGGATGCGTGTGTTTGTATGCGGTACTCACGCAGTGGCACTTGTATGGGGATGGGAGGCGGGAACCACGCGCCACCGACGCTGCTGCCGCCACTACGCGTGTAGTCTGCAATGTCACAATAAACGTTACATAATACCTACAAGCTCCCATTTTTACATTTTCATACCCGTAAGTATAATATAGTTGGTAATCCATGATATGTTTCTGATAATATAATCTACATCTAGTTACTAGGAACCTGATAACGTCATGTCTGTTTGATATCTATTGTATATTTTGTGTTCTTTAGCAGGTCAGGTGAGATACAATTAAACTGAGAACTATAGGTAAAACTTTGTGTCTTTATTTCAAAACTCTATGAACTAGTACAGATAACACATATGACTATATGCGACACCGGCCAGGAGAATACTGCCCGCTCCCTCAGCGGAGCGGCAACGCATACGAAACGCCAAACATGCCGCGTCAACGATTTTACAATGTTGTGTCACTACAGTATTCCTCCCCTATCTTTTAATTTTGTTAAAATTATACAAGATTATTGGGCATTTTAGTACTACTTATTACAGTTTATGTTACACTGAATGTTTTGATTATCAGCAAAAGTTTTGGGTTTCTACTTATTACATTTTATGTTTATACTTGATGTTTTGCATATAAACAAAAGTTTTAGGTTTCTACATAATACTGTTTATGTTAACAATGAATGTTTTGCTTAACAGCAAAAGTTCGCGACCATTGGTCCGACACTGAAATACCTAATTAAGTAATATTTTACATGAGTACCTTGATACATTTTAAAATATATTTGTATTTTAACTTATTATCTAAACAATATACGTTTAAGGGTAGTCGTCATGCTCAATAATTCTGCTACAATAAAAATCATCCCCTTGGAATCCACAATATTTTGCATGACAACGCCATGCAAAAAATATTTTTCCTTAAGATAGTCATATTTACTTATTCTAACGGGGCGTTCCTCTTCCATTTGGTACCAACTTACTATGTTCTGTTTAAACCCGCTCTTATTCATCAAAAAATCGTGTCCTTTTGATGACGCGACCACTGCGAGTGACAATCTGTTCCTTAGTTACGAGCCCTACATCGTCTTCTCGTTTTAGTTGGGGTTTTGCTTTTTTTACATTGCTCGGTATGTTCTGTGCTTCAATCCTTTTACTGTTCTCTTCCTCGCATTCGTCTAGTAAAAATGCAGGTTTAAGTCGGTCGATTGAAATGCACGCCTGTCTATTCATTAATTTAATAACGTAATTTTTTTCTTTCCGACCTATGACGCGGTATGGGCCATCATAGGGCGGTTGTAGTGATTTACGAACGGTGTCATTGCGAACAAAAACGTATTTACAAGTTTCGAGTTCTGGATGCACAAACGAAGAACGCACCCTATTCTCTCTACTATGAGGCACGAAATTCCCTATTGTTTTTTTAAGTTCTTCTACGTATGCGTCCATGCTTTGATTTTGTGCTGGTGTATGTGCAAAAAAATCGCCTGGCAACCTAATTGTCCGCCCATATACTAATTCTGCAGCGCTATATCCGGTATCACTTCTAATGGCTACACGCAACCCGAATAAAACAGTAGGTAACTCTTTTAACCACGATTCTGTTTTGATTCTAGCCATTAATGATGCTTTTAGCGACCTGTGCCATCTTTCTACCATGCCGTTACTTTGGGGGTGATAAGCTGTTGTCCTTATTCTTTCAATTCCCATTATTTTCATTAGCTGATTGAACAAATTACTTTCAAATTGTCTTCCTTGGTCACTAGTGATTTTGATGGGGCACCCATAGCGTGTGATCCAGCAATCATATAGTGCCTTGGCAATATTTTCCGCGGTAATTTCTTTCATTGGTATGGCTTCCGGCCATTTTGTGAACCTATCAATTATGGTGAAACAATATCTATATCCCTCTTCTGTTGTGTTTAATGGACCTATAATGTCTATGTGGATGTGTTCGAACTTCCCGCATTCAGCATAAACGCCTAATTCCGACACTGTGTGTCTTTGTATTTTTGATCTTTGACATGCTATACACGTTTTAGCCCATTTGCCTATCTCTGAATTCATACCGGGCCAAAAATACTTTTGTGTAATTAACTTCTTTGTTGCCTTAATTCCGGGGTGGCTTATATTATGTATGTTATCGAAGGCTATGCGTCTGAATTTTTCTGGTAAATATGGTCGTAGTGTGTCTTTCGAATTTTCGCAATAAATCGGTTTATTGACTGCGGGACCGTGTATTTTTTTTATGCGCACCTTGCTACTACTATTACTGCCATTCGACGCTTGCGCGATGTACTCGTCCGTTTCCTGTGCGGCAGCTAAATCTGCGAAGTCTATGTTTGTGGGGCAATACAACTCTGCGACACGTGATAACGAGTCAGCAACAACGTTTTGCTGTCCATCTACATGACGGATATCATTTGTGAATTCACTAATGAATAATATATATCTTGTTCTTCTAGGAGTTTCTGAATTACTGCTATTTAGTTTTGTAAGGGCGTAAGTTATTGGTTTATGATCTGTATATATGATAAGCTCCCGCCCTTCAAACAACTTCCTAAAGTACTGAATGGCCATATATATTGCTAATAACTCCCTATCGTAAGTGCAGTACTTTGTTTGTGCGTCGGTAAGTTTCTTCGAGAAATACCCTAACGGTTCCCACCGGTTATTAACTTCTTGTTGTAACACCGCGCCTACGCACGTATCCGATGCGTCACACATAAGGGCCATAGGTACCCCGCTACGTGGATGTGACAATGTAACTGCGCTTTGTAAGCTGGATTTACATTGTTCGAAAGCCTGGTTGGCTTTATCGTCCCACTGTACCAATGTCTTATCTCGTTTTTTGGAATGATGTATGAATTTATTAAGGCTCATTTGTGACTCTACGGCTTTAGGTATGTGGGGTCTATAAAAGTTAACCATTCCAAGAAATCTTCTCAATTCCTCTACAGTTTTTGGCTTTGGAAAATCTACGATAGCCTGGGTTCTCGATTTTAGTGGTGTGACACCTTTTTTGCACACCTCAAAACCGAGAAAATCAACTTTATCTTTTCCAAACTGGCATTTAGAAATATTAATTGTTATTCCGAATTCGCTGAACCTTTTAAAAACTATACTTAAATGCTCCTTGTGTTGTTCGTGGTTGTCACTGGCTATGATGACGTCATCGATATAGGAGAATAAAAAATCTAATCCCTGCAAAACTGTAGTACTCATGAATCGTTGGAATGATTGTGCAGCGTTTCTCAGCCCAAAACTCATTCTTGGAAATTCAAATAGTCCGAAGGGCGTGATTATTGCCGTTTTCTCTACATCGTCCGGGTTAATCGGTATAAAATGATAAGCTCTGTTAATATCTAAATGTGTAAATATCTGTTTTTTGGCTAACACATACGTAAACTCGTGTAACCGTGGAACAGGGTATCTATCCGGTTTAGTATTAGCGTTTAATTTCCTATAGTCACCACAGGGTCTAATGTCTCCATTCGGTTTTGGTACCACATGTAAAGGGCTCGCCCACGGGCTTTTACTGGGCCTACATATTCCCATTTCCTGCATTATCTTAAATTCTTTTTTAACTTTGACATACCGGTCCGGTGGTAACGGCCTTGCACGCGAGTGTACCGGCGGACCAGTAGTTTCAATGTAATGTACTACTGAGTGCTTAGGGGGGTCTTTGAAAGATGTAGGCCTAGTAATATCCGGGTATTTAGAAATAACATCGTGATACGGATGGTCCATATTTAACATTTTCAGTGAAAGTTGTGAACTACTTACTAAGGATGCCACTGTGCTTAGCTCTGTCACTTGATCAATCAGTTTTCTTGCACTCACGTCGACCAGCAGTTTATGGTGTCCTAGAAAGTCTGCGCCAAGTATAGGTTGTTTCACGTCCGCTATGATAAAATCCCAACGGAAAACTCGCCGTAATTTCAAGTTCAGTACCAACGTCTTTACGCCATACGTTTTGATTTCGGCGCCATTCACTGCGTATAACTTATATTCACTATCCGCATACTTTTGATTCTTCTTATTTGTTGGTATGACGGACACGTTCGCTCCTGTATCTACTAGAAAATTCAAACCAGTATTTGAGTCTGTAACACTAAGGCGGTTGGCTGGAAGCACGGTGCAGATTTCCGCCTGTTTCTGCCCCGTATCTAGTTTTCCGATTTTTTCCATGCACATGGTTTTACACATTTTTGTGCTTTTTCAGCATAACGGAAATGGTAAAAGCATAACCAATCCGGATCTTCTTCCGTACGACGTGCTCGCGAGCTGCTTCTGCTCCGGGCGTTTGTTGCCTGATACCGATACCTACTGCGTGATCGGTTTCCTCTGTAACGGTTTTCCATCTCGTCAAAACGTGCGCTTAACTTTGCTATCTCCTTTAAAATTGTATTTTCTGTTTCCTTTGATGACGACGTTGAGGGCTGTTGTGAAACTGCTGCCACGACTCCTGCTTTTGTAACTTCATTGACATCGTCGGCGATTGCGGCTAATTTTTCCAGGTCTTTTGTTTCTGTGACCATGAGTACGGCGCGTACTGTTTGTGGTAAAAGATTCTGCCATAAAACTCTTAGTGTCTCGTCAGTCACTTTGTCTCTTGCAAGATCTTTCATCTTTGCTAACAGTTGTGACGGCTTCTGGTCTCCCAATTCCATTTCATTGATCAGTTTCTCTATCTGTTTGGTTTTTGAGTCTTCATAAATTTTCAATAATTTCTGTTTCAATGCCTCATATCTGCCCGTCTCTGGTGGATTTACTAAAAAATCCGTTAATTGACTTATGGTGTCGCTGTTCAATTTTGACACCACTAGGTCAAATTTCGAGTATTCTCCTAGTTTCTGCGATCCCAGTGTCGCTTCTGTCCTGATGAACCACACTCGAGGCTGGTGTGTCCAGAATTCGGAAATCCTTGACGCTATCGACAATGCTGCTGTTTCTGGAACTATGTTCGGAGGTGGTGTCGTCATCTTGCGGTCGTAATATTGCGTAACTCCGGATTATAAAGTTCTTTCACAGGGGTCACCACTTTTGTGTTCTTTAGCAGGTCAGGTGAGATACAATTAAACTGAGAACTATAGGTAAAACTTTGTGTCTTTATTTCAAAACTCTATGAACTAGTACAGATAACACATATGACTATATGCGACACCGGCCAGGAGAATACTGCCCGCTCCCTCAGCGGAGCGGCAACGCATACGAAACGCCAAACATGCCGCGTCAACGATTTTACAATGTTGTGTCACTACATATACATCTTATTCTTAGAAGGCTTCAATGAAACGTTGACATTGCTCCGCAGCGTGACTCGCGGAATTTCAACGAGGAAGTGGTTATAAGACCTCGATTGTTTGACAGTTGATTGTTCAAGTAGGAAGTTAATAACTAGATAATATATCAATCAACAGTAAAAAGTTTTATCTATGTGTTTTACTCTTATTCCTAAAAGCACCTGTTTTGAAACTCTGGTTGGCTTATTTCATTGGTCTCTAAAACTGGTTGGCAGGAGCTAATAAGTACATGGCCCTGTCAATAAGTTAGGAATGTCCTAGGATGAGCAGGAGATAAATCACTATAAAGGGTGGAAAAAATTAAAAAATACTTCAAATGCGATAACAAATTTAATTCCAAGGAGACTTTATTTTAGTTTCGTAGGTATGAAAAACTGTAGATATTTATAATATATTTATAAAAAGTCTGAGCGGGGAATCGAACCAACACAAACGTAATTTTTACGCCACTGATCGATAGTATCAAAAATAAGAGTCAGCCCCCGCGGACTTAGCTTACGTTCGAGCAAATGTCATTTCCATACAAGTTGATCTTTCTGCAGATGTTAACGTGTACGTAAATGAGAACTTGTCCAGCTCTCCAGATTTAACTACTAGAAATTGTGCCTTAAATGTGTCGTAACTTAAAGGAACAACATCAAATACGAGACAGAAACCTATTCTAAAAAAATACCATAGATATATGTATTAGTCGTTCGGGTTTATTTCATACATTTTCTTAATTTAATACATAACATTTATCCTTTGAGAGATTTGATCCTCATTATTGATCAGTGTCAATTAATTCTGTACAGGGTGTTGCATAATACTATATCGTGTAAGCAGTTTGACTGACCGGTAATGAGGTTAAGCCAACGGTCTGTGTTGACGGCGACGGAGCGTCTTGGTCGGTCTGGCCGGTGTTGCGCTTGCTCTGGCTGCGCAGGCTCCGCGCTCAGCGCCGGGCTCGCTGCCGCCGCTGCGCATGTCACGCCTGCAGACACGAAAATCAATGTTAAATGCGTACACCATAGTCAGTAAGAGTCTGACATTACTCTACGTCTTTCCCAGGTACACGGAGGGAGTCCATGTTTGATTTCCACGTGATTTTTTTACGTACTTGAAGGGGTTTCTATTTGGACGTATAAAGATGGAATATAAAATGCTTACTACCAAAAGGGAAGTTTTCGCGAAAACTGGTAAAACTTTTTGTTCACCAGATAGTATAACATTTTTAGGAAGCAGCAACTGCTCTGACCTACATTTTTCAAGACAGAAGTGTCAAATACTATCTATCTATCCATATATATATATAAAATTCAAAGTCCTGACTGACTGACTTAGTCATCAACGCACAGCCTAAACCGCTGGTCCTAGAGACATGAAATTTGGAGAGTGTGTTCTTTGTGAAAAGTAAATATCCATTAAGAAAGGGTTTTTTGAAATTCCACCCCTAAGGGGGTGAAATAGGGTATTTAAGTTTGTATGCAAGTCCGTTATTTTTGAATTAAGAAGCATGACATTAAATATTAACGTTTCTGATTAGAAATAAATGTGAAAATATTTCAGCGTTTTTGTAAAGTCAACCCCTAAGGGGATGACATAATTGTTGAAAGTTTGTATGAAAAATTTGGTAGTTTTGAAGTAAGAAGCATGGTATTAAAAATTTAAGCTTTTAGTAAGAAATAAATGTATATGTATTTGAGGGTTTTTGGAAATTCTACCCCTAAGGGGTGCAATAGGGATGAAAGATTTTTGGAATTTAAAAGTATGAAATCAATTAATAGGGTTACTGGTTAGAAATAAATGTACACGTGCTTGAACGTTTTTGGAAATTCAAGCCCTAAGGGGCCCTAAGGGGCCCTAAGGGGGGGAGGGGGGGAAATAACTATTGAAAGTTTGTAGGAAAAATTTGGTAGTTTTGAAGTAAGAAGCATGGAATTATTATTTAAGCTTTTAGTAAGAAATAAATGTATATGTATTTGAGGGTTTTTGGAAATTCTACCCCTAAGGTTACAAATAAATGTAGGGGCTTAAAGAGGGCTTAAAATTTCACTCAAGCGAAGCTGCGCCCAACTGACTGAGATATCAACGCACAGCCTAAACCGCTGGGGTAAGAAACTTGAAATTTTGACAGTAGGTTCTTTTTGTGAGTTAGGCATCCACTAAGAAGGGATTTCTCAAAATTCAACCCCTAAGGGGTGAAATAGTTAATTTAAGTTTGTATCATTCATCATTTTTGAAGAAGCATGAAATTAAATATTAAGGTTTCTGGTTAGAAATAAATGTACGTATGTTTGAGCGTTTTTGGAAAATCTACCCCTAAGGGGCTGTAATCAGTGTTGAAAGTTTGTATGAGTAATCTGGTACTTTTAAAGTAAGGAGCATGGAGTTAAAAAATTAGGCCTTTGGTGAGAAATAATACACGTGTTAGAGGCTTTTTGGAAATTCTACCTCTAAGGGGTGAAATAGGGGATGAAAGGGGTTCGAACATTTTTCTATAGAAGCTGGCATAGGCCCCTGCCGCCATTTTCAATTTTTATCCAAGTTGCGGCGCACGATGAGACTAACATATATGGGTAAAGGACACTCAAACAAACAAAAAATATTCAGAGATATAGTGCCCTAAAGTGTCACGTTGCCGAGATATTTGGACTCTAACATTTTTTTTTAAGATTATTTTGATACAATATCTCGGTAACGTGACACTTTAGGGCACCATATCGCTGAATATTTTTTTTTGTTTGAGTGTCTTCTACCCATATTTACCAGTTACAAAGTGCGCTGCAATAAAAAAACTTGAAGTCAAAATATCTCGGCAACGTGACACTTTAGGGCATCATATCTCTGAATGTTTTTTGTTTTGTTTGAGTGTCATATTTACCAGTTACAAAGTGCGCTGCAATCTTGAAAAAAAAATCTTTAAGTCCAAATATCTCGGCAACGTGACACTTTAGGGCACCATATCCCCGATATTTTTTGTTTGTCTAAGTGTCCTCTACCCATATTATGTTAGTGTAGTCGTGCGCCGCAACTTGGAAAAAATATCAAAATGGCAGCGGGGGGGCTATGCCACAAAGATTCTATCCCATTTTCTTGAAGTTAAAATCATTAGGTCAAATAATAGGGTTTCGGGTTAGAAATAAATGTACACGTGTTTGAAAGTTTTTGTAAATTCAACCCCTACAGGAATGAAATAATAAGGGTTGAAAGTTTGTATGAAAAATTTGGTACTTTTGAAGTAAGAAGTATGGGGAGAAATTGACTGACTGGGCGACCGATCTATCAACGCACAGCCTAAACTGCTGGGGTTAGAAGCTTGGAATTTTGATAGTAGGTATCTATAATAACGCACGCATCCATTAAGGAAGGGTTTTTGGAAATTCCAACTCTAAACGGGTGAAATTGGTTGTTAACGTTTATGTGAAAATCCTTATTCTATGGGGTTATTGACTTGAAATTAAATTTGGTGCAAACACTCTTCAAAATAAATAATAAAAGATGGTCAAATCAAGGTTGAAAATTTCACGCAAGCGAAGCTGCGGGCAGAAGCTAGTAGGTAGTTAATGAAATTGTTAAGGAAGATAGTCTTCACTTAGTAGATCGGTAGACGACTATTTTGGCCAACTGAACCTTGAAAATATTTTCACGGACACCGGTCAGGGGCACAACAAGAAACAAGCAACAAAACACAATTACATTTTTTGTGATAAATTTTGTCGCTTTATTTGTTAACTATTTTGGGATCGGCTGGATGAATTCGGATGGCTATCCTCTAAAACTTAACAGTTTTGTAGCTCATAGCTATACAATAGTAAAAGTGTAATTAAGTAGTTAATTTAAAACCTGTGGCACTTATCATATCGATTAAAAGAATTGAATAAACAGGTTGACTTGTATCGCTTACAGCCCCATACATAGCAGAGGTCATGACTGATGGATGTTGCGTTGTTTTTTAATCTGATGGATGTTGCGTTGTTTTTAATCTTTTTTTGGAACTAAAAAACAGATTTACAATAAGATTGTGTGCGATAATAGCTATATTAGTTATAGAACTGTGTCGTAGCCATTAACGCCCACCTCCAAGAGGTCAAAGGGCAGCGTTCCAATGAAATAAAAAGGTAAGTAAGGACTAAACATATGACTGAAGTTAGGGTAAGGAACATTCAATTAGTGTAAACGGTGTATGTATTGTGTGCGTTGTGAATGTTTGTTTGTATGTGTAGTGAATAAAGATATTTGTCACATTCCACATGTGATAGGTTATTGACAAATAAGTAAATGACTGGTAACAGGGTGGCGGTGATTGTGTTAGTTGATTAGTGAAGACATTGCAAGCGACCGTGAAAAGATGCATACATCTAAAATAAGTAAAATGACTATGTAAGGAAGTACGGTACATGTAGTCTCTACCCAAAAAACATGTTACGCGGTCGGATACAGCTAGTAAGTACTCCAAACTTGACAAGAAGCTATTTTCAACGGTATATTGTTGTGTTTATGAGGTTGGTGGTTCGTAATCCAGATATAACAATAATTAGTGTTGTGTTCGTGACATTGACATTTGTTTTGTTCAAGGTGACATTATTAGTTCGCAGAACAAGTAATAATAATTCAGTCAAGTGTTTTGTCGTCAGTTGCTGGACCAGTCCGGCTGGTTGTTGTGTCACGACATGAAACATTCACTATTACTAATTGAATTTGCGCGGTTTCTTTGAATCGGTGTTTTCCTGATCATTGTTCTAATAGTTGTAGACGACGTTGATTGAACGGTCGGGGAATTTGGTACTGGGGTTTTTTAACGCGAAAATTCTCAGTAGCGGCCCAAGGTTTATTAATATGTATTCGCTCTTTTATATGAACTAGTGTGAGAACTGTCAACTAATAGATATTTAATTAAAATGTATTGAAATGTGTTTGCAAGTAGTGAAATTTACGAAAAATGAATATTTAGGGTTGACACTCCATACATGAAACTAAGGGATGATTCTTGTTTTTTCACCCCATTCCTTTCAGGATATCGTTGAATATGTCATTAAAAACATTATGGAGGTTTCTAAGTATCTTTTTATTTAAGTAAATATCTGGTGATAGGTGTAAAAGCTACGAAAATCATAAACTCAAACTCAAAAACTCATTTATTCAAAATAGACTAGAATTACTTAGTTCTTTTTGAACGTCAATGTATATTATAATAGTAATGTATACAACGTGTTACATAATTCCCCTTAAAAAAGAAAACGATAATGTAATGTAATGTAATAATGTAATGTAATATTTATTAGCTTAAACATATATTATAAACGATAATCAAGTAGTATTTTATGATTGTTGTCATTTTCCTCTCAGAGGAAATTAGGTAAGAAAGTAAATAACTTTTTGGGTAGTCTACTCTTTACTGTTATGTTTTCAGGGTTGCGTTTCAGTCATGATTTTATTTTTTAATTTGTCCAAATATATTTTTTTGGGTCCTACTTTTATTTTATAATATTGGCAATAGATCTTTACAAGGGACCTTTTAATCCCCTTTCGGCTTTAGGGGTATTTCTGTAACACGTTGTATAATAAACTGCTTCCAGAAACGCCCGCCCTTCACAGCTACCTAGTGTTTGTGCTGAGAAGAAGAAACGGCGCAACAAAGTTCCCAGCAACACAGTTCTGTCTGTCAGGTGAATACATTAATTGAGTCTCTATACAAAGAAAATCATAATATTATTTACAATAATAAAAATATGCAAATTAAGGATAAATAATAAAAAAGCATATAAAATAATTCTGTATGAATTGAGACAAAATCATAAGTATCTAAATAATATAGATACCTACATAACATAAACATAAGAACTTTTGGTTTCCAGGGAAGCCACATGTGCAGAAAAGAACTAGCGCCACACGTCCCTAACGTCAACATAGTTGTTTATCTTCGTTGTTTGACTAAGTTAGAGGAGGGCCTCTAACTTCCAAACAGTGTCATCAAAAAAACTTAAAAAAAACAAGATTGTAATTGGTTGGCATAAATGGTTAGTCTATTCTAATTAAAAAAAAAACTATTTTGAACAAGATACGATTATAAGTTTTAGAAATATCCGCTGTTTTCAGTTGAATGCTATTTTGACTAGGTACAATGACCCCGAAAATAACTTTGCATTTCACAACATGATCGTGAAATGTTATAAAATATATTTCTTGCTAGTAAATATAATATTCTTTTAGTACATGCTACGGAGCCCTACACTGCGTGGTCCGACATGCACATTTATTTCTTCTTTCACTTTGTATGCATATAATGCATATTATTAGTTTGATGTGTTAAGAACAAACCTAATGAAATTACAATATTAATTTATTTCTACGTACAGAATATGTAAAATAGTTTGCCTGGGTAATCGGGTCTGAACCACAGCTGCAGCAGTGCCATCGTGGTCACAACTCTCAACAGCTGTTCTTCCTCACCACAATCGATTTGGTCTGGTATATAATTGTATCTAATGTAGACATAACAATTAATTCATTATTTATTAGTTTTTCAATGCCATAGTATCACAAAAATCAATAGCCGTAGCTTTAGTTACGTAGACTATGACAATATCAAACTGTTTTGAAATAAAAGTATGGTGTCTAAGTAAACAATTGTTTTGTATCGTTCATGTTATTGTGAATAGCAAACAATTTATGATCAGAACTGCAAGTAGTTTTATGAAATATCTGACAGTTGTGTACGACGTGCCGACGTGTAACTTGTAACTGACACTTTAACTTCAGTCCTCTTCAGTGTTATTAAATTACTAAGTTCAAGCTTCATGTACTTTGAGAACGGGGACTTTTATAATATTCCGTTTGTTATTTTGCCTGTATAAATAATAATAATCGTTATTATATTTATTTTGACTGCACATTTGTACATGTTATTGATTAATTAATAGTCATAACAATTCCATTTTATATTAAATAATTAATTGCATTGTCATGAAATTAGAAGTGAATTAATAATGTATCTTTAAAAAAACTGGAATACTACCTACCTATCATAAAGACATTTCTTAGCGTTGAAATAATTAATCAATCAATGTCAGGGACATAAATGAATTAAGATATGAGAATTTTAAAATATTTTAATACTCATTATAATATTATTTGATGTTAATGTTTGCAAATTAAGTAGATTTGCAGAAAATTCTATACCTATACACAGTGTTAACGAATTTGTGTAATTCTTTTAAACCGCATGATCTACTGGTAACACTGATTGACCATGCATAGGTTTTTTTCAGAATGAACAAAAAAAAGTTTTCAGAAAATGAACCATGGTATTCTGTATCTGAGTAATTTTAGCATCCCAAGTTAACTGACTGCGTGGAGCGATATCGCGCTAGACGTGCCCGTTAGCTCTGTCGCCGTGCCTTCATTCAGTTATGCATGGCATCGAAATTTTGTATCAGATAAAAATTTTATTTGGAAAAAAAAAGTTTATTTTAATTTTCAATCACTCTAAATCCCGTGCGGGGTTAATCTATACCATTAATAGATCATTGGGTTTGAAGAAATTACACGAGTTCGTTAACAGCCTGTATAATACTATTGTTTTTTTTAATCTTTTATGTACGGAATCAAACATTGAGATGTAGATCGATAATATGTGCTTAAGAATGAGAAAAAACGTGTAACGCCTGTCACAAATATATTTTGAAGGGCAACAGGATTTATGTCTGTAACTCACGACACTAGAAAAATGTATAATAAATAAAAAATCATTATACAACACTCACACAATAACTACAAATAATATACAGCATACTATTACTTAGTCAATATTTTGAATTAAATGTGATGCATAACTTCCCATTTATTTTACTTTAATTAAAACAATCTAAGACCAATTACAATAATTAAATGTAGGAAGACGAAGAGGAAAAAAATAAATAATATAACAGTTAGACACCATTTTCATAAATCCCTCACCATGCTTCTAACAGTTATAATCTGCACTTATGATTTTTATTGCATTTAGTTTTTATAATGTAACTTGAGGAGAAAAAAATACCGACAAATTCATATACAGGGTGGAAAGGATGTGTCAACAGGCGATTATTTCAAAAACATAACAAGTGTTGCAAATGTATAGTTAATATCAAAACAAGTTGCCGGCGAAATAAAATAAAGCTACAATCTTTTTTTAAATTAAATTGCTTATGTCCCAAAATTTATTTTTACTTCGTCCATACATAATGCAAAAAATACGGTTTTTAAACGATTATTTTGTTAATAAACAAGCTATTTAAAAAAATTAACTAGTATCGAAATTTTGATGCTTTCTGCATAAAGTTACATACACAGTGTAAACAAATTCGTGTAATTCCATCAAACCGTGTGATCTACTGGTGACACTGATTGACCCTGCATAGGTTTTTTTACAGAAACAATAACAAAAAAGTTTTCAAAAAATGAAGCATGGTATTCTGTATCTGAGTAATTTTATCATCCCGAGTTAACTGACTGCGTGGAGCAATATCGCGCTAGTCGTACCAGTCAGCTGTGTCGCTGTGCCTTCATTGATTTATGCATGGCATCGAAATTTTCTATCACATAAAAATGTTTTTGGGAAAAAATTAGTTTTTTTCTTTTTATTCAATCTAAATCCCGTGCGGGGTTAATCTATACCATTAATAGATCATGTGGTTTGAAGGAATTACACGAATTCGTGTACATCCTGTATATTTTTTTTCAATATAAAACATTACCTTACATTAAAATTTTTCTTACTTCCATATTTTTTGCGTGTTTATTATGCATTAGTTTTTATTTTTAGTTCCAATATTAGTTTTATGATTTACGTGTATTTATGGAATAATCGTCCAAACAAATTGCTTTTCATATTTAATGTATGGGCGCAGTGTAAATCAAATTTCGAACATAATGGAAATTTAATTTCGTTAAAATATTAATGTCATTTTATTCCGTAGTCAAACTAGTTTTACTATTAGCTAACAGTTTTTCAATATTAGTAAAAATAATAAAGTAATCGCCTCTTGAAAATTAACGTTTCGACCCTGTATAGTGTGGGTCAAAGTTTAAAAACAAAACAAATAATTATCATAATAAATAATCAAGCGAGGATGCGTGCTACGGGAGTTTCCGTTCTCTTATTATCCAGTAGATCAGTTTGGGTTCCAACTGTCTTTGAACAGGTTGAGTCCAGTAGTTAGTTTTATGTTTGAAGATTTATCGGCGGGAATAAACGCAGATCCCACCAGTGGGCAACACTTACCGACGACGCAGAGCGCCAGCGTCACCCTCCACCCTCGCATGATCTGCACTTGTACTGCGACACGACACTTAACGGTACGACACGACACGACACAACACGACAGTGCACAACACTCGCGACTTCTAAACGTAGGGCTCACATGCGTGCGCGCCGCACTGACCTCTCTACACTTGTGTCGCAAACTTGCAAGTTGTCGGAGGCTGAGGTCCATCTTCATCTTTCTCGCCCCCGACCCCGCACCTCTCGCCCCCCGACCCTGCTTTTTTCGCCCTTATCTCTGCAATGCTATCTGCCACCGGTATCAAGCAACATAGTTATGTTACAGTTAACATTTCTTTCTAGTTAAAACCAGGTTTGACTGACGTAGTTAGTCTAACTTTACTGAAAGTTATTAAGGTTGCTGCACTACTGGTACTAAAAATAGTATTCAAAAGTATGGATTGTATATTCATTAGTATGTATGTATGTAGACAAAATAATTTATTCATAATATTTGCGATATTTTATATATTTGAATACAGTTTTATTAGGATATTTTTTATTTGTAGGTATATACCTACTTTTATTTGTAATTATGTAAATATTGTTTGTGTAAATATTATAAGAATAAAAATAGTAAATAATTAATTTATGAAAAAAAAACAAAAATAGTTTAAGAACCCATTCAGTGCATGCGCGACAATCGTAGTATTTATTTAACGTTTGACTTAGTAACCAAGCTGTATTGACAAATTTTTCGGAAAAAAATACTTTATTTTGATTTCAGCTACCATTTTTTTTTCAAAAAAGGAATCTTGTTTATATCTCGGAAATGGATGCTAATTAAACAATTTAAATAATTTATTTAAAAAAAATAGGTATACAAAATACTTACCATTTTTTTTAAATAAATTATTTTTAATTACTGTCTTAACATAATATCTACTCACTAAATATCACACAAGAAGTTTAGATACTTATCACAAAATCTCCTTTACGGATTTAGTGGTGATTCTTACGGTCAATTAACTTAAGGTCATGGTCAGTTGACAAGCTTGTTCAATACATTAGAAAAACTATTTTGGTACAATAAGGATCGGTTGAATAGGTATTGTACACGGACACAACAGCGATGTGGATATTATTACTTTGATGACTAACATTAAGATTATATTCGCGTGAGAATGATTGATTGCTTCTCACACACCCACACACGCACACATACATTACGTAACAATATTTTGAAAATACCGTTCTGGGTGAAAACGTGACAGTATAGCACCGAAACTATTCTTTAAAAAGGAATATTTTTCTAAATCAGTAATTTGCTAGCCAAGCGTGGTGATGGTATTGGGTTTTGAAATTGTTTCGTTGTAGCCGAAAGTGGTAATGTCCTAATCTATGTTTAGCAAGTTCACGTTTGCTCTGTTAAGTATGTTCTGACATGTTTGTTACCTAGAAGCTGATGCTACTAGTCCTAGCCAGCGAGGTGCAGCAACACGCTCCGATAGCTAGTGTTATGATGTATGAGATTACAGTATAACTGTTGCGTCACTGCGACCTTGCAATAGGTCGAGCTTTGTGTCGTGGCGAGCTTCGCTAGGTCGCGTGTGGGCTGCGCCTGCGCCTACCGCATGCCTCGCTCTTATGTAACACGATTGATGATCTTCATTATTTTCACTCATTCTTGCGTCAATTACTTTGTGTGATGAAATTATAAACATTATAATTTGGCAGCTAATCGAAAGTTACAAAATGTACGGGCGGCGGCGAGAGCGGCAATAAGATGTGTGCGGTCTGTCTAATGTTGCAAAAACTTGTTCATGTTAATATGATAGTGGCAAAACTACTGCTGTGTCAGTTACAATGTACGTCCACATTGTTGCCAACTGCAGATTGAATCTTGTGAGATACCTATAAAAGACATCAACGCGTGGCTGTTGTTAATTAACTATTAAGTTAATTTACGAAATAATGCAGTTTCTTATTTGTTTTTAGAGTTTCGAAATAAAAATGAAAAACTGAACCCTTTTAAGATCACTTTGTTGTCCGTCTGTCTGTCTTTTCATAAAGCCGCTTTTTTCCAGGAATAGCTAGAGGTCCGTATTGAGTTGTAATTAATACCAAATACGACAATCTACAGTCCAATAGTCTTCTAATAAAATTTAACTAACCAACGCAATAATAAGATACGGCCTTTCAAAGTGTACTTTCATACTAATTGACTAAGGTTAGTGTTCGCCAACATTAATTATTCACTAGTTAAAAAACCGATTATCCGAAAATTGTACTAGAATTTTAGGTTAACAGTGGTTTAGCCAGAGCATTTATGTTGGTGAACTTCAGCCTAACTTACTGACTGATACATCAAAATCTACCGCTGACGTAGAATCTTGAAACTTGGAACGAAGAAAGGTCTTGTATGAAAAATAAAACGAAAAATATGAAAATTATTTTTAATACCATGTGTTTTTTTTTGATTTCTTGAAAAACTTTTTTTTTAATGACTACATACAGTGTTAATGACTAAAAACCGCGTAAACTCAAACTCAAACTCAAAACTCATTTATTCAAGATAGACTAGAATTACTTAGTTCTTTTTGAACGTCGGTTTTACAATATAGACATCCCCCAAAAAGCCCGCCCTTCACCGCTTCCTAGTGTTAGCTAGCGTAATTAAGTTTGTTGTAAAATCGACACAGAACCCTCAAGGCGCGAGTGTTACTCGAGTCCGTCTCTATTTATTAATTTATTACGTGTAGTTAATAATAAATAATAAAATATAAGGTTAACGATACTGATATTGGTCCACACTCACAGGCTGTTAGTGTGGCTTGTTGCGTCAGCCTCACTCAGTGGCGCAGCCTCAGCAGTGACCTCCAAACACTGTGCTTTATGATTAACGTTACAACGTTAACGTGCCATCACGACCTACTGAACGAGTCGTAATTGCTACTGTATTTTTACGTTTACCTAACTGAGGAGATGCAATCATAAACAAAGAAGTACATTCAGAAGTTTAAATGACAAAAGTTCGAACAGATCGTAACGAAATATATTCAAGTACCTTTAACGATACCAAACTTGTTAAAGTACAGTTATGTAACCTGCGTTAGTGGGCACCTACTATTATTATGTAATAGATAAGTTCATTGCAACATTTAATAACGCTCAATATCATGTATTAAACTTCACATGACATTTAATTTTCTTACCTCATGTAGGTAGTAACGACAAAACATTTGCAATTTGTTGATGAAGGAACAAGACAGAAGTCCCTTGATTTTTTTCTCTTTGGCTGTTGTAGATGTTCTTAGGGGACCGTTTCTACGTAACCGGGCAGTTATTGGCGAGACCTGAAGGGTCTCCAGCCAATGGGGGGGAAGTAAAATACTTAACCTAAGCTAACTACTTGTACTTCACTAACATCATGACTACCTGCAACAACCGCACTAAGGGCGACCTCTAGTGGGACTCGGACCTCGGCTTAGGGCGTTGCTGGCGGTGGCTTGAGGGGGGCTTGAGGGGGGGGGGGGGGGAAACAGCTTGATAAGGGCTGAATTATCGGTGTGAACAGAAGTCCCGCTACCAACGATCCTTAAATAGCTTCGCGCTGGGGCGCCGGCGCGCCTGCGCGGTGCAGCCGGTGACGTGACACGCAACATTCATGGACTAGGTACTCCACGTGTCTCACAGATATTGTTGCGTTCAATATCTCTGAGCTTATTGCAGTGCATTGTACCTACGGAATAAACCGAGTCATAATATCGTCACCTTCCGCGCTAACTGTCATAACTAGCAATTGATAATTTTTCAGAGAAATTCTCACAGAGTGACGTATCTGCTTCAAATGAGTAGAAATAAATAAATAGATACCTTAGGGCTTTAGGGCAACTATTAACTTAAAGGGTAAGCCAAGAGCAATCTAAAAAACTTATTAATTCATTAATAAAGCCACAGCTAACGCATCTACTGTAAAATTATCAATTGCTAATTATGACAGCTAGCGCGGAGGGTGACGATATGTGAGGTCGACTGCCAGTTTAGCTCAATATCAGTTTGTTACTCTCGGAAGCTGTCATTCATCTCCGCAATCATTAGAAAATACTAATACTTATTGTAATATTAAGTCACATAATAGGTAACCTGTGACTGCTGCAACCGTTGTCGTTGTAACCGGTGAGGCCGATCAATCTGCGCGGTAGTACGTTAGCCTCGAGCTACTGTTTCGGGCCTGTGGTAACTTAACTTTATTTTAGTAGCGTTACAGTGTCCAATCGGTCACGTAATGTCCGCTCATCAAGGTCTCGGGCGGCCCCCTCTCGCCCCCCTCCTCTCCCTTTCCGCTACTAGCGCCACAACACGTTCGATCCGCTTCGATAAAAAGCTGTTGCAACTTTCTATCAAACACACCTGTTCGATATGTCGCGGGAATTAACGCAATATACCGCAGGGCCGGGACATAGCCACCGTCCTACACGGCTAAAGCTGCTCAGTTGTTCAGATGGACAAAATTGTAAATAAAGCGTGTTAACCATTTTGAAATGAGTTTTCTCCAGTAACGACGCTGTCAACTGAGCAGCTAATTTGGTGCCACTATACACCGCTAAACCGGCGGCTTTGGCAACTTTGTGAGTTGTGACATTTATTTCATAATATCACGAACCATCATACGTTATTACCGTGAATTTGAGATTATTTATATAAAGTTCAAGGTATCTATCTATATTCATGTGAAATTGCACTACAGTCAGTGAATTTACCACAATAGAGTAAAAACTTCGAATCGAACTCACTACCGGCTGCTTTTAAAACTGTCGCTTCAACGCGGTTCAAGTTTTTAAATGATTAAAGTGTTTATAATACTAATTAGTATGTCAAAATAAATATAATTAGATTCATATTATAAATGTGCTGCTAACGAATAAATAGTATGAAGCGTCGAAGAAGATGCGTCTTTGGTAGACAGCAGGCGATAGAAGTACATAATTATAGCAGAACAAATTAAGATACAAACATCGACCTAATTCAAAGGAATGTAAATACATATTACTAAGAATATAGAATGTGATAATTATATTAAGTTGCATACAATCGTGCAAACCAAGAACATTTAAAAACCATTAAATTATATGGAATAAATTATTTGCGTCTAGAACGCTAATACCGTTGATGTTCCCTTTGATAAGGTATTACTAGAGGGAAGACTAATAATGAAGTCACTAACAACGCGACACAGATCAAAGACACAGTAAATTAAGATAGTGTTCAATTTATAACCAAATTCAGTATTGTAGTTCATTCATCAGTTCAGAATATGACAAATAGTACAGCAAATGTGTCAACAGATGGCGCTACATGTATTGGAACGAGTTGTCTGACTTAACTGCGCGTCTCGCGTCCGGCTGCGTTGAGTTTCGTACAGCGCCCTCTTCCTTCACTAAACAATAATATGTTAGTAAATGTTTTACAGGTCTTGTGATAATGTTATCAAAATGTTTGGTTGGGCAATAAAATAAATAAGGCTGACCATACATATTGTGTCATATAAGTTATCTAAACGTACAAATTGTAACATTCTTTGCTGTTCAAGGTGCTGTTACAAATGTTCGTATTTGAATAAAATAATTATCATTCAATAAAACTACCAGTTTCAGAAGTCGGTGCATTCAATTTGATTCAGCGTAGAACACCGACTTCTGAAACTGGTAGTTTTATTAAATGATAATTATTTTACTCCGTTTAGTTTTTTTTGAAGTCGGTTTTTACTTTTTTAAAGTTTTTTTATTTAATACTTTTTAGTGCCACAAATTACAATTACAATAGTGTACAAATTCTCGGACCAGCACTACAACTAGAAGGTCGTCTACATACGATTTGTGTATTTTTTTTTGTTTTTGTTGATTTTTTCAAAAAGTGCTGAATCCAATTCAATAAAATTTATATGGGACCACCTCTGAAGTATGGCCTACTAAATAAAAAAAGAATCATCAAAATTCATTCATAATTGGCGGAGATATCGCGTAACAAATATACAAAAAAAAAACAAAAAAAAAAACATTCAGAAGAATTGAGAACCTCCTCCTTTTTGAAGTCGGTTAATAAATGAAATACATTGACTATTCGTTTTGAACGAACTTTCTTCAACCTCTATGCTCGGTAAAAATACCTATAAGCAAATACCCATAACCTACACCTTTCAAACTACAACAACCTTCTGTATTCTGTCACTGTTTCTCAATCTGTCATTTAAAGTTACTTTATACCGCCTGTGATAGCTGGATAATGTCTCAAGTTCGTAATAATTTAGAACTTTAACCAAAGCTTTTGATATAACTAGGTTAATCTGGATAAAATTAGCTTTATCCATCCACCTAGCATTTACCGTGACATATTATATTTACTAAATTTAGTTTAGCTATAGTAAACTTTAGCAATGAGGCTTTGTTTACGAACTGTCTATAAATAAAAAATAAACGTACCTACTGGTTTGAGTCTATCATTATGTCCTAAATTGTCGCTTCGTACTTAATGATAGCTTGAGAGTTCGTACTAGTGTGTTGGTGTGCGTGTGATCGATAGAGTGTCGCGTGTGGGCCACGTCAGCGGCGAGAGCGGGCGGCGCGGCGCGGCGGCGGCGGCAGCGGGAGACACCCCGCGCGCGCCGCGTCCGCCGCGTTGCCTACGTCACCAGTCGCGGTGCAGGCGTGCACTAGCCGGTCGCGTCGGTCGCGTGCACCAGGCACTGCACTCGCCTCACAGCGGGGACGCTGCGTCCAACGCGCGACCTCCCACTGTCCGCCGCTTCCCATTAACCACTAACATTGAGGCATACAATCAATTGCAAGTCCACATCATAAATATCGATGATGGATATACTCTAATAAAATTATATCTTCAATCTAATTTATATAAAAAAGCGCTTTTATGATTTCTTTTGTTTTGTTAATTAAGAAAACTCTTTTGGTTAGTTTTCAATCAAACCAAAGTCGATATTTAGAATATAAATAACATTTAGAAGAATTTGTTTTCGAATAAAATCATGTTATACGTAGTATTACTGTTATTTATTAGACCTAGTAGTTCGTGTGAGTCTGTTATCCGGCGTGTATCGCGCGGCGACCACACCGGCTTCATACGACACAGTTGGCGACAGGTACATGCCACTGTCCATCGATTACCGATACGTCGGCAACACAGCGAGGCCGCCGACGATACACAGACGGCGATAATTCTCAGCGTGCACTGATGGTGCCACTATTGACCGAGTAAACACCAACAATTATAACGAACAATTACAATTTAACAATGGATATTTAGAAATGTTGTAGTACGGAATATCGTAATTCAGTGAAATTTCAACGTTAGGAATTCATCGAGGACGCCTGTATTGGACAGGTATCGTAGGAGGTCGTCATGGAAGAGTTCGAGGAACCGTCGCTGCTGCAGACACTGCGCTCGCACCGGAGTGAAGTGACATGTGTGGATGCGTGTGGCGCGCGGCTCGCGACCGGCGGCGGTGACCGCGCGCTTCGCCTGTGGCGCTGGGTGAGCGGCAGCGGCTGGGACGAAGCGGCGCGCGCCACAGACGCGCATCGGTATGGTGTAACGGCGGCGCGCTGGGCCAGCAGCGGCACGCTACTGGCGTCGGGTGGCGTGGACGGCGCTGTTCGCGTGTGGTGCGGCCGCTCGCTTATAGCGCGACGCCTGCTGGCGGCACCGGGTGCTGCCGCCACGCGCGCCCTTTGCTGGGCGGGTCGCGCGCGCCTGCTGGCCGGCCACGACGACGGCGTGCTGTGCGTGTGGCACGTGCCGCGTGGACAACTGCTTGCGCGGCTGCACGCCCACGAGGGCGCACTGCACGCCATCGCCGCGCCCGCTCGTGCTTCCCTACTGCTTACTGCATGTACGCACGGAGTGCTAAAAGTTTTTGATCTTGCAGGTGATCCTTTTTTCTCGGTGACGTTATCGTTATTGGCAAGTTTGCGTGAGATTTTTGCAAAAAGATGCTTGTACGTATACAGAAGTGTGTCGAAGTGAGACCGGTGGGTTATCGTCGCCGGCGCCGCTCACGTGGATCGACGGTGCTCACGACCTGGGCGCGCTGTGTGCGGATGCGACGGAAGACGGTCGGCTGGCAGCGACAGGCGGGCACGACGCGCTTATCCACGTGTGGCGCACAAGTGTGGAGTCGGGACGAGCGCGCGGCCTCGTGAAGTACGGGCGCACCCTGGAGGGGCACGTGGCGGCGGTGACGGCGCTGCGTTGGGCCGACAGCTCGGGCGGCGCGCTGCTGGCGTCCGCGTCGCTGGACCGCACGGCGCGGCTGTGGGTGCCGGACGGACAAAGTCTGCGATGTCTACACATCGTGCACGCGCATCCGCGGTATCTTACCTGTGTGGCACTCGCGCACGATCTACGATACATGATCACCGGTAAGTACTTTAAATTATTTCAAAATCTCAGTTGAACAGTGTCTGGTACTGACCGGTGGCCTCGTTGACTTACAGGCTCGAACGACAAGTCGCTCCGTTTGTGGTCGTTGGGCTCCCTGACGCTCGCCGATGAGCTGGAGCTACCGTGCGCTGCGCTCACTCACTTTGCTCTCGGTGATCTTGAAGTCAGTAATTCTCTCAGATTTTGGTTCATGTATACGGTATCTTGCCAGCACATAGTTAGCGTGATGCTAATGTTGCAGGGCATCGGGCCGGTGGACAGCGATGAAGACGAGGATGGAGGTGGTCATGTGGTGCCGACTGCGGTGGTGGACTTCGGGGAGGTTGAGGAGGCGGAAGGCAGTGGGTCGCGGCGCGTGTGGCACTCTGTGGCGCACGCCGGCGCTATTAACTACATCGCCACACACGAGGATCTAGTCGCGACCGCTTCTAGGTACCAAAATTATGTAACTTATTCATTTGGTGCAAACTTTGGACGTAACAGGGGTGTAGCGCAAGGCGTCACTGGGGTATGCGTGGTGATTTCTTTGGATCTTTTGGAGAGGCATGATGTCCTATAGTAGAGCGTGAGTGCAGTTGAGTGTGTTTGGTTGCAGCGACGGGTTAGTGCGCGTGTTCCGCTGGAGCACGGATGCGGGGATGCTGGACCCCGTGCACGTGCTGGACGCGCACCAGTACCCGGCGATGGCGGCGGACTTCGGTGCCGCTGGGGCGCTGCTGCTCACCGCAGGACTCGACGGACGCGCCTGTCTCTGGGACGTCGAGGTACAGATGTATCAAATTAAAAGTTGCTTCTATAGGATAACATCTAAGTGTATAGTCAGCTGCATAAATACATATAAGTGTACAGACCTTCATTGAAAAAAAACTAGGGAGATATTAGTTGCTATTTACAATCATTAAAAGTAACAACTGTTGTTATTTGACTTTTGTCTGTCGAATCTAATAAGCCTATCTAGTTTAACTGTATGGTAAACGAGTTCATTTAATTCCTTTAAACCACGTGATCTATTACTGGTATAGCAATATTAACTCCGCATGGGATTGAGCTAGATTAAAAATAAAAAACAAAATTATTTTTAACCGACTTCAAAAAGGAGGAGGTTCTCAATTCAATATCAATTTAAATTTTCAATTTCTTTATTGCATTCCATAATGTCAAATACAGGTGGTAGGCTTAAGACTATAGGATCAATTAATTATGGATCCTGTCGGGCACAGCACAGTGTAGTAGAAGAGAGGAAGAGCACTTATTTGTTTAATAACAATTTAATATTTTATTCGTCTCAATGTTGTTTTTTTTGTCTGTTTAATACTCAATACATTTATTACGCGATATCTCCACCAAATGAACTCCACTGAATGGATTTTGATGATTATTTTTTTGTTTGGTAGGTCATACTTCAGAGGTGGTCCCATATAAATTTTATCAAAATTGGTTGAGCGCTTTTTGAAATAATCAACAAAAACAAAAAAAAAAAAACTTAGATGACGTTTTAATTTGTGGTTCCCTTCAGCTAAAGTTTTGGTGAGGACTTTCAATCTCTGTTTTAACTGTCATCACATAAACATTAGCCAAAAACAAAGAAGGTTGTAAGTATGTATTTGTAAGGAGCCGTCATGATATTTATACATTAATATCTATTCTTAAAGAAAATTACCTAGTTTTATGGCACTAAAGGGTATTTAATAAAAAACTTTAAATAAAAGTAAAAACCGACTTCAAAAAATTGTAAAAAGGAGTAACATATTTACCATAATATAAAGTTAACAGTTTCAGAAGTCGGTGGCGTCTTTTTGTTTCAGTGTAGAATTGCATCAACTTCTGAAACTGTAATTTTATTTTTACTTTTAGTATTTTTTGAAGTCGGTTTTTACTTATATTTAAAGTTTTTTAGTTTTCAAGAGATCATATCAAAACCAGCAAAGAAGGGAGCAAAAAAAAAATGTGAAAAAAATGCACTAAAATATTTATATGAGACATTTTTTACATTTCGATGCCACGCATAAAAAAATCATTCATTTCGTCAAGAACGGCGACACAGCTGGCAGGTTCGACTAGTACGATATCGATTTGCATGTCTGTTAACTCGGGGCCCTAAAATGACTTGGAAACAGAAAATCTGGTATTATTTTTAAAAAAAAAAAACTGCTGTCTCCAAAAATCCCATGTACCCTCCATGGGATTTTTTCAGCAATCTGTGTCACCAGTGAATCACACGGTTTGAAGGGAATTACATGAATACAGATTTTCATATAGGTAATTGTATACTTATAATGATTCGAGGAACAACATTTTTTTTTAGTTTGTCTTGTTGTGTATATGTAGTCTACTAATAGATACACTCTAATTTGAACCATTAATCAACATTAATTGGTGTCGTATTTTTTATTAAATAGTTTGGCAAACAAGCTGACAGGCCAGCTGATGGAAAGTATTTACAATCGTCGTCTATACATATACAGCAACAACACGTTCATCATCTCCCTGTAATTTCCCTGGCACGGCATCCGTGCCCTTCAAACTGGAACACAGCTACTTTAGGGAGAGGCCACACGATGCGGTGTGGCTCAGGCGCGGCACCGGCTTGGCGCCTGAGCGGTGCCGCTGCGGCGCAATACATATGAATGTCCATGGTATACCATACGGTGCGGTGCGGCGCCGCACCGCACCGCGTGTTTCTGGCGACGCTGCGTACTACGTATGCACGCTGATGCGGCAAAATGGTTGCGATGCGGCGGCGCACCGCACCGCACCGCATCGCGTGGCCTCTCTCTAAACTTGGCGGCAGAATTAGATAGTGATAGTACTTTCCCGAACGAACTCTTTCACAAGGAGCTATTCTCATTTATTTTTTTCGATGTTTGCCTTCAAATTTCTTCACGTATCAGAGATTTATTTAATAAATCAAAAGTGTCTTTGTGGTTATATTGTGTGCGTGTTCTGTTATGTATGCAGTCAGGTGTGCAGCTGCGGACGCTGTGCGTGCCAGCGGGTAGCAGCACGGAGGTGGGGGGCGACACGGGTGGCGGAGGGGTGCGCGCGGCGCGCTCCTCGCCGCAGCGCTCGCCGCTACTACTACTCGGCACCGACGACGGAATGGCACCGCTCTGGAGCCTCGCTTCCAATGACCCTAAACCAATACAGTAAGAACACTTTATTTATTCACTTACAAACAACTTTGAATTTACTAAACAAGTCCCGAGGCTAGGATTTTTGAATATACTTTGAGACTTTGTAGTTCGTGTGATGAAAAATAATGTCACAAGGCGATTTTTGAAATTATTATATTTCAAAAATCGCCTTATGAAATTCCACGAAGTTACATGGTGAATTCGATGATTTTAGTATCTTTTAACGTTGGGACTTGTTGCTGAGAACGGCTCTTTTAACAGTTTGTCTAGTCGGCCTACTGTTACAGAATCCAATTTGTTTTAATAGAAGTGACGTCCCTCAAAATTGTAAGTAGGTAATGTGTTGCAGCGTGTTTCTGGGGCACTCGGACGCGGTGACGTGCTGCGCGTGGACGTGTGACGGACGCGTGGCGGCGACGGGCGCGGCCGGCGGCGAGCTGCGCGTGTACTGCGCGCCGCCAGACCCGTGCGTGCTGCACCACGAGCCGCAAGCGCACGATCTTGGTACAAACTAAGCGCGTAGTTGACTGGATACATCAGATTAGCGCACCAACATTATAAGTAGAGGTTGTGCTGGTCACCTCATTATCAGATTACCTTTCAAACCTGTTTAGGTCAGCTTGCAATCTAACCAGATGTGGCTGTATGTTAGTATCAGTGTCACCTATGGTAATCACAATATTAATGTGGATGATTATATTGTATGAAAAGAAAAAAATAACAGAAGACTCAAAAATGGGTGAGATAGTCACAACCCATTGAAAACTCACGCAATTCAATGAAGTGATATCGCATACAAGGTTGTAGAAGTTGATGTGGCGAATATAGGATGCTGAGGGTATCGACATCTTTTATCATCCTTCTCAAGGACCTAATGACACACTCGAAATGTATTGTTCCGTCAGCAGGCGTGCAAAGCTGCGACTTCGCGCCATCTTCAAGCTCACTGGAACTTCCCGACGAGACCTATCTGCTCGCGACCGCCGGCTGCGACTCACTCGTCAAAATGTGGATCATTGAATATACAGAGGTACTGATTTTAATGACATAAAACATTTATTGTCAACAATCATTACTATAATTGCAACATTAACATCCACCGTTCCGTGTACTGGTAAAAATAGGCTTCACTACAGGTCGGGCAAATCTCGTGGATATCGTAAACGGTGACGAAGGGATTGTCTGAACGGGATAGGTAGGCAGTAACGGCTTTCTGTCTGCTAATAGCAACTAACTGATTAACCAGTCCGTAAGCCAAGCGTAGCAATTATGGAATTTTCCACTACGGCCGTTCATAGTAGCGGTTGTTGGGAAGGTTCTATATATCCTGTATATGAATATATCCTATAGTGCCGTTGATTGTGTCAGGTGGAGGGTGTAGAGCGTTGTGCGACAGTTCGGCCGGTGCTGTCGCTTGCGGCGCACGGTGGCGGCGCGTCCAGCGTGCGCTGGAGCGGCGCGCTGCTAGCCAGCGCCGGCGCCGACCGCTGGGCGCGGGTGTGGCTCGTCAGCAACGGAGGCGCAGCGGTGCGCTTGCTGGCGGCGGTGCCGGCAGCCGGCGCCGGCGGCGTGCTCTCCATCGCACTGCTTTCCAAGCCACCGCTGCTTGTATCCGGTACCTTGGCAGGAGAGCTCGCCGTGTGGCAACTACCTTTAGAACCTGACGATACTGAGGAGCCGGCTGACGACGAGGAAGGCACTGCGCCGTGTTTTTGGAGCCAAGAGGGCTTGGCACGGTGGCTTCGAGAAAATGTTACGCGTTCTCCCGGTCAGTAAACAATAAGCTATTATGACACGTCTAAGTATGCTACGGTGTATCGGGTGTAGTTCATCACGCCAAATGCCAACTACGGGATCCCAATGCTGTTTGATGACTGTACGGAGAACACTTCGTCTGACCTGGAAGAATCCAGTCTCGTAATTCAAGTCCCTATCCATTTAACCTGTGAAGCAGTTAAAGTTTACTATGAAAGTATTTTGGGCTCAACTTAATGAATTATTTTTGCTTGACAGGATCGCGAGTGAGTCGTGAACAGGAGGCAGATCTAATACAAAAATCCCAGGATGCAAATATTACTGGCTTGAGACTACTAACCGATCCAGTTGACGAATTACTTGAAGATTTTGGATACGGTATAACAATGTTTTCAAAAAATTCTGTGCTGTCTGTCGTTCATAGTCATTTGCTAATGCATATTTGTAGAATTCTATTTTACTTAATACAATATTTTACAAATGTATTATAAAGTGCAAGTCGATATGCCCACGATTACTCTATAATATTTTTGCTTGAGATAATGTACTTAGTATTTTTTTTTGGTAGACAGTGGCACGTAGACAGTGACAGGCATGTTCCCCTGCTGGACAAAAACCTCTCTTGTGTTATTCATCTTCGGATGTCCCGTGAATGTCAATTCTTCCATTTCCGTTTGTGTGCACTAAAGTGAGACGGTCAGCCCACTTGCACTTAAAAAAAAAAACTTTATTTCGGATAAGTGACAAATACTTGTTTAGTAAAAAAAGTTAAGACAGGCGGTTTTTATTAACATCCGCTTCTTGAGTTATGAAGCGCAGTGTGGTGTTTCTAATGCCATCGATCAATTTCACGCAAGTTCCATAATTGTCGCAGTAGCGAAATGTCGGAGTTCTATAGTATCAAAGTAAAATCTTGTCGTACAACGATTTGTCGAAAGGAGATCGGACATTTTTGTTTGGGCTCTGGCCCAAGTGGTGTCGGAGCATGGCGTATATTTTATTTGAAAGTTCATTACCTAAGCTTACTTTTTTTGTATGGGTACAAAAAAATCTATCCAGGGAGAAAAAAGTTATAGTGCATATTAAAATACTCATCTATCGAGCTATTTTCAACTATTTAATCAATTAAATCTATTTCTTTTAACTTAATATGGTATGTTTGCTGTTGTCTAACATCTATGATGACTCAGGTGCGTGGTACTTTTTGTGCCAACATTAGAAAGAGACAAAAATGATACAAAGGGAAAGAAAACGCAACCCGGGCGCAGCGGTAGTGCGTTTCCCTTCCCTCCGCTCCATGATCAGGATGACGGGATCAGCTCAAGTCACTGGCAGTCACTCTCTCCGCTCGCTGCTGTTCGATGTGATTGTTTCAACTGCGTTACCTATTCTGTTATTCGTCCACTGTTTACCGGCTGTGTTTGATTGCTTTCTGACGACATTCGCGTGTTTATTTGAACTATCCGATTTATTTTCGATTATCCTGGCGTGTTTAAATGGACTGATTCTTCTTACCTGTTTTGGATTTGTTACTTTTGTAACATGATACGACCGAGTGCTGGTGTGACGTGCCTACTTTGTAATCGTTCTGTTCTAAGAAGAGAGAGACTTACCGAGACCGCCTTTTGAAGATTGCCGCCATGGGATCTGAACGCGAGAGCCCTCGTGCACGTATACGCGTGGCGCGTGGAGGCGCTACGCCGGGACGTAACTCCGTTACCGTGGCAAATCGCAGCACGGCGGACGGAGCTCCGGCAGGATCTCATGGCGGTATGGAGACGGCGACTGTCGCAACCCAGCGCTGGGCACGTTACAATTACGGCGATTAATCCCCTCTTTGAGGAGTGGTTAGAGAGGCGCCACGGCGTCCTCACCTTGCGCCTGCCGCAGGCACTCTCCTGACACGGTTGTTTCGAGAGCTACCTGTTTCGGAGTCGGCGGGAGGACACGCCCGGGTGTTATCACTGTGAGTATCGCCCGGAGGACACGGTGGAGCATACGGTGGAGATCTGCCCTGCTTGGGCGGAGCACCGCCGTGTCCTCGTAGAGGCGATCGACGGCGGTGACCTCTCGCCTCCGGCCCTGGTTCAATCCATGGTCTGGAGCAAGAGGGCATGGGAAGCAGTCACCTCCTACTGCGAAGCAGTAATGCTAACGAAGGAGGAGGCGGGCCGCGTGAGGGAGAGGCAAATCTCACGCCCCAGCCGCCGCAATAGAAGAAGACGCCCTGGGCATCGGGAGTCGCAGGGCTCGTCCCGGCCGGTGTAGGCGCAGACCTGCGGACGGCGAGCGTTGGCTGGCTCGCCGTCCAATCAGAACCAGGCCCGGGTCGACAAGCGTTGTGTTCCACGCACACCTCAAAAAGATGTCAGCAAAGTAGATGGAGCCCGCTAAGGCCAGTGCCTGCCAGGGTTGCGGAAAACGTTCGAAAGAGTTACCGCAGCCCTGGAACGCAAAGGGCTTTAGGTCCTCCTAATGCTCTTACACGGATGGGTTTTAGTCAGTAAGAGTCTGACACTCCCTTCCGCTCCGCCCAGAGCGGAAGAAGTCATTTGATGATTTCAAATCATTAAATAAAAAAAATGGACAATCCAGATGAAATCGGACAGTTCAAGTAAACACGCCAAGTTTGTCAGAAAGTAATCAAAAACAGCCGGTAAACAGTGGACGAATAACAGAATAGGTAACGCAGTTGAAACAATCACATCGAACAGCAGCGAGCGGAGAGAGTGACTGCCAGTGACTTGAGCTGATCCCGTCATCCTGATCATGGAGCGGAGGGAAGGGAAACGCACTACCGCTGCGCCAGCGTTGCGTTTTCTTTGCCTTTGTATCATTTTTGTCTCTTTCTAATGTTGGCGCAAAAAGTACCACACACCTGAGTCATCATACTCATCATAGATGTTAGACAACAGCAAACATACCATATTAAGTTAAAAGAAATAGATTTAATTGATTAAATAGTTGAAAATAGCTCGATAGATGAGTATTTTAATATGCACTATAACTTTTTTCTCCCTGGATAGATTTTTTTGTACCCATACAAAAAAAGTAAGCTTAGGTAATGAACTTTCAAATAAAATATACGCCATGCTCCGACGCCACTTGGGCCAGACCCGTCCGATCTCCTTTAGTTTGGTAGTCCTCGGTATGCTATGCTCCGACGCTTGTTGACAAATTTTGAGTTTGGACATATTGGTTGTTTAGCAAGTGATCAATTTAGTAGCACCGTATCTTAGGAAGGGTGCGATGCACATTATGCACATGTCGATTAGTTTACGATTCTTGGTTACTAAAAGATTTATGCGTTTGGAAAAGAACGTGGTGCCAACTTAAGACAAAAGTATTTTACTTTCCAATTTCAATATCTCAATAGTTATCCTTTCCAAGGCTTTTGTTGTATTTTATGTCACGTAAGGGTCTCTGCACCTCATAAAGAGTAGGAGGAACAGGGTCTGGACAGTGGTGGGCAGTATCAAGATTGTTTTCTTTATAATTTTTCATAATTTTAGATAATATCGATTATTTTCTTTCCTGGCTTGTTTTACTCCGTTTTCATCTCTTAAGTTTGGATTACACTTTTTTTTGCAAATAATTAGTAAATATTTCTCGTCAATTATGACCTTATCATATTGGTGTATCTAAGAAATTTTGTTGATCCTGGCTTTGATGACATTTCAGAATAATCTGTTTTTTCATTAATGATACAAACTGTTTGATTTATTATTGATTCTAAAACTCAATGATCTTAGTTGCTGTTGAAGTATAAATATTTTGTTCTGTATCTATTCGTTGTAGCAAATCTTTAAAATATCCCGACAGACGCCGAGTGCGAGGAAGACGACGGAGAAAGTAAGAGCATGGCTGAACGCGCGGAGGTGCGCTCGCGCCTGCGCACCGAGTTGGAGTGGCTGCGCCACGCGCCGCCCGCGCCGCTGCTGGTGAGTCAAGGACTTGTCACACTGGATGCGTTCTGCGTCCTCCGGTCCGGACAAATCGAACGCAGCCCGCATCCTATGTGAACTTCATGGTCAGGGCAACCGGTCAGCGATCCGGGCACGGCATCCGGTCAGGGCATCCAATCAGCGATCCAGGCACGGTCAGCGATCTGACTGGCAGGGCAAACAGCGGCCATTTTATATTTGATTGCGTGTCGCCCTGTGCCCTTAGACCGCCTGCCCGCAACCGGGCAGCCCGTCCACTACCTTCCCACCCCGACCGCCTGACCGTTGCGTTCCCTACGTTTTTTGCTTGTGCTCGCATAGTCAGATCGTAATTACATAAAATATATGTAAAACGCAAATGATGTTCACATAGGATGCGGGCTGCGTTCGATTTGACCGAACCGTAGGACGCAGAACGCATCCTGTGCGACAAGTCCTTCAATGTACTGCAACTTTAAGTATGGTGGTAGTTCCCTGGACGAACTCTTGAACAAGGAGTTACAATATTACTAAAATGCATATTACTGCATGTCGGTAGTATGTGGCCTACCCTAACCGGAGGCATCATGATTGCAAACTACTCGTAGGAGATGGCGATAGTAGGTGTGATGGTGTGGTTAATACTTACTATACAGTTCGGACGCTTCATTTTGATTTCCAAAATTTGTCATCTGGCGCATGTGAATAATGCAACGCATTGACACGAGTTGTACATGGAATTCTCCGGGGCTAGGAACGAGGAAGTCGATTTACTTAATCAATCAATTGTGATGTGATGCAGGAGCGGGGCGCGCCGCACTTACTGCTGTGTCCGCTGACGCACCGCCTGCTGCGCGACCCCGTGTGCGCCTCCGACGGCTACACCTACGAGCGCGCCAACATCCTCGATTGGTTCATTGCAGCCGGTAAGGATCTATCAGAGCCTCATAGGAATAATACTTAACTTCGAAGGATCTGGATGGTAGGCATAGAGCGCGGGGTATGAAGGCAGATCCGCGGTAGCCAATGCTGAATCTTGTTCTGTAGTTTTTCGAGGCTTCGTTGGCATTCGTAGAACCATCCAGATTGGGCAAAACCTTGGATATAGACAAGGTCGAGAAACACCTTCCATAATACGTACAAGAGTCAGAGATATTAACTCTACATCAACACCAATGAGTAAAATGTGGATGTAATATTTGCTGAATACATCTAAAAACCTATTTTGTTGTGTTTGTTGTTTCAGGTATGTTTCTCATGTACTATTTAGAAAGCGCTATCAAGTGGAGTTTATACTACTAACTAACTCTATTTGTTGTGTGTGTTTGATCAGAGGGTGCAGTGTCCCCGGTGTCGGGCAGGCGCCTGCGCAACACGCGCGTGCTTCCCAACTACGCGGTGCGCGAGCAGTTGCGGCTGTTCCTGCTACACAACACCAGCTGAGCAGCTAGACTCGCTTTACGTCGTGTTTGTTAACTTTGTGATACACTACAATAATACATATTTAGTGGGCATTATAAATAATGTTTATACTGTATTATTAAAGTTCTAGGATGTAATGTTTTTTCTCTGGTTCTCCTTTACTAATGTTTCGCAATAAAGAGCAAAATAAAAAATACTTGGACTGTTCATGCTAGTGTTTTACCAGCTGTTGTTTGCTAAGTTCCTCACATTTAAGTATTAGTCGCTATACATGAACGTACATACTTATAGCAAATCGCACAACTATGTAAATAATGACAAAAATCCGTTCCTCGACTTAACTTAGATACTTTTAACTACAGGTTTTTTGTACAGTAAAACAAAACTAGAAAATGATCACAATCAAAAATCATAAAATATAAGTCTCTACGTTTAAAAATGTTATTCTTGCTAAATGGTAAACTCGGCATGTTTACTGAGTAATTGTTAAAACAATCAAAGTACGACTTTACCTATGTTCTGATAAATTCGTCTGCTGGTGCTTGATAATCATGACGTTCAAATACTGTACACGTAAAAATAACTTGGGTGATTTTATTACACTGAAAATACGAATTATGATAAAATTTTTATGAATGCATGCACTGTCATCAACATTTACATGGTGAATTTGAATTCGACGTAGTCGTCTTAAAGCATGATATTATATCCTATATGCAACAAATTAGCATCCCGTATACCCTAGCCGAAAGTCAGTAGATGAAGGGCCGATGTTTCAATCATCAGATAACTTTTATCTCAAGAATAAGTTTGACGTTTTGACAGTTTTTGCATTAAAAATATGTCAAACCGCCATATTTATTCCCCAGATAAAAGATATCTGACGATTGAAAATTCGGTTGATACTTTGACATAGCTTTCTGCGTATTCCTGAACTCGACTTTCTGACTCAACTCTTCTGTCATATTCGGTTCGACTATCGCTGTCGACTTTACACTCACACTCAACTTGAGTCCTCTACTCAACTTGACTCTCGCACTCGACTTGATTTTTTAAGTTTTTAGTATTGACTTGGATGCATCTGATCGTAAGCGCAGACAGGGTCTAAGGCACACGAATTCAAGTAACAGAGATACAGAGGGATTCCCCTATACATCTCCTCTTCTGGCTCTCACGTACACATGATGGAACACAGTAAACTGCTTGGCGCCGGACTTTAATGTTCAGGTAGCTAGCCAGGCAGACCGTATAGATCCTACTATCAAGCGTGCTGAGTTTTGTTGAATCTTACCACACACTTCTATTCCCAGCGTGCGATAAGGAAGTTTTATATTGTATCCTGTCCCCACACGGGGAAAAACATCTAACACCTTCACGCTCAACTCGACTTTCGCAATTGACTCTTCTTGATCTGCTCTCATACTCAACTGGACTCGTCTACCCAACTCGATTTTCGTCTAAACCCAACTCTTACGCTTAACTTGACTCTCACACTGAACTTGATTCTCGCAGTAGATATGAATTTCATGCTCAACTTGACACTGACTCTCAACTTGACTATTCTATTTAACTCGACTTTCACACTCGACTCTTCTTCCATATTTGATTCAACATTTGAACACGACTGCTCTCACTCAATTTGTCCCTTTTTGACTCTCGCATTCAACTTGTGTGCCGCATAATATCACATAACAGTGGTTACTATTACAACTTATCTCACATACTCAACTCCACTTTAGTCTTGACTCAACTAACACACTTACATTGAATCGTCTACTTAAACCAACTTTCGTCTTGACCCTTCTCTCACGCCTAACTTCATTCTATCAGTAGATTTGAGTTCCATCCTCAACTTGATTCGTCTGTACTCAACTCTACTCTTGACCGTACTTTCACGGTCAACTGGACTCTCATACTGAACTTGACTTTCGCATTTGAATCTACTCTTATTTTTCTACTTAAGTTGACTGTGGCATTCGACTTAATCTTAACATACAACTAAACTTTCACACTCTACAAAAAACTCTATTAAACATTCTTCTAAAAACTCTACTACTACACTCTTGCACTTAACAACTCTTGCATTTGACTTAACGCTTGGACTCGACTACTCTATTAAACTGTCGCCTAAGACTGTCGCATTTTACAGAAACCTCACACTCGCCTAAACACACACATCAGACTACTCTACTAAACTCTCGCACTCGACTGAACACTGTATTAAATGCTCTACCAATCACACTCTGAAACACTTTATATTATTTGCAAAACTCACAGCAAGCATTTCTACAATATTCGTTAACAATAAAAAATTGAAGGCCATTTACAAGTTTTTGGCGAATAAATGCTTAAATATAAACAAAATGCTTCCATAAGGGTTCCGTTTTGTTACTGTGAGGTACGGAACCCTAAAAAGTTTGGAAAATAAATAAATATACATATCTAAGAATACTGCACGACATTATGCAAAGACGAATAGTGAGTTCTCTGTTAAGAAATTTTTCACAAACAAACAAACGCTTTAGCCGAAAAAACACTAGACTCAACTAAAAAAGTACAAAACACTCGACTTGCAACTCTCGCATTCGACTATCCACTTGCACTTGACTACTGTGTTAAACTCTCGCACTCGATTGAACGTCGCATACGACTTAACCTTCACACTCGACTTGGCACCCGACTTAATGCTCCACAACACTACTAGAAAACACTAATAATACTCTACTAAATACTAGCACTCGACTCAACTCTCGCATTTGACTTAACACACGCACTTTACTATTCTACGAAACTCTCCCAACTCGTGTACATGTACATGTCATTGATGTAGACCTCAAGTCGCATAATACTCGTCTTCATAGCTGTGGCCACGCGACTGAACAGGTTCTAGTTAGATTCCGATTTTTCCAGCTAGCTAACTGCACTTAAAAGCGATGATCAATTTGTTATTTTAAATAGTAAGTATAATATAGTCTAATTTGGTTTGTTTTCCCATACTAGGTATGTTGTAAGGAGAACGAGATGAGCTCGCAATAATACCAGCAACAATGTTTCAACGATTTCATCTTTATTTTGTATTACTTACATTTATATTATATTTACAAGTGAGGCAGTAACAGTGTCAACGAACCAAACTTATTCAACTCGAAACCACTGTTCGACGACATGCGTTCAGTTAAAGTAACAAAATATTGATGAATGCGGCCGGTGCGCGACGACGACCAAACGGAGATACCGCGTCTGCTGATTTACAACTATTCAATCAGATAGTTGTCCAACGATTTCGTAAGCTATCTCTTTTTCTCTTGTTACGAGAATCGTAGACGGAACGACATAGCAAATCGAATCGGTCGACAACTGCTTATCGAAAAGGGTCTGAATCGGGCTGGACAGTCATCGACACAATCCGGGTACTACCTCAGCGAGTGTCAACACAAACAATAAATGTGTTATGTTACTAAAAACTTATGATCAGCTCGATTTCATCCAGCTAGATCGTCGTCAAGCACCGACTCGCATTGACAATATTATTTATATAACATAGTCGATAGTATTCAATTCAAAACAATTCACAGATGACGATACAATTCCTTGCAGTTTTGTACTGTTGAACAAATGACATGAGTATCATGGTCGTCCGTGGGACGTGAGCGGTTAAAACGATTTCGATGTCGCTATGAGTAGTCGAGCAAAGCTCCACGCGGCCATGCGTCAGGTCACATATATTATACGTCGCGTCACACATCTTGTCATGAGACCTGACGCTCCACCGCGCTCGCGCAGTAGATTAATCAATGTTACTATTAATATAATTAATTGTAATCGTTTATAATAATTATGTACAACTTTACAAATGTGAAAGACGGACGAGCGGCAGCCGGCACGCGTCGCGCCGCTCCGCTCGCCTCGTCGGCCTATGTACATAGTTTTGTTTCCCATAATATAAACTTTAGTATGTAGGTACCGATACGAATAATCTCGTAATTTAATTAATCTTCTCACATATCGTTCATATCACAACGCGTACGACAGACCGTTCCATTATCTAAGTAATACATTTGAAATTTTTACAATACATTTAAATTAACCACTTCGCATCGGATGCGTAGTGTTGTTGGACGTGAGGGCGCGCTCGCCCGCGCACACACACACACTCGAGCACTTGCGCACACACACACACACACACACTGGAGTCCGCACACAGTCACGCGGGCCGAGGGCTCGCTCACACTTCGCTCCGCTATTTGCCGTCGTCCTCGTCGTGACACAGCACCCTGGAAATAATTAAGGCATAAATATGCTAACTGTCTTAACTTCACGTTATTTTTCAAGCCTAGTGTCTTATACGACGTGTGAGACTCGGTCTTTTGGTCTACACAATTTATTCAGGATCATCTGAATCCGTTCATGCTGGGATTGAGTAACAAACTTCGAGAATTATGTAAGTATTTAGGTAGTAAATATTAATAAATACTAACGGGAACACGAGTGCGACGGCTACGAGCAGCAGTAGCCTGAGTAAGGCTTGCGTGCGGGCGGGCGCGGCGCGGGTGGCCGCCAGCGCGCTCAGCAGCGCCGCGGCGTGTGCGGGGCGCGCGCGCGCCGCCGCGTTGCCGTGCTGCATCGCTGCCGGCTGCTCGCCTGCAAACACAATCAAATACTGTTCAAGAGCCCTGCTCTTAATTACACTGCTCACAATGAAACAAATTAAAGACTTTATGAAAAGTGGACACCATTCAGTGACACTGTGGTAATTTTAGTCGATCAAATCCCCACATAAGCTTTCGTCTCCCCCAGATGAAGAGGATCCATGACGATTTTTCACGTAGAAAAAGGTGTCTGTGATTCTGAGCACGCCACAGAAGTCAGTGGTTGCATTCCCTGAAGCTGTCGTGATCATTTCCCATTCTCTAAGGCTCGGTGATGGTGATTGATTAGTACGATCGTAAGAATGCGGAGTATGTACTGACCACTGAGCACGTGCAGCATGACGGAGGCGGAGTCGAGGTTGGAGGGCGAGCACGAGTAGTTGCCGGAGTCCTCGCGCCGCGGACTGTATATGATCAGGTTGCCCACCTGCAATAACAACGTCAAGTCTGTCAGAAAAGGACATTTTATAGAAACATTGTTTTAAAAGTGGAATATCGTTCTGAATTGAAATTATGAAAATATTAAACATTTTGTCAACTTTGGAAGTTTAGTTGATGGGTGGTTCTGTGTGTCTGTGTATGTTTTTTATTTAATTGTGTATGTGTGCAGTATCAGGGCAACTCGCTCCATGCGGATCTTCGCGAGGATCTTGTCGTATTTGTGTGTGTGTGGTGTGTGTGTGTGTGTGTGTATGTTTCTTGTTGTATATGTTTAAAGTACTGTAGTATCGAGGGCGACTCGCTCCTTGCAGATCGCGACGAGGCTCTTGTAGTATTTGTGAGTGTGTATGTTTATTGTTGTATATTTGTATAGTACCGTAGTATCGTGGGCGATTCGCTCCATGCGTATCTCGACGAGGCTCTTGTCGTATTTGTGTGTGTGTGTATGTTTCTTGTAGTATAATGTGTGTATTACCGTAGTATCGGGGGCGACTCGCTCCATGCGGATCTCCACGAGGCTCTTGTCGTAGTTGAGCACTCGCTCGTCGTTGTGATACCAGAATATGTAGGCGGGCTCCTCCAGCGCTTGTGTGATGACGCACTTGAGGCTCACGGTCGTGCCGGCCTTCACGTACAGGTCCGACTCGCCTACGATCTCGATCTTTGGCACTGTGAATATAATATAGATAAAATATATTTAAGTTCAGATGTAGTATAATATTAAGCACTTAACTGTAAACAACACGCTAGAGATATTACTATTATACCTACTTTATTTATTTGTATCTCATTGTAAGTGAACCATGTTCTTATGAGAAATAAATTCTTTAAACCCAAATAATATTAACAATGTAAAATGTAGGTGATTTATAACTGATTAAATATAACCGTAAACATTGAGTTTTCTTTTATGGTTGAAAAATGTATACAAAGATGATCTGTCTGGTCAATGTTTTTATAAAAGGATACTGAATGACAATAACATTTTTACCCGACTGCGCGACAGCAAAGACTGGGTTAATGTTTTTCACGCGTATCTATGTATCTTTGTATCTATGTATGTGGAATTCTTTATACCCTCGAAGCGTCTCAACGGCTGGAAGGATATTAATGTTTGAGGTGTCTATCGATTGAGGAGGCTACGAATGATTTTGGCCAGTCAAGTTTCGAATTACATAATTCGTATGTAGCCTCCAAATGCATGTTATGATTTGATAGCATGAATTTTTGAAAACGTACGTAAATTTTACGTTATCTTATCATCTTGTTTGCATCTTTTTAGTTCGCTTTTCATGCAGTCGGGTTTTTTGATATTTATAATTGAATTTACGACGTTTTTCAAAATAACGGTGATAGTACTCAAATACTGCTATGTGACCTTAGAAGGCTTTAGTAAAATCGTATGTTGCCGTAACAAAGGCGACACTTAATTGTAAGTTGTTACTCACCAACAACATTGAGCTGAACGAAGTGGCTCATCTTGGGTTCGGTGCCCACCTGGCACTCGTACACGCCGGCGTCGCGCGCCTGCACGTACTTCACCTGCACAAAACATTATTGTATTGTAATAAAACCTTAATTTTTTGTCAAAGGGAAATGCCCAGATGCCACACATAAAAATGCCTGAAATAAACAACAATGAAATATACGCCAAATTGCACTATAAGTCGTAGGGAACCCATATCATTTTCAATAATTACAAAAAAACTCGGCAAAACTTGTTCCAAACATCTTTTTCTAAAATATAGGTTAAGTCAAGGTTTAAGATTATTACGCAATAATTAATAAACAAAACTGCATTTAAATGTTTTAATCATCATTAAAAACCACTAACACATCATCAAGAAACTGTGCAGGAGGATTGATATTGGGTTGGTACCGGGCCCATGCTAAGTACCATATTATTGACATAGTATGGGCACAGGTACCAACTGTTCGCCGTCCCACGAGGCAGTTACAATAGCGATGCTGTAAAGCCCTTATCCCTGATAAGGAATTGTTAATTATTATATAAACAAAATATATTTTTTGAGAAATATGTCTGCTTTGTATTTTTCCTCGAAGTAAAAAGCAATTACCCGGAAGAGATAAATGCTCAACTAATTCGTTATCCAGTTCCCTACATATTTCAATCTTATAAATACCATTCGCTCGTGTGTGCTCGCCATAGTATGAGCGAGCCTGTTTTATTTGGTACGTACCACATGCCAACAAAACCATTTCGCTGTATGTCAGTTGTGGGAAATCAGCAACATTGTTAGGATTTATATTAATGCTTTGGAATTGCGCTCTGCGACGATTCAAATTATTTGTGATCACATAATCAGCTAGTATATTTTCTGTATACATATTCTGATGTATTATTTGCAAAATATCAACAGCATCTGGCCTGTCAACTATTCTAGTATAAAACCTATTAATTAATGCTGCTGCTATAGAGAAATCTACCATTAAATGTCTCGAAGCTCTATTAAAAAAATCTTGGCGAAATAATTTGAATTGCTGCTTGAATATTCCATTTACGGCTTCCACAACCCAGCGGCAAATAGTAACTCTTCGGCTTTTATTAGCTTCCAGAGTGGATAATTGAATTTCATTTACTTGCAGTGTTGATGGCATGTGAACACTATAATTGCAAGATTGCAAAAGTGGAATGGAATCCCTGAACCCTCTATCAAGAATGAATACGTCACCATCCTGAAAATATTGTCTCAATGGCTTACTGGGTTCATCAAATTCACTAATCATTATCTGAGCATCGGAAGTTGTTGCTGGATAAGGGCCTAACACATCGATTATATAGCCATCGGAGCAAACAAGCAAAAATGGCTTCACAAGGTTTCGATATTTGTGAAGAGAATATGTCTCTTTTTGGTACAAATAGTTGGAGCTTTTTTGTACATAGATATATGTTCCATCAATAATTACGACAGGCTTCCTTATTCCGTCGACTTCGCCAAACAGCCCATTTGGTAGAACAAGGTTTCTTGCTGCTATTTGTTCTCTTGTTATATGTCCAATTCCAAGGTTCATAGGAACAAAATCTTGATGCAGTTTTTCCCTTGCTTTAGCCATTAGACGTTCCAGAGTACTTCTCGGTATTTGTAGAAGAGATGATAATCTTTCATCAGAATCTCCAGTTCTCAATTTCATCAGGTAAGCTCCAAGGGCAGTAGAACCTCTATGCATTTGCGCCAATCGGGGCACCTCTCCCATTAGAGTACCAAAACTATTTCTACTCATTCCTAAAAAGTACCACACCATATGTTCTTCCATTAAGTGTATATTTTCGAAGTCCAAAGCACGACATTCATAATTCACAAATGATGCAAAGTCTTCAATGTGGTCCACAGTGAATTCATGATTCATATCTTCCAAAGCAGGGAGTTCATGCCAAAAGTCACTATTCAAATGATGACTACATATTTTTGAATTCTTTGGTATATAAAACTTGTAGTCCTTGAAGAGCCACACCCTTAATGAAAGTGGTACCACATGTCTATCAATCATATTACATCCTGGATAGAAACAATGACTTTGAGTATCAACTGCTCTTCCGTAATTAGGTAACAGTACGCTGGATCTTATTTGAGGAGGTTCTTCATGTAGAGGTATATTCAAACTACCTGCCTGACTGGGTACCGGACTCGGGCTTGGTGAAGGAGTAGTAGGGGGTGAGGTAGCCCGGCTGCATCGTTGCCAACATGGGTGGCAGATCAAATCCGAAGAACGTAGCTGCAAGCAAAATGAAAAGTAAAAGTTGGTTTTGTTTTACTTCAAGCTCGATGAACGAAAACCTATGCATAAAAAAGTACTCTGTGATAAGTTTTTAAAAGACATGATAGTGACGTTATTTGCACGGGATAAGAGGGAATTACACAGAATTAGGGCAGAGGAATGAACTTACCTGGCGTGGTTGGATTCTGTGTGCTACTACATTCATTATGTGCCTCTCACGATCACTGCTATTTCTTACAACATGTGATCGTTGTCGTAGAACAGACTGTCCACAGCAAACGCACACATGTTGGTGGCCTACTTGTCTACCTGGCCGGCTGGTTCCAGGTGTCTCGGTGATAGTGTGAACCGCTAATCTAAGACATGCATCACAAACAACACTACCTGGTTCAACCTGTGAGAAAGAACAAAAAACAATGTACTAATTGTTCAATGTCAGTGCGTTCAGTTCAATATAATTATTCACAAAAACTATGGAATGAATATACTTACAGCTAATGGTGTTATCCATGCCTGTATTAAACGACGTACTTCATCATTTTGCTCTGATACGACATTACGTCTCATCGCTGTAAGATCGAGATAGCAATTAACACAGTGTACGTTTCCATCCATTTTTAAATGTACACGGTGTAAGAGTCCAAAACAATAGCAGAGTCGTATAAAAAGCAGGTCCAGGTCCGTCGTCAAAAAGCCGAGTCGTCGTCAAGGCGGGTTCAATCTAAGTCGAGTTCGAAAAGGGGTAACGTGTGCAGAAGTAAAATCAAAATCCTTAAAAATGGCCAAAGTCGTCGTTATTATATCCTATTAAGTTATACTCAAGTCGCAAACGCAAAATGTGAATCGATCAATTCAAAACCACAATTCAACGGAAAAATGAAATGCAGTAATCAATATCAAACTGTCAGTAAGGCAAAGGACATGTTATCCATGCAGCCTACGATACTTTTTCTTATTTGAAAATAATTTTATTTTAATTAATATTGACATGCATATAATATTACTTTCATTAGATAAACGTTATAATTAGGTCGAATTATTCTAAATGAACGATAACTGTGCAATAATTCTATAAAATACTTCGATAAATTATTTGAAAATTCTTGTTTGGCTGAATGTCGATTACACATGTCAGATTAAACACAGTTGTCCATTAAAAAATAAGAATGAATTAGACGGATATCAAGCGAAATATTTTAAAGATCGTTATATTTTCCTCCTACGTTTACAAACTTGAGAATTATTCATTATGCATATTTAATTCTAATTAGAATTTAGGACTATTAGTAGTTTCCGTTCATTTCAAGCATTTTATGGGCGTTCCCCTTTAAAAACATTCTTCATCTAAAAAAAACCGAAGATTTTTTTAAATTTAACAAAAAATAATTATGTGTTTACTTAAAAACACACAGCGTCGATATGAAGATGATTTTGTGAACGTACTTATTAATCCCTGCTCTATGGTAATATACCTGTTTGTCACCGCGAGGGAGCCAATATTTTTTCATATTTTTATGAGGTATGTATGGCAACCCTTTTGAACTGTCATAGCGTTTTGTGAAATTCCCGCTCACCGGTCGAAAACTTTTTTCGCTTCGGCAAAAGTGAATTTTCTTAAGTTTTCCCGTACGTATCGACGTAATTTTGGAGTGCGGAAGTGCAAAGTTACGGATAAGTTAGTAAAATAAGTGAAAATGAGACGATACGTGACTTCGAATCGTATTCTCACGGAGAGAAGTAAAGTCCCGATACATTAGATCAGGTCAATGGAGAGGCAGACTTTACAGTCAGGACCTCAGGTGGTAAGTAAACCGCTCCCGCCCAGCTAGAGGACAAGAAAAACCACTAGGACATTTTTGACTCACGAATAGTAAGTCAAACCACCAAGTAAGTCAGATTTCAAATTATTTGCAATGTTCTGTCCCATATAATTAAGCAAACTAAATCTCACTTAATATCTGAGTGGACATCCACTCTGACCGTTCCTTATAAGGCGGTACCGTCATGCTCCACGGCGGAGTTTTTAGTCAATCCTAGCTCTAGGCAACTGGACTAAGGAGACCACGAGATGGTGACCGATACTGCAAAGATAATCAAAAGTGTAACTCCAAGCATTGTTCAGACACTTTTTACACAGAAAGTCTGTAGCAGAGTTCTGAGTTCTATAGTTAACGGTCAGTGGACCAACGGTCTAGTGTTGAAATCTTAATTTTAAACACTTATGATTGGATGGAACTAAAATGTTCAAAAGTGTGGACTTAATAGACAGATTTCATAGACCTGAAGTTAAACAATGAGTTTTATCTTCTCAATTGGGGAAAGGACTATTTAATTGGAATCTTATAAATGGTTTATTAGACAAAAACAGGAAAATGGTAAATTGAGCCAACGACTCACTTGGCAAATTAATGTAAAGAAATTTATTTTAAAAATAAATAAATAATAAGCTTGTTTGGCTTTGATCACCTTTTACAATTAGTTTGCAGAAAGTGGGTAGAGTGCCTAGATATTAGATAGGATTGGTTGATATGTACTAATACATAGGTAACTTCTAAGGTATGAGAAGAGTTCTAACTGTAGAACATCTCTTTGATTGCATTGTTGTTTGGCACATTTTGTACATTAACATCAGTTATACAATCCTTGGGTGTACAAGTACCTAACTCAATATGACTACTTACTGAAAGAAAGTAAACAATATAAAGTCTTTACCGGAGAACAAGCCTACATCAATGCAACTCAGATAGGATAACCTATAGACTGATAAAACAAGACTCCATAGGAGATCCCTAAAGGAAACCAGACTTAATAATAAGAATAATAGTTCCTTTCCTTCCAATAAGAAATTACCGTTAGTATTCAGATAATAAGGGGAAGAAAAACAGCATCTATAGTTCTAGGAACGGAATGCTTTATAATTATTATTTTACCCTGGTTCTTACATTCAATTCTTGAATGAGCTCTCTGATAATAATATATCCTTCCACAAGTATAATAAGGTGATACAGTACCAAAGTCACACCGGAAATGACACAGATGATAAAATACTTGAAGGAGCAACAGGTACACACCCACACAGACAGGCATCAGAAAATAAAAAACTGGCAAGCCTACGCTTCCTGTTGAAAATGTTTTAGTACCATAGAGCAGCGGTGGCCTCCGCCCTGTTTTTCGACCTCCGTGTACTGAACATGTATGTTCATTCATACCAAGAATTTCTGACTAATTTTTCATGCCTTAATATCAGAGGTTCGGCAAGCATAAGTTTGCATAGTGGAATTGGATATTTCCAATGCATATTATTTACATGCCAAGAGCAAAATCCCGTTGTTAACACATAGTATTATTTTACCAGGGTGAGTTACTACAAATTTCATCTCTCCCTTTTGGGTGTGGAATTGGTATGTATTGCTCATAAGAAAATTCATGCCAATTTGCCATTAATCTTTAGTATATCTAAAAGATTTTTCCTTGGTCCACCAGGACTAGTCCAAATTGACCTGTCAGACTGCGGAAGTCTTCAAACTCTTGGAATGGACCAGTGCAAGTTGATCTGTCAGACTGTGGAAGTCTTCAGACTCTTGAAATGAACCAGTGCAAGTTGATCTGTCAGACTGTGGAAGTCTTCAGACTCTTGGAATGACTGGGAAGGCAACTAAAGTACCCAAAATTGATACTGAAACTAGTACATCAAATGGAATACCAGAATAAACCAAATAGCATTGCCCGAAGAAAAAATAATGGAAAGATAGGGCTTATTAGGCGATACTCTGAAGAGAATTTATGCTAAAGTAAATAAAAAATTACTAATTCAATTGAATTTCGCCGTTTTTGGTCCTCAAGGGGCTGACTACACTGTCAGTACCTTAAAATTTTCCTGGAATGCTTCAAGCGAGATGCTTATTCCGCAACCATAGAATGAGTCGAGTGTTGCCACTAAAGGTGTTAGACAATTTTAGGCCGCCAAGACCACGACGGTTTTACACCAATGGCCATACCTTCTCTTCTTAACAAACGTCGCAGCGGACGCGGGTTTGGGACGCCCAATTGATCGATACTCAGATGTCAGGCATCTGAAGGGGAGAACAGGGTAAATAGCCTTTTTAATTGGAAAGAGCTGTTAGCAGTGTATGTGTCGATTCGGAATCGATCGCATGGTCTGTAATGTTTATCTTTTGTTTGATTGTTATAACCTTTTAGTCCAGTCTGATATTTGGACAGTGTGGATCGAAGGTGGAATACGATCCCCGAGTTTTCTCAATATGAATCGCAAGTTGTTGAAGTTGACAAGGAAATCAGATTTCTATCAGCTCATTACCTCTCGGAGGGGTGCAACTGCACAGCCGATTGCCTCTCAAGACAACGGCTATTTAAGTGGAGTCTGTTGCCCACTGCAACAAACCGATTATTACATCGTTGGGGCACTTCAGACGCAGATCTCTTCTCGTCTGCAGAAACAACCGTGTTCAACAGATACGTCTTGCTAGATTGCAGACATCACTTAACATGAATTTTGAATTCGCGAATTCCGTCATTCATAATTGGAAATTTTGCCTAGGGGGGATATTTCCTCCCCCCAATTTCACTCCTCGAGTTATAGCGCAACTAAACAATGCCAAAGACCAATATAATTACCACCATAACACCGCTGTGGGAAGAAACCTATTGGTTAGCGTAGCGGATATGAAGTCACGAAAGCCTAGCCCTAGAGCCGCCAGTGACCATGGAAAGACTTTCGGAGAGTCCATTAGATCCAGCATCAGGCTTACCTCCAGCTCATAGCTTATGTACACCAACTGACCCCTCAGGCTGGGTTAGTTGGAGCCGTTGGAGGTGGGGAGAATAAAATTACTGTTGGTCAGAGATAGAAAAACAGCTGTTAAATACCAGATGGAGGCATGGATAATTGACACCCACTATCCAGCCATTAGAAGTTGGTGATTTGATGTGTTGATGATGAAGTCAATAATCAAAGAGTCACAGATACAACAGATAGCTAGATTTCTTGCCTATTTACATGGACAAATCTTGCCTACAGTACAATGTTAGCTACACATGTATAATTCAGTTGGCATCACATAATTCGACAATTGTTTACATTTTATCAGATGAAACAAGAACAAGCAGAAGATCATACACTTCTGAAGCAAGTAGTGCTAAATAATAATAAGGCTATAGCCACAGCACAACTACTGAACCTAAAGACACCAGTGTGGCATTCTCAAGTTGTCTTCAATGTAGCTTTTCTTGTTTTAGTATTTAAAAGACAAGTGTATGGTCTCACCTTACTTGAAGAACATAAGAATTCAATATTTCTTTCAGCAAATAATATAATCCTAAGGCTAGTATTAGCTTCTAGGACTAGCTTGGTTTGGCATAGCCAATCAGGATGGCTATTGCTAACACCCAATACAACAGGTTTACCCAGTTAAATGTATCAAACATCTAATTTTCCTATCAGGAGAAATGAAAAGCCAAGAAGACAGATTACAGTATGACTTATATATTACAATAATTGGCGAATTAGTCTCTACCTCTTAAACTGTTGCTCGGGATTGGTAAAGACCTGTTTTGAGTGATATAGGAGTAGCAGCTACCTTAGGATCATTCAGGTCTACAGTAGCCTCAACCGGATAGAGTCTGGATAGAGACTCGTCCTATGCATGATATGCTGTCTATATGTCTTATGTGTAGGAGAAACTGGAAGTTAACATATTTTCAGGAAATCCTATTGTAAAGAAATAGGAATGACTACAAAGGAACCTTATTGCTCTTTGAGAATCTTCAGCTTTCTCATATTGTTAAGGACTAATTGATGTAATGTCATGTGTTGATTTTATTATGAAGAAGTTAAATTGTTTTTGATTTATGATATATAATTATTATAAGATATTTCTGTTAAGAAATTGTAGTGATTTATTCTCTCTAAGACTGATTGAACATCAACAGTGAGATTACTTTAATATAAGTAATTCTCTTGTGCTTCTTTAAACATTTATTATTCTATCACATAGCGTTTTGTGTTTGTCACCAGCAGATATCAAACAAATCTTCATATCGACGCTGTGTGTTTTTAAGTAAACACATAATAGAATATTTTGAATGAAAACAAAATTATTATTATGTGTTGAAAGAAAAACACACAGCGTCGCAGGAATATCTTCCTGGTGAAGAGACTATGACAGTTCAAAAGGGTTGCCATACATACCTCATAAAAATATGAAAAAATATTGGCTCCCTCGCGGTGACAAACAGGTATATTACCATAGAGCAGGGATTAATAATTACGTTCACAAAATCATCTTCATATCGACGCTGTGTGTTTTTCTTTCAACACATAATAATAATTTTGTTTTCATTCAAAATATTCTATTAAGACTATAAAAATTCACTAGCCATTACTATTATTAAATAGGTTATGTTTCCCAGTATTTATAATAACAAAAAAAAACTTAATAACGCGATCTTATTTAGAATAATTTTTTTTAGTCTTATAATTTTGCAAAGCCTGAAGAGGGCAACTAAGTTTAAGAAAACTACTTTTATTTTGTAACACCACTGTGTGTGCACTTAGTTGGCTAAATAAATAACTTTAAAAACACAGGACATGTTACGACAAATGACGCAAAGTAATCTACTGTGCCGATGACTTCTAAATGGCATACACGACGCAAGGTTGTGGTGACACACATAAACGTTACCAGTGTAAAAAAATCAGGCTCTACGTTATCCACATGGTTGTTCAACGTGGTAACTATGAATTACATGTTTCAGGTATAGTTTAGATTGATACACAGGGTATAAACGAATTCGTATAATTCCATCAAATCGTGTTATCTACTGCTGACACATATTGACCCTGAAATTTTTTCCTGAGAAACAACAAGAAAAAAAAAAGAAAAAATAACATGGTTATCTGTTTCTGAGTAATTTTAGTACTGTAAGTAAACTGACTGCGCGGAGCGATATTGCGCTAGTAGTGCCCGCCAGCTGTCGCTGTGCTTTCATTCCATTATGAGTGCCATCAAAATATTCTATCACATAAAATTGTGTTTAGAATTGTTTTTTTTATTGAAACCTTTTAAGGTGGTTTTGTTACGATCACTTACCTACGTCAAGAAAAAAAAAGTTTTTTTATTTTTATTTATAATCAAACTACTTAAATACCATGTGGGATTAATCTATACCAGTAATAGATCACGTGGTTTTAAGGAATTACACGAATTCGGTTATAGTTATCTTTGAAATTAGGATTATGAATTCATTAGAGATTATGAAATCAGAAAGCGCTGCACAAGGTCATAAAATAGTCGAGTACATCATGATGATGTTACTGTAAAAGCACTCGACCTGCAGTGTCCAGGTGTCGGTGGCCTCGACCAGGAAGGCCTGGAAGCGCTCGTCGGCGATGAAGGTGAAGCGATCCACCGTGAGGATGTGCGCATCGCGGCGCCGGATCCACGACACCGACTTGTTGCTCAGCTGACGAACCTGGAACATGAACGTGCTACTGTCAGTACCATCCACTGAGGCAAGTGATGATAGCTTAGTCATAGCTTACTGGCGAAGGCATTGGAGTGGTGACCGCGAATTACTGAATTAGAATCCCATTTGTTGCATTGTTGACGGGAGCACTTGCATACTAAAGTAGTAACTAATATCTACAAGTATCTACGACGTTTGTGGTCTAGTGCTTCGAGTGTCGGACTGCTGGTCACGAGGTCGTGGGTTCGATTCCCACAGGACACAAATATTTATGTGATGAATGTAAGTGTTTGTGTTGGTCTGGTTGTTTCCTACGTATTATAAGTATGTATTTACAAAAAAAGTATGGAAGTATTATATCCATTGTCTAGTACCCATAGTACAAGCTCTGCTTAGTTTGGGACTAGATGGTGCTGTGTAAAAAAAATGTCCCAAAATATTTATTTATCTAATTTGGAGGAGTCAAAACGAATACCAGTGCAACCCATACTGACAGTATCGTTTATTTAAAAAGTGGATAAGTAGTAAGAATTTTGCTTGATCTGAAAGTGGTTACATACACTTTCTTTTGCTTTTTGTTGATTTGTCAAATCCTTTTAAATTATTAGTGTAGTTCCCGTCAGCCATATCTTATGCATGAACTTAAATAAAGGTCACAATAAAAGCTGACGACCTCACTTAATAAAATATTGCACTGATATTAATATCATGACCTAAATTAAGAAGTACATAATATTACAAAAACGTGGACTCTCTCTCTGTTTACTGTAGCGTGCGAATTTTAGCACGATTGTGGTTATTTAAGCTTGTTGATAAACTGAGTGTACCTTGCAGGGCAGGTAGGCGTGCGTCCCCAGCTGCGTGGTGATGTTGTTGGGCGCGGACGGGTCGAAGTAGGGCCCCGTGTACAGCCCCACGTAGCGCTTCGCGAGCCGCGGCCCGCCGCCCGCCTCGCCGCACGACAACACTGCAACAACAACAACCATATTAATTAATACATGAGCATCTCAATTGTTCCAGCCAAATTATGTATTGAGCTTATCATTGTCCTATTTTGAACAAAATTTTCACCGACTTTAAAAGCCTTAAAACCTTAGTTTTAGTATACACTAAACCTGAAACTAGTTTGTTCAGAATCACTATGAGAATCGATTGACATATTTTTTACACCACCTTTTTTTTTTCGTATATTTCAATTTTGTTTCAGTAGTTTTCTACCTATAACAGTTGACGGGAATAGACACCTTGAGGCTTGAGACGGTCCGCTCGATCAGTTTCCGTGTATTAGACAACCCCTGCATAGCACATCTCAGGCATTTCACACTTTTTTAGCGAACTTAACGCGACATAAACTAAGGTGTAACTTGGAGATTTACTAAAAAAAAAAACACATATTCAGGCAGTTCTGTTGAAAATCTGGTTGGGGTGTCTCGGTTTTCGTATAAAGTAAAAATAAGGTTGTATAGTTGTAAACTAGAAATAAAACTTAGTAAATGGGAAGTATAAAATATTCATATTGATAGTTGCCAGTTGCTAATATTCACTAGTTTGCTTCATAGAGATAATTCTGTACGAAGCTTACTAACAACGTACACTTTTTATAAGAAATAATAACTGTAGCTTCCAAGTAGTTTATGATAACGTAAAGTTTATGAAAAATCCATCGCGAGTGCAGGCGGCTCGGATTAGTGACGTCACACGCGACGCCCTCAGTGTGCGCGCGACGTAATATCACTTAAGTGCACAAAGTATCAGAGTGCGGTGAGCCGGCGCGCCGCACATCACGCAGGTAAACCCTCCCGTATGTACACATATACCCTTTATTGAAATAGCGGTATACTGTCGCCGATTGTGGTTTTGAAATTATAATTTTAGTCTCGAGGCAAGACATATTGTTAGGTGTGTAGTGTCAGATAATGTTGTAAATAATGACATGTTGACAGTTTACCAAACTATCAAAATTAAAAAATGTAAGTTACGTAACAGAAACATGTTTTTTGATATGTTCTACGCCGTAGCCGTAGCGGCATTCGTAGAGGGGTCTACGATAGTATCCGTAGCATGTGTCCGGCGGTCGGTCGCCTTCATTTCCATTCCCGATTTCCGGAGCGCAGACCCAATAATAAAAACGAGATTTATGTGAGAGCCGCCGCCCGCCCTGCCGGCAGCGGAGGCGGGGGCGGGGCGGGGGTCACAGGATCCAGATCTAATTAATTACACGATGATGCTGCGAGCTGCCTTTATAGGTGCTTCGTGATATTTTCTTTGCAGCATCGTGATTTTGTCATTAGCGACGTTCGTTGGGATTAATAAATCTCTCGAGCGCACTACGTGTAAACTATGTGGGATAGCTATTACAAACAATATTTCGTTTCATTTGTTAAGGTAAATTTGAGGAAAACCTATTACGGTACATACGTCCAAAGTTCGGAGATTAAGGCGTTATATTTCGTGATATGAAAAGTATTCAATTCTCAACTGAGAACAGGAAAATTGGATTAGACCTTGACTCTTTCAACAAGAATACGAATCTGTTGCAGAATCTCATAACCACGAGTAAGTGTGGTGCACTGGTGATATAAGCGCAGGACTGGTTGAAAGCAGTGTGCTGAGTCACAGGGGCGGGCGGGCGGATGTTGCGGCCGGGCGGGCGGGCTCGGAGGTCGTATTCCGGAATAAATTTAGTTTTTATCGATGCCACCCGTCTGCACCGGATATTGAGGATGGAAATGAAATCCCAAATCATCCCACCTCGGCGTCTTCCGGCGTCGCGGCGCCTCGGACCGTACATTATGTACACACATACATACATAACATATTCATACGTTTATTTGAATCTGCAGGTTTTTGAAAGCTTGCAGTGATGGCGATTGATGTTATTTTCAAAATAGAAACTGTATCCGCTTATTCTTGCTTATAAACCAGAGTGCATATTCACAGTCGTAAAGGTGCACTAATAAAAACATATGAAGTTTATTATAACAGAAGATACGATTGCTTGCAGTTCATACGTCGGCTGTTAACTTTTTAGGTCAACATGGTGCCTCAGTCGTCTCGTGTTTACGTTTTATTCAAATAAAGGACCTACTTATATTGTTACCTTTAAATCCGATAGATAGCCTCATACAAAGCAAATCAGCAGTTATATGATCGGAATGTACCGCAACACGGAGGCCCCGTCGGTGCCGCGTGGCAAGTCGCATCAGTATCAATTAACATCGCAGTAATATTAAGCAACCGCCGCGTGCGTCGCACCGGTCGCCAATAAATATGCAAATTAATCACCTGCAACGCAACGAATGCAGCTCCAGTCACTAAACTATGTGGTTTGTAGAAATGCAACGTGCGCCCATCGTAGCGTGTGGCTGTCCGTCAGTCGTACACACGGCGAAACAATTAACGGTGTGGGCACCCGATGCACATCTTTACACTACTACGCCACAACCGGCGACTGCATGCATGTCTTGTTCTATTAATTGCTGTTATGTGCTCTGATGTGTCTCGATAATTTACAAACTGTGCAGCAATTCCTATCAACATGTGTCCGTGATATTTTAATACGCACAAGTCACTCTCACAGAGACTTAAGCATTGTATAAACAACTCTGTTAAAATACAAAGTGCCTGATGTATTTAATTGCCTGCACACTTATCTCTATCGCCATCTGTACATCCCCCTACAGTGCCCAGTACCTTCGTGCTCACCGTTATTATATAGCATTCAATTACAGTACAGCTGGAATCACCTGCAACACAGCGAGCGCTGATCACAACTATACAGCAGTACTATCAAGTCCACACGTATTGGCATGCAATAACATTGCAACTGGACGCAGCACATTGCGCGTGTGTAGCATACGACGCTAATTAAATTGATAGCTGCAGGTATGATCTAATGTTATTGCTATTTCGATTGTATATTTGGTAGCATATTGTTCAATGATTGCGTTTGGGCGTGTTATTAGTGTTGCACATTGTGAGCTCAGTGAGCTAACTCCGCTCAATGTCCCACTCTATAAAATATGCGTTCCGCTCCATTAACCTGTGGCTGGTTCCACGTGTGCCGGGACTTATTGTCCCTGATTACTCTCACTTTCGATCGCTAGTTTTGGAAGGGAATCTACCGTCAAGCTTATGTGACGTGTACACTATATTACTATTATTTATTATATTAATGTTACTATATATTGACGATACGTTTGGTGCAGTGGTTAAGCGATTGGCTTCTGCGCTACGGGTCGTGGATTCGATTCCCACACGGAACAAAAATTTGTATGGTCTACAGATGGTTGTTTCAGGTCTGGGCGTTTGTGTATGTGAGATTTGTGTCTGTAAACGCATCCACGATACAAGAGAAATCTTAGAGTGGGGAGAAGCAATTATAAAAAAAAAAACTGATAGTGTTCAGTGTTTGTGTGCTGTTACACATTTTAACGTTGTTCAAGATTATTATTGTGGTGGACGGGAGAATTACGTGAAGTATAAACATAATTTAATTGAACGTCACATGAATAACCAAACACTATGCGTGTGTCAAGTACTTATATTCCATTGATAAGACTGTGGTGGTACTTATTTCGTGTCTTTTGTGGCGCATCTTATTTTTGTAGTAAGAATGAGCTAGGTTGGCGACCGCCCAGCTAATTATCGACCCGCGCTAGCTACCGGACCGATTTAAACTCCGGCCAGCCCTGCGGTTCCGTCTCCTCTATCCACTAAAAACCTCATCCAATTTAATTTAATTCAGTCTCACCCGAACTAGCGATGTCGAAAAACCCTTAGGTATTGAAGGCGATGTTCGACAAAAAGCGTCAAGTCTCGGACACAGAGCACGAGAGTCCTCGAACGTGAATACATTGGCGTCGGTTCATAAAAACGCGTCGATGTCGATACCCGATACTGTGACGATGTATCAGCGTTATGTGACGTCATGATGCGAGAACACGCGAACACCCGCGTATGTATCTACGTGATGACGTGCAAAAACTCATATGTAATATCGGAATATTTTGTGTTAGTGCGCGTTTTGATGTAGACTTAGGTTATGTACCTATGTAATAGGGTATTTGACTGAAAAAATCTAATTAGTCCGTCAGTTAGATTATCAAAAAATATTTGACCCGTATTTTTTCTTTTTTTACGTAAACCAAAATTGACGAAGATACGACAGTTTTAAAATTGGCAAAACGTCACAAGCAAGTACAATTTTTATTTGCTTCTGACGTCACAAGCCTCCACTCTCGAGTTTTGATGCGTTTTATCTTTCCAAATATTCATAGATTTAACAAAAGAAAAAATATGTGTCCATTATTTTTCAAAACTCTAACTGGCGGATTAATTAGATTTGCAATTTATTGATGCTGTCAACTTGCCTATTATGTAGATAATACCTACCTATTTACAATGATTGTATCCATAATAAATGACTACATAATTTTTAAAAAATATGAAAATTATTTACAGGAAATACTGCGAACATATTTATGAATGGTTCAACCCCAATATGAATTTCCCTTGTGTATGTATGAGATGCGGTACGCGTAATTAGCGATGGTATCGGACGAGCGGAGTCAACCGGAGTGGACCGGCCCGACGCGATGGCCCGCACGGAGCAGATGACGGATGGTTACACCAACGAACGGACACAGGCGGTCGCATTCGTTCAACGTAAAACATTACATGTGTCATGAATTTCAACGTTCGGAATACCTAAAATACAATACTTCGTTGTCGACAGTAGTGGATCAATTAAGATGAACAAAATCGTGTGTATATTCTACATACTTCTTTGAATTAATATACACACAAAGAAGAATAAGATATTTTACAATGTGTCCGGTCATGGACTAGCGATATTCTAGGTACCTACTTATACAGCAACTATTCTAGTACACAAATACACTACACACTAGTGTCCTCGTCGCGACGTCCCACTGCCGCCGGTCACGATCCACCGAGCTCTCCCGTCGTAGAGCCGGTCGTCTCTTCAGACTCCGCAGTCACACCGTTAATTCAGCCCTCATCAAGCTGTCTCCCCCCCCCCTATGTCCACGCCAGCAACGCCCTAAGCCGAGGTCCGAGTCCCACTAGGGGTCGCCCTTAGTGCTGTTGTTGCAGGTAGTCATGATGTTAGTGTAGTACAAGTAGTTAGCTTAGGTTAAGTATTTTACTTCCCCCATTGGCTGGAGACCCTTCAGGTCTCGCCAATAACTGCCCGGTTACGTAGAAACCGTCCCCTAGGACGACCTACAGCAGTCCAATAGAAAAAAAAAAACTAGTGTCCAATACACTTCCATTTTTTTGTTGAGATATTCTGTACGAGTGTACAAAAAAAGTCATATCTCGCAGAGTTTTGGTCCTATTGAGATAAAAGTAGGCTTATTCGGAGGGCAACAAGATTTTCTATCGTTTACATTACGATACAATGGGTTCACATTTTCATAACTTTAAGATAGAGAATATCTCAACAAAAAAGCAAAATGGCTGCCAAATAGTGGGGAAGTGGATTGGATCCTAGTGAGTAGTGTATTTGTGTGGTACTAGAATAGTTGTTATATAAGTACCTAGAATATCGCTAGTCCATGACCGGAGACACTGTAAAATATCTTATTCTTCTTTTTTAACTCATTGCATTTATAAACCACATATGCACACCCATTTAGTTCAAGGGGCTACATATAACTTCATATACATTACTTAGTAAATGGGGGGAAGTCTATGCCCAGCAGTAAGTAAGCAGTCCAGGCTAACAGTAAGTAAGTAAAAAAGTTAATGTGCTGATGCGAGATCGATGGTCGCGAGATACACAAGCTCTTGTAAAGTGTTGTAATAATGTTATAGATAGTTGAACAGTATGGACACAAAACACTATCAGTGATCAGTATGGTGAGCACTCATGCCCAACATGTGCACGACATAAGCGATTACACCGAGTAGACTGTTACACTAATTAACACGTACACCGGTGGTTAGGCTAACTACGGACAATTACAACAATTTAATGGAATAAAGAGAATATACCTTGAATTTGTTGTAATTGTCACGATATTCAAAGCCTCTTTGATGTCGAGGGGATACTAAACTGTTGAACTTAACAAAAAAAAATGAAGTATTTTCCGTAATAAAGGAACTATTTTTTTGTCTAATACTGTATAACTAAACCAGTGCCTGTAGATAAATGACAGTCGATGATAGCTAGAGAATAGAAACGACAATGAGATGTACTGGATTGACATAAGCTTTCTGTTATGTAATTTCCATACATTTAATTGGCGTATCTATTCTCTAGCGATCATCGTTCGCCATTTGTCTACAGGCACTGACCTTCTAGTCAGAGCGACAAGTTGGCGGTCAGTAGGTATAACCCACAACTCTGCGACGTGTTTCATCGGGCGCTTAATGTAGTACACTGAACACTTTCTACGTAACTTAGGCTACTTCATCATCATCATTCAGCCGAAAGACGTTCGCTGCAGGACATAAGCCTCCCCCAAAAGAGGGGAGGGGTTGCCGTAATCGCCACGCTTGGCAGGTGGGTTGGCGATCGCAGTATGGTTGTTAAAGTACGCAGAGAGCGCTGCTACCCATCCTCCTAGAGAATCCCTTAGTCGCCTTTTACGACACCGACGTGAAGAGATGGGGTAGTGCTTATTATTATTACTTATAAATCGTCACTTAACGGGTTCAAAATTTCACGCAAGCGAAGCTGCGGGCAAAAGCTAGTATTGTATAATTGTGATCATCGAGAAGTAACAGTTTACACATACAGTGTACCGGAAACAAGACTTACAAGACACACACACAAAGAAACATTGCGCGGCCGCAATCCGCGCCGGCAACAATACAGTTTGTATAGAGATAATCCTGCGATACTCAACAAACAAGAGTCCATTAATAATTTGTCTGCGGCGGCAGGAGAACACATTATTTATGAGTGAAATATAGTTGCGCTGAGATGTCGGGACAAAGCGAACAAAACGAATGGTTTCTTGTTTCAAGCCGGCCTAGATTCCTTCCTAACAAATGTCTAGTATTCATTAGGGGAGCCGCGCCGTCCATTAATACTGAATTACTCCACTTGAAAATTTATAAGAGAATTCCTCAGCAGCGCCGGGTAATCAAACCGCGCGTTGTTGCGAGCCTGTGTAATGAACTCGCCCCGCAACCCCCGCCTCTGTTGCGTTTGTCTTTCTCAGTCACATTATTGTCTGTATGTTGCAAGCGGTTGTTACATAACACGTTTTGTAAACATCTCTTATCATTTAAGTTTCATATCTTCTTACAGGGCTATGACGCTTATGCTAGTGTGTAGAAAGAATAATCTACTAATTATATATGCCATGGTTTTATCAGACCACCAACAAATTACTTTTAGCTATAATATATTTTGATTTTCAGTCAGTGACATGACGCTTCAGTTCAGACATCTGAAAAATCTTGTAATATTTCTCGTTCAACAGATAAAATACTGTAAAACTAAAGTGCTCTAATATTTAAAGCGACGGTGATGTTTAGCACTTTGCTGAACGACACGAGGTTGGCAGGCTGCTGATAAGGATGCGAGTACAGCACTCCTCACGTGTTAATACATATTTAGTAAGTTACGCATTAGTAAGGTGTATAGGCGATGCGCGCTCGGAGACGGACGTGTTTACACAATATTTAGTTCGCGTATTGCACGGCTACTAGCCGCTGCCCGTCATTTGTCGCTATGAGTGCAACACAGAAACTGTTGGCATTTAGCCACGACGCCATTGAAATCAGCATGCTGCAGAGGGACATCAGAGACCTGAAGACAAGCCTGGCCGAGATGCAGTCTAAGTTGGAGTCATCCGATAACATCATAGGTGAACTACGTGCCGAGGTAGTGTTGTTACGCAACGCTGTTTCGTTAAGTAGGTTACCTGACGACTCGAACGTGAACAAGCGTCGCGGCGGGGCGAGAAATGCTTCCATCAGCAGTTTTGAGTCGGCGATATTGAATGCGTCACCGACTATCGAGATCGCGACTCCGGTAGAGGTTACGACATGCATAAGTACGTCGACCCCTAAACTAGCTTACGCTGCTGTTGCCGCCGCCAACAAATCCGGTGCGACGCAAGCAAAGCAGAAAAAAGCGGATAAGCAGAACCATTGTGAATCCTATCATAGTGACCTGCGACTGTAGGGTTCCGAAAAGGAAAAGTGCGATAAGGAGGGCTTTACCAAAGTCGAGAAGAAGAAGAGAAAGCCCACTTCTCGGAACCAGTGTGGTACCGCATTGACCGGACCGAATCACCTGCTGCGTCCTGATGTACCAACGACGCTGCTATACGTGTCTCGGCTACATTACTCTACAAAGGCCCAGGAGATTGTAGAGTACATCCGAGTGAAGACCAATTCCACCCTGAGGGTCGAACGGTTGGAGTCTCTCCACAATGTTAATTTCAATTCCTTTGTGGTGAGAGTGCCGACTGAACAGCTGTCGACGTTCATGAAGGAGGAATTTTGGCCGAGAGGTGTAGCGTTCCGACGATTTCGGGGCCGGCTACCGGACACCGCGCGACACACGACGCCGACTCCTCGTGTGATATAGTGTTAATATTTTAGTGTTTATGTATAGTATTTTTGTTAGTTTTGTAAGTTTTATATTGTATTGTATTATTGTATTTTGTTAATATGTATATTTGATGTAGTGGTTTCGCCTAGCTTCCACGACACAGGGAATCCTAGTGTGGAAGCTAGTGCCAAATGTAAGTTTATTTGTACAATAAAGATTTTTATTATTATTATTTTATTATTATAGTATGGGGCGCGCAGTGAGGCGAGGCGGTGGCGGTGAGCGGCTCTCACTCTGTAAATGAATGAATGGGCTCTCCATTAGCGGCGCCAGGTGTTTGCTCGCCCGCGCCGCGCACACACGCCGCCCCGTAATGACGCCGACACACACAATCACACAGTTTACACACACAAACACCTGATGTACACGTACACTGCGTATAACGCCTACACGCCACGCTGCGCTGGCGAACGAAACATTTTTCATCTCAGCTTTTCTCTTGCATCTACTTGTATTAGCATTACAACTACGTGTTTGATCTCGTTAAATTTACAACTGCAAACTAAGCGAACGGCGTGGCGTTGTGTACGTAATAATATTAAGATTATGCGATGCATGCTTCGCTTAGTCGCTTGTATGCAAATTAGTCGAGTCGCGCGGCCGCGTCGAGTGTCGTGTTGACCTGGAATCGGACTCTCGACTCGATCGATCCTCGTTTGTATATAGCTCAAATCACCGAATTCCAGAGTGAATGAGCGCGCGTTTGCGCGTACACTACACTAAAAAGACTCGTGTTGGTCGCGCGTGCGTGCGTGCCGTGTACATGTTAAGCACGGCCTCCAAATAATCAATGTAATGTGTTGAAAAGAGTGCGCGCGTTGTGTTGAGCGCGTGCACTCCACTCACCCGGTTACTCTGTGAGCTGAATGAATTGACACAACACTTTCGTTTGAACTTCACTCTTTGTAATAAATCGTCTTATGCGATTAAGAATTAGTAAAAGCCTTACTCTGCTTCTACCGTAACGTTTTCAAAGACTTAAGTTGCTCTGTACAAAACAGCGCTTCACTTTTATCAGTTGATGCAGCACTACAACATGAAAATGTTTGATATATATTGTTTACAGCGTACGTCATGTTAGTGAACATTGTATTACTTGTTGGTGAACGTATGGTGTGGAGATGACGTCACGCATTCGCGCGATGAGTCTCATCCGCTGCGCGTTCAGTACTACGCAAGCGATACTGGCGACGCTTGTTGACTCGCTGTCGATGCGCTGCAGTTTGTTTGTACGTCATCAGTGGTATTGGAGGTAAACGATAAGCTTGCTGTTAATATTGCACGCTATTAATTAGCTGACGCGATTCCTAAGCTGCAAAGCGTGCCGGTTTATAATCTATTCAAATTCGTAGGAAATAGGTGAGGATTTGTACTCTTTTTTATTCAGCAATTAATTTGGTTTACAAACTAAGTAAGTAGGCATTTCCTGTAATTTGCGTTGTTAAAGTAGTGCAGCACTTATTTGTTGTTAGTAGTTGTTATAAAGGACGGGCTGGAAACGCGACTCCAGTTAGTTGTATAAACTTAACTAGTGCCGCTCTTAGTTCTGCGCTATATTATATTAATTATATTAATATTTAAATATATACGCCAAGGGGATGAGGAGCAACGTTATTTTTAACCGACTTCAAAAAGGAGGAGGTTCTCAATTCGGTTGTTTTTTTTTTTGTTTGTTACCTCATTTCTCCGTCATTTGTTAACCGATTTGAAAAAATATTTTTTTGTTCGAAAGGGTATACTTTCCGATTTGTCCCATATAAATATTGTTATGATTAGACCATGAACTTTAGAGATATGGAACGGAACTCCTCATCGGATCAAAGCAAAATTCTCAAATCACTAATATTGCTTTGTTTATATTTGTTGTTGGGAACTGATTACTGGAAAAGAGGAGGGGGTGCGTTCCCCCCCCGCCTTTGGAATGTTTTCATTATATCGTGTAAGGTATCATTCGAAAGGGCTTTTTATACCCGACTACGTCAAAGCCAAAAAGAAGGGTTATGAAGAGGAAGGGGTTAAATTTATGGCACTAAAACGTATTTTCAATTTGAATTCGCTAGAGGGCGCTAGCACGTAAACACTACTTTCGATTGTGCTCCCGCTAAATATTAAAAAAAAATAGTTTATTAAAACTACAAACTGTGAAATGTGCATCAAAGTGAAACTCAACACCTAAATGGACTTCGACAGTGTTATTAATGGTCATTGTGCACGTATAGATAAAATAACAGTGAGTAAACTTTACCCAAACAGTGACTTGCATTAAATGAAAATGGATTTTTGTAAGTTGATTATGAACATACAGTGACTCCTTGACTCAATATTGTGGACTACACATTTTTAAAAAAACTTCGAAATACTTTCATATATTATTCTTACATAGTGACTTTCGCAATCTCCAACGGAAAGTTTCGTTTTTTATTTGAAACTGTGTGACTACAACGCCATCTTGTGTCATATTGTAACATTGACTTGTTAACAGTGTGGCCAGATAATATAAGATTAAAATTGAATTCAGAGACATCTATTGGCCTAGACACATATCATTTAGAATCGCAGAAGGAACGCCAATTTCAGCCTCATAGATATAATCACATTTGGTCTAGTGGCGTGACGACCTACTTCGTGCTATACGTCACCAAGGAGGTTCGAGTTCAAATCTCACAAAAAGAAATAATTTTTGAACGTTATTTATCGTTCTCAAGATGAATTTCTTAGAAAATATAACGTTCCGGCGTGCACGTACAATTTCGGAACCAACCAACGACGATGAAAGTAGCGACAATATAATAATATCAGAAACATTGAACTGTACGAGTACGACTAATAGTTTGCTTAATATTTCCGAAGGCGAAGATGTTCATCAAATAAAAATATTAAAAGATGAAATTGCTAGCCTAGCGTCTCAACTAAAGAGTGCGCATGAGGAAATTAAACAGCTGTCGATAGAAAACAGTATTTTAAAAAAAAGCAGCGAAGATTACAAAAAGAAGAATGATATTTACAAAAATTTTGTCAACAGTCCAGGGAAAAATAAAATTAATACACCATCAAAAAAGTCCAAGAAAAATCAAAAATCTAAAGAAACGCAGACTATTGACATTGCAGAAAATGATCACTCTTTATCTTCGAATGTCAATAAAACTGTTAATAAAATTATATTAGACAATAACAGAGATAAATGTTTAACTAACGTAGATGGAAACACGCAAGGAAAAATAAGAAAAACAACAGAATATCGTTCCAGGAAACAGAAAATATGCCTTATAAGCAGCGAAACCTCTAACAGACTGTATAGTATGGCCGAAACAACTAGTTTAAAAAATTACGACATCTGTCATTATCGGAAACCTAAATGTGGCCTACGTCAATCTTTAGACGGAATTGAGGGAAAAGTAAAAGGTTTTACTTATTCGGACTATTGCATTATTTATATTGGCGAGGAAGATTTTCGCACAACCCATAACTACATAGAACTTGTCATGTTTCTCAGAGAAAAATTGTTAAACCTTAATCACACAAACTTTATAATTTGCTTACCAACATATAAGCATATGAAGAATGCGAACATAATGTTTAACAGTCGCATAGAAACTTTTAACAACCTTCTTTATTTAGATGTGAACTCATTTAATTACGCACACATCCTAGATTCAAACCTTAACCTACCCTATGACCATGATACGTACAACAAACACTATGGCACCTTAAATAAATATGGTTTAAAGATTGTCGTATTAGATTTGCAAGACCTAATTTTTGATCTAGACAACCTGAATACTTTAAACGAGGAGGTTAACTGCTCCCCAGAAAATCAAAGCCAAAACGAAATACCTAAAGAACCACAACAGATAAACTCGCAGTTTTTTCTATAACTGCGTCAACATTCTGCAGTCAGATCCACCTAACCAGTTTACAGTCCGGAAAAGAATAACCTCGCTAAGCATCTTTTATCAAAATGTTCGCGGCATTAAGACCAAACTCAATTTATGGAGAACTAATTTGTCGCTCATGGAACATGACCTTTTGGGAGCCACTGAGACATTCCTAGACTCTTCTGTTGAGGATTCTGAGTTAGTCCTCAGCGGATGGAGTGTCACACGCCGAGACAGACGCGGCTATGGCGGTGGTGTCCTATTAGCGTCTAAGCAAGGTATCACACCTACCCGAGTACGTGAGTTTGAAACTCCTAATGGCGAAGATCTCTGGGTGAAATTTACCTACCGGAAGAGTAGTGTTTATGTGTGTGTAGTTTACATAACTCCCAGCGCTACAGACTCTGTATATTTTGATTGGTTTTTTAAAGTTGAAAGCTTTATTAATGATCTTAAAGGAACCGTACTTATTATTGGAGATATCAATTTAAATAGTGCATCGAAAAATGTATGTAATTATTATAGTTATTTCCTCTCATTTTGTTCTTTTTCTGACAGGAATAACGTTTATAATATGTTTGGCGGTAAATTAGATGTTGTCCTTGTAAAGGACTCTAGTTGCTCAGTGCAAGTAAATAGTTCCGACACTGGAGGCATTGTTAATGTGGACTCCTACCATCCTCCTTTAGATATTGCTCTTAACATTTTATCAAATACTTGTAACGAAAATATTAAGCCTAGTAACTTTGACTCAGCCTCTGATTGGAATTTTAGCAAAGCTAACTTTTCTCTTTTATATGAAATGATGTCTACAGCGGATTGGGGTTGTGTACTTAATGCCTCAGATGTGCAATATGCGACTACTCAATTTTATGAAGTTTTGTATAATATTTTTGACCTTTGCGTGCCTAAAAAAAGCAGACAAGCTTCAAACAGGAAACGCTATCCTGTCTGGTTTTCACATGATATAATTAAAGATGTAAATCGCAAAATTAAACTCCACAAAAAATGGAAACGATATAATAATCAGAATGTCTATAAGGCATTTTCCTTACTGCGGTTAGAACTCAAGAGACGCATTGAGTTAGCATACAATGCCTACATAGCAGCTGTTGAAAATGGCATTAAGAAAAACCCAAAAAAATTTTGGAATCATATTAGTAGCCTTCGAACTAAGGGTGGCTTTGAGCCCACTGTGACCTATAAAGGCTGTAGTTTTTCCAGTAGTGAAGCCGCAGATGCATTTGCAAATTATTTTGCTAGTGTGTTTCTACCCAATAGTCCCATATTAGATTTCAACAATATATCTAGTACTCCCTTGTCATGCGATGGACAAATCAACATAAACTCTTTTACCCTATCACAAGTAGAATCAGGAATAAATAAGTTAAAACCACTTAGTTCTGTGGGTCCAGATAAAGTCCCATCTTACATCTTAAAAGGATGCAAAGAGATTGTTGCTCCTGTACTTTCCTATATTTTTAACTTGGCTTTAAAAACCGGCATATACCCTGAACAGTGGAAGATATCGAAAGTCACTCCAATACCTAAAACAAGCAATAAGACCTTGGTTGAAGAGTATCGTCCTATCGCAGTACTATCATGCGCTGCAAAACTTTTTGAGAATATCGCTCACAAAGAAATATACACGCAGGTAAATACGTGGCTTTGTGAGGAGCAGCATGGGTTCCGACCGGGTCGATCAGTAGAGACTAACTTGTTAACCCTCGTTGACTATATATCTCATAACATGGATAAAGGTCAACAAGTAGATGTGTTATATTTAGATTTTAAAAAGGCGTTCGATACAGTGGATAACGATATTCTATTAAATAAATTATACGGCATAGGTTTCACCCCAAAACTTCTAAAATTTTTCGCGGATTACCTTTCAAATAGAAAACAGTATGTTAGCCATGGATCCTTTATTTCGAAGTCCTATCATACGCGTTCAGGTGTAAGCCAGGGTTCAGTTTTAGGCCCCCTTCTCTTTCTCATTATGGTTAATGATCTCATTAAAGTAGTAAATTATGCCAAATGCCTCTTATATGCTGACGATTTAAAATTAGTTCAAGTAATTGACAAGGATGTAACTCCCGAACATCTTCAAAATGACATCGACCGAATCCATAAGTGGAGTATAGACAATAAAATGATGTTTAATGCCGGTAAATGTTACGTCATGACCTTTAGCCGCAAGTTACAACCTACACATGCCACCTATACCTTAGCAGGTGTTGAAATAAAGCGCGTGTCAACCATTAGGGATCTTGGCGTGACATTTGACTGCGGATTGACTTTTCATGCGCACATGTCTGCCCTAGCTTCAGAATCTTATAGACGCCTAGGTTTTGTCCTACGCAATGCCCGTGATTTCAATAATCCTATTGTCATTAAATTATTATTTAACTGTCTAGTTAGAAGTAAGTTAGAATTTGCTGCAGCCGTCTGGAATCCCCATGAATCCACATATGAATTATTGATTGAAAAGGTTCAGAAAGCCTTCCTGCGTTTTTTATATAAAAAGATTTACGGATATTATCCATTTATGTATCCTACTCATTTTCTGCTGGGGATGTTAGGATATAATTCCCTTTCAGTGCGTAGAGCCAGAGATCAGATTTTAATAGCCATAAAAATTTTAAGGAGCATGGTAGATTCCCCAGAGCTACACAATACTTTGTGTACACTTTATGTACCTGACAACTACCTGCGTCATAGGCCTACTCGACGACACCGACTGTTCGCCACATCACATTGCCGCACTGTGTCGCGCGCGCAATCCCCGTTGTGTCGCATGCATGGTGCTATAAACTCCTTAATGGAGACAGTCCCGGAATGTGACATCTTTAATGACACACTCAGGGTGATCATGTCAAATTCTCTCATGTTCTGTGAAACTATGTTTGTTAGGTAAATAAGTTGTACGTTGTTATCACTATATTCGATTTTATTTTATTTTCTCTTTTTAAAGTTACTGTTAAGTATGTTTGATCTCTGACTTGTTATTTGTTTTTTATGTTAATTATGTGATACATTTAGTGTTATGTTTAGTTTTACCTATTAATTACTGTCATTGGCGCAAGCCGTTGTAATTAATTATATATAAATAAATAAATAAATAAATTAATAAAAAAAAACTTTTAAAAAACTAAAAACCGACTTCAAAGAAAAACTAAAAGGAGTAAAATAATTACCATAATATAAAATTAACAGTTTCAGAAGTCGGTGCAACTCTACACTGAAACAAATAGAAGCCACCGACTTCTGAAACTGTTAATTTTATATTATGGTAATTATTTTACTCCTTTTAGTTTTTCTTTGAGGTCGGTTTTTACTTTTTTTTAAGTTTATTTTTTATGTCTGCTAATAACAACTAAATGCGATTACCGACCCGTCTGCCAAGCGTGATGATTATGGCAATCACAATAATAATGGGTTCCATTCCCAGGACAAGTGTTTTTGTTTTTTCGCTCTGTGGAAACTCTTATTAATAGCTAGGAGTCTGAAAATTTGCCCGATATACGGCGATAGCCTTGTCTAAAACCGGAATTCACTAACTATGGCTGATCGACATCTCTGACTACCCTTTATTGTGTGTATGATGTGTTATTGGATACATATCAGATATATCGGTGTAGGCAGGGGAGCTTCAAAAGGTTCACATGTTTTATATGAATGCACACGGGTCACGGATTCGAAGCAGACGCGCGAAGGGGCCGTGTGTCATAAACAACTCGATATATTTAAATATAGCTCCAACAAAAATGTATGTAAAATCGAAAACTTAAATAATATGAGAGCGATAACGACATTGTGGGAAATTGGTATGTATTAGGTTAGGTAGGTATAAGAGTATTGTGAGCTAAAATATCTTGCTTCTATTCTGGCAAGATAAAGGAAGTAATGTTAAACTGCATCGCGTAAACTAGCCAGCTATAAAAGCCCATTCTCACGGCAAGTATTCTGTATAGAGCGCTTGTGCACTGCGTCCGATCAGAATCCGAGAAAATGCAATCCAAACAAGCTGCAATACTATTTGTATAAACGGTTCTGCATCCCATACGAATTTCATAGATTTGCATCCGAGTTCCCTCGGGTCGTATTTTCTCCGATTCGGATCGGACGCAGTGCACAAACACTCTTACACTTTCATAATTATTACCATGTGCTGAAATAAGGGTAAATTCAGGTACATTCTCGTTCAAGCGCAAAGTTAAGGAGTACTACTTGAAGTCGCTGCACTTCTAATCATCTAATTTAGTCTTCGTCATAATTGAATTTAGATTTTCTTATTGTTTTGTATTTTATGTATATTATAATAGCTACATATTTTATTATTTGTATATATGTAATTTATATCTTATGAATTCAGTTCAACATTGTCAACTCATTTTTATTTATTTTTTTGCTGTACCTATTTCGATGCTTTTCTTTTTAAGCCAAAGGTTGAGAATGTCTTATGGCATTAAGTTCGCCTAATGTACCACTATAGTGCATATAAATAAATAAATAAAATAATGCGTAGCGCTTTTCTTAAAATCATCTCTTCCAAGTGTCAGAAAGACTGAGGTGATTATATGTGTGTATACAGTACAAAGTTGTGTGCATTAAAACTGGACAGTTGCCGTGTGAACGCGCTGCAAGCCGTAACTTTGCGAGCGATTTATTACTGTGAATTCTTTTCCTTAATTGCGTGTGCGGCGCGTTTAAAACCCGCGCTCTGCGGCGGCGGCTCGCTCTTGATTTACCGCGACGAAGCTGACGCCGGTGTCGACCCCCCCCCCCCCCCCCCCCCCCACACACAAGGCTCACCGCGTGTCGTCGGTGGTTAAGATACTAGAGTTCAGTGTTTAGTCTTAAATCGTCTACGAAAATTAGTTTTTTTGTAAAATAAATGAAATTACTGAAAACCACATAATTTCCTATGAATATTGTTTCAGAGACTGGCTGTGCGTTTGTTAAACGGACTGACAGAGATTGTGAGTGCAGTTGACACGATGACGTAATGTTCATATTGTTAGTTAAGTTGACGTTGATCACAGCGATTCTGTAGCGGTACAAGGACAACGATACATTATTATTTTAGATACGAAACCAACACTCTTAGTTATTTTATTTTAAAAGATTTTTTAAGTATTTGCTTACAGTTTGATGGACTTACAGATAAGTTTACCTCACATGAAATCTTATTACCAGCTCCAGCAGCGCCGTAGTAGTTGAGAGCAATATTTACCTGTAACAAAGAAAAATTATATGAAATAAGAATGCTTCATAAATTCCGCCTGTCAAGCTAGTGTTAGACACTAGTGGAGAGGCGCGTCTCGCCTCGTCTGTGTGTCATGGGTCACGTGGTTCTACACCCGTCACGTGGCCCTCGTTACAGGACGACAAATACAGAAGGTGTACTCCATAACGTATACATGAAGCTTACGAACACAGACACCATCATCATCTGCCTAGCCTTTTCCCAACTATGTTGGGGTCGGCTTCCAGTCGAACCGGATGCAGCTGAATATCAGTATTTTACATGGAGCGACTGCCTATCAGACCTCCACAACCCAGTAACTGGGTAATACGATACTCTTGGTAAGACTGGTTGTCAGACTTTCTGACTTCTGACCAACAGTAACGACTGTCAAAAATCTACAAATGACAGCCGGGACCAACGGCTTTACGTGCTTTCCGAGGCACGGAGGAAACTCGCTATGGTAAATGGTCATCCATCCACAGACCAACCTCGGCAAGCGTGGCCTAACCCGGAAGATCGGTCTATGCGGCTGTAATTATTTAGCCACGAGCTCCTCTCTACATACATAGACACCAAATGATACAAAAATATGACAATGTTAAAGCGAGCATTTTTCAGTGCAAAGTTTGAAGTAAGTATTAAGCTTTCATAAACCGTCCTTCTGTATGTTGTTACTTAGTGTGTGCACCCGTGACGTCACAGCGCGCGGCGGTGCGGCGTGACAGCTCCATTACAGGAAGCTGAGGCCGCGACGTGGCGACGGGCGACGTGCCCTCAACAACACTACACGATATTGTATTAAACAAGATATTACTACGACAAACTTACTTTACTAGGCTTCGGCCTGTTAGCGTTGTGTCACGCAAAAGTGTAACTGAGTTGTTCTATTGGTCAATAACTACAGTTAGGTAGATCTATTAATATTAACTGGGAAAATGTGACAGTAATTTAAATTGTAACTTTCGTAAGACATAAGTTTCGTAAGATATATTCAATTGATGACTACAGACCAAACAGAGTTACAGACCCAAAAGAAGCCCTCAGTCATGATCTGAACACGCGGCGCGGTCGCTAGTCGGGCGATCCCGAAAAATGCAAGTGACTGAAATCTTTAGGGCTCTTACGCACCACGTTTTTTTCAGGCGCTGTCGACGCGCGTCTCACGCAACTATAACGCGCTGCAAACGCGATGTTATCGCAACCAATTTATCTATTCACACGTTCATAAAATTGTAGTATGCAGACGACTTTTTCGCGAGCTGTCAACGCGCTCGTAGCGCGGAGTTACATCGATACAGACGCGCTGGCACAGCACGTCTCTTTAGCTGCAAACACACATACAGCGCGTTTTAATCCAAGGAGAGTTGCTCACGCGCATCTGTAGCGCAATAAAAGCTCCTTCGTGCGCGTGCTACACGCGTTTTACTTTGCAAGGAGAGTTGCTCACGCGCGTCTGCAGCGCGTTTCTCGTGAGTTTGCAGCGATGCAATCGCAAGTAATCTGCCTATTTCAAGTTTAACAGCGCCGACAACGCGCGATAGCGATACGCGAGTCGACGGTGCCTGAAAAAAACGTGGTGTGTTTGAGCTCTAAATGCACGATGTGACAAGGTATGATATTACATCGCAAATAACTTTTACCACGTTAATACACGTTTTAAGTAGTGGGTGTATGAATAAACTATCTTTTTTTCACTTTTCGGACACTATACTTGTGCCGAAGGATATCACACCATGGTGATCTGCAATGGTGGCTCTTGGTTCTTACGTACACATGTTATGTACACTCGTGGCCACTGTACTGTTTTAAAGACACTATAAATAGCCACATGTGTACTAAACGGACACATTGGCTGTAATTGCTGACGTGGAGGGCGTGAGCGAGGTGGGCCCATCGCAATCATTGCACAATCAGTGGCCGATCCGGACACTGGGCCACCTGGTCGCGGTGATATTGAAACTTAATTAAGATTAGACAATCAACAAGTTGTACGAATAATGGTATAAGATACTCCATACTGTGCATGCATAGAAGTCGTTTATTTTCTAAACATCTTTTCAATCAATCCGTGCGGTGCATGAAAATAGCCTCCATGAGTGACGATACTTAAGTACGTCCGGCGCACCCTGGGCAGTCAGCCCCGCTACCAACCTTGCTGACTAGCTAATCTTTTCACCACGGCATGAGCTATTCTTGTACAGCTCGTGCCGACACGATAGAAGAAGAATCAATCCGTCAATTATCTTCCCTTGTTCATGGCCTTTGACTGATGATATTTCAGCTCTGATGGCACATACATGAATAGCTATTCAACTTGCTAACTTAACTTAACTTGTAACTAAATACCCTTACTGATATCTAGCAGACTGCCTCTGCTTTTAAATATTACATTACCTTAAGTTTGTAATGCTAGTCATGCCATTGACTTATTTAATGCTTCCTTTTAAAACAAAGAAAGAAATACCCACTGATTTTACTAATTTTTGTATTATAACTTTCGTGAGACACATTCATATTTATGATTATTTACGGTTTACTCACGTGCATTTTTTCGGGATTGCCCGACTAGTTTCGGACCCAAACGGATTTTACTAATGTTAGATCAATTTTAACTGAAGAATAGAGACCTTTTGACTGATTGCCTACACGAAAATTGACAAATTTTGCCTAAATATAATTAATTCACTTGATTAATTTTTTGTATCAATTCAGAATCTCATTATGAACAGGTGTTTAGTATCTATTTATATATAATCTGAAACATTCAGTGTCTCCTTTTAAGAGTATATTTAATTCACTTTAAATCTTTAACGTAATTAAATGCGTCTCTTTTTATCTACCGCATCTTTTACAATCCGTATCTTCAGAAGTTGAAGACATCCTTATTTAATTCTAATTCCGAGTTTATAAGGTGTCGGCGTCGAGTCGAGTGTAAAAGTAAGACGCCACTAAATAAATAAAGCATGTAAGAGAGTGTTAAAACAAAGATACCGCGTCCACAGCAAAGCGAGGTGATGCGGTAGACCACCACATGGATAGGTACAGAAGGACCATCCTAGAAATGATGATAGCCAGTTTCAAGAACACACAGTGAACGAAATAAACAGCGCTCAAGCGCGTCTATCTACGCGCTGTGACTGTTGCGTGTCAAATACAATGTCGATTTCTTTTCACGAATTGTTACGATTGAACCTTCTGTATTTATTCTGTGCCGGCTCTGTGTATGGGAGTGGATAACTGAATATACTGCCGCCCTCTTGAATTATTTGTTTATTTAATTATAAAACAATCAGCAAGCTTGTTGAATGGGCGGGGATGAATCACACAGAATGACCGCGGGCGAGTTCATGTGATTATGACGTACACATAAAAGTGAGCATGATTGTTTTACAGATGTTGGGAGTACATTATTTTTTAAGTAGGTATCGTTGAGTGTGGGTAATCTTTTGCTATTTAATATATTACCTACAGTAGTAGTAGAGACTTTGGCCAGAGAAAAGAGCAAAACCAACTAAAAAAAAAGTCATGTCGTGGCAGATTACATTACAGTTACTCGTATCAAGCAGGCATTTGATAGTCATTATTAACGTAAACGTAAAGCTAATGTGAATGAATTTTTAATCCAAAATACATTCCCACCAAGAGCATTCATGTAAAGAAAGCCAAGTCTTGCGACTCTTTTGCCATGTGAAGTTCTGATATCTAACGTAGATAAGGCTGGCATTTCATTTATAAAATGTTTTTCGTACTTCAACTACAATACAACACTACAACTACAATCACGTAGCATAAGGATATACTAGACTTCTTATTTACCGTGATACAGATTTGTTTAAAACAATAACAAGTTATCTTGCATCACAGTAATCCTCATGCTGCGTGATTGCCAAGTCGGAAAAATATCTTTACAAAGAAATACCAGAATTGGATATACATTATTAGATCTCAGAACTCTTTACAGCAAATTGGCTTTCTTTACATAAATGCTTTTGATGGGATTTCATTTATTATTGTAGGTTCCATTTCTTGCAGAATGGCTCCGGTGCCCGCAAAGACCACTTTCTATCTTTCTCCTTTGCCAGGTAACAAAACCGAAGTGACTTCTATTTTTCTACTAACGCCATCTAATTGCAGTTTAGTAAAAATATTTGAAACACACACATTATTAACAGACATTAATTCGGAAAAATCGGTCAAGTGCAAGTGAAATATAGTCGGAAAATAACTACATTTATAATAATTTTATACTACATAAGCATAGTAAGTTTTTGTCTATTATTTAGGCAAACGCGAAAAAAAAATTAAATGTTTCCTTCCTTTCCTTCTTAAACTCTAGCAGTATGCCAAATATCAAGTTTGTACGTCTGCTAGAAGTACCTTAGAATTTGATTATCGTTGAGTTAGTCAGTGAGTGAGTGTGACGAAATAACGGAACTTTGATGTTTGATATTTTGTAGGCTATTTAAGCAAGAAACTTGTAATTTGTCTATTTAGTTAAATACTTTAAGTACTCTGACATAATTTTCAGACTTTCGCTCTCATCCATTACAAAGATATACTCGTAAGGGGCTTAAAAGTGTCTTGAGTTGTTTCGAGAAAAGATGTAGGCAGTGCCTGCTCGACGTTGGTGGGGGCACTCCCGTGCCCCTTGACTATCCTAGTATAGCATTTTGGTTCAAAATGTGACAAGTACAATTTGTACCATAGATAGGTATTAATAAAGTATGAATACGTCGTACACCGCGGCGTATAAATCAGTGGACAAATCCGTGCACGCACACACATGCACGGATTTGTCCGGCGCGGCGCTAGCGTCACAGTCTACCTATATCTTACTCCTTACAGTCGGTCAACGTAGAACATTGTCGCAGAGCAATCGTGCGGGGGGTTGCGGGGGGAAGGAGCGGAGGTTATGTCCCGAGTAGCCATTCTGCATACTTGGGACATAACCTCCGCCCCTACATAATTTTGATAATTCATAGGACCTGTCAAATGTATGGGCGTTGACCCACTGTATGTAGTAAGTAGGTGCACTGTGCTAGCGTCATCAGACTCCACGCGCCGGACTTATCCACGACCCGCATACCGAACCGCGAACCATAACATTCACACGCAGGTTTGTTCGCGGACTTGTCGCCAGCGACAAATCCGGCGGACGGGTGCGCGTGTGAACGGTGGCCTTAAGTTTACGTTACGAAACGTCACAACATTCGTGCCAGTCCCGCTGTTCTTGTTTCAAAACATTTCGTGAAGGATTACAATTTTACTTAAATACTCCAGTATAAATCTATAATTTTAGGAGTATGTAATTAACCTATTAATTTAATTGAGGTTAGTAGTTTTACACTATTGATTGAACCACAAGACAACTGTATCCTTGAAACTTGATATGTTTTAGTGTGTGGACATTTATGAGTTATCAAAATAACGGTATATGGATGGGTCTTACATTACATATCATACGTATACGCAGAAGAACCAAGGTAATCGACATAGCTCGAAGAATTGCCAAACTTAAGTGGCAGTGGGCGGCACATTGCTCGCAGAACGGATGGCCGATGGGGCCGAAAGGTTCTGGAGTGGCGACCGCGTACTGGAAGACGCAGCGTGGGTAGGCCTCCCACAAGGTGGACCGATGATCTGGTGAAGGTCGCAAGAAACCGGTGGATGCGAGAAGCACAACACCGGTCGATGTGGCGATGCTTGGGGGAGGCCTATGTCCAACAGTCGTCTTTCGGCTGAATGATGATGATGATGTATACTTATTTTACTTGTAGAATAGAATATACTTTATTGTACACCAAATATGGTACTTGTAGTACCATAAATTATGATAATTACCCATAATATTATTGTTGTTTTTGTTTGTATGTACTGTCAGAGGGGCTCGTGACTAATTAACAACCGTGCCGATCATATTTGCGAGGTTAAGCTGCGTTTGTTGCGGTCAGTCCGCGGATGAGTGTCCTTTCGTTACACATGGATACCCCTCCGTGTATTGGAGAGCATGTTAAACCGTCAGTCCCGGGTGTCATACAAATACCTATGAGAATCGTTACGGGTAGTCAGTGTAATGTAGGTATATTTATATTAATAATATGACAACTGGTGGGTAGAATAAAATATGAGTTAAGTCACGTAATGACTAAGCATTGTAAACCAGTCGGCGAATACACTAGTTTCTGTCAAGGCGTGTTTTACTTCCCCTCTCATATTCAACAGTGGCGACGAGATTTTACGAACTTATCGTGTGTACGGTGATTGTGAACATGAAGGGATCAATTGGAAAAATATCGGAATTCGATATCCATAAAGATGACTGGAGGATTTTTGTGGAACGGTTAGAACAATATTTCGTAGTGAATGAGGTTAAGGACACTTTGCAAGTACCGACATTAATCACAGTAATGGGTACCGAAAGCTACGAATTATTAGTGAATTTGTGCACTCCTGTGAAACCAAAAAACAAAACTTTTCAACAAATTGTGGATATCATGGAAAGGCATTTACAACCGAGACCGAGCGAACTCGCCGAACGGTATAAATTTCGGCGTAGGACGCAGAAGGGGGGGGAGAGCATTCTAGAATATGTGGCCGCACTCAAGAAGATGTCCATGACTTGCGAGTTTGGTAGTTGGTTAGAAGAAAGTTTGCGGGATCAGTTAGTTTGTGGCATCAGCAGTGAAGTAATTAGACAACGTTTGTTCGCTGAAAGCAAACTAGATTTCGCGAAGGCCTATAGCTTAGCAGTTAATTTGGAAGCAGCTGAAAAAGACGCGGCTGCAGTGGAAGGTCATGAAAAATCACCAAACACAGCCGTAGCGGTGGACTGCCAGGCGATGGTGGCGGGAACGTCGCGGATGGGGAGCGTAGTAGCACGCAATGCGCGGGACGTCTACGGCGCGGTACGTCAGGCCGCCTCGCGTAGGCCGCGGCCGCGGGGTGCCTACGCACCGCCTGCGCCCGCGCCCACGCAGCTTGGTGAGCGTGCTCAGCGACAGCGACCGTGTAAGGTGTGCGGCGGTGCACACGATGCGGCAGGCTGTAGGTTTAGCCAGTATGTTTGCCGGGCGTGCAACAGGCCGGGTCACTTGCAGCGTGTGTGCCCAAGGGTGACCGACCAGTACTGCGTAGAAGTTCCGAGTGAAGGTGAAGACCAATTAAGTGACAGTAACGAGAGTGAAGAGGTAATTTTTATTGATTTTAATCAGTTATCTTTAAATCAGTGCAGACCGATATTAATTCCCCTTAATATACATGGCAAGGTAGTCACTATGGAGTGTGATACAGGCAGTGCTATATCTTGTATTAGTCTTGAAATGTACAAAAGAGAATTCAGTGACTTATCCATTAAACATTGTAAGTTAGTGTTAAGATATTACACTGGAGAAATCGTGCAACCGGTTGGTGTTATTCGGCCACGGGTTAAACATAAGGATTTAGTTAAGACGTTAGATTTGTATGTAATTAACGATGCAAAAACTGCTTTGTTAGGCAGACAGTGGCTATTTGAATTAAATATGCAGCTTCCCTGTTTTGAGTATAGCGATGTAAATACATTGAATAGTGAATCATTGTTGTTACAATTCAGTTCCAGATATTGTAATGTGTTCGCGGAGGGACTGGGCTGCTATACCGGCGGGCCGGTGAGCATCCACGTGCGTGACGGCGCGCGGCCCGTGTTCATGCGCGCGCGCCCCCTGGCGTACGCGCTGCGCGAGCCGGTGGAGCGCGTGCTTGAGCAGCACGTGCGGGACGGTATCCTCACACCCGTCGAGCGGTCTGACTGGGCCACACCTATTGTGCCAGTCGTAAAAAAGGATGGTAATATCAGGATTTGTGCCGATTATAAAATAACTCTTAACAAAGTCTTAGAAATTGACCGTTACCCACTTCCCAGAGTAGAAGATTTGTTAACGCGTTTACACGGGGGGCAGCGATTTAGTAAAATTGACCTCTCCCAGGCATATGCGCAATTTGTATTAGACGATTCAAAAAAATGTACCGTTATTAATACCCACAAAGGTTTATTCGTATACAATCGTTTAGTGTATGGTCTAGCTTCGAGTCCGGGCATATTTCAACGTCACTTAGAGGAAATGTTTGCAGATTTACGTTGTGTTGGAGTTTTTATTGACGATATTATTAATACCGGCAAATCTACAGAGGAACACATAGATAATTTGCACAAAGTATTTCAAAGGTTACAGAAATATGGGCTACGTGTTAAGAAGGAGAAATGTGTCTTTTTCACAGAGTCAATTAGTTATCTCGGGCATGTAATAACAAAAGACGGTATACATACTTGTCCTAATAAAATTATAGCTATCAGTAACACACCTGCGCCGTCTAACGTAGCAGAACTTAGATCGTTTATTGGTATGATTATGTACTATTCTAAATTTGTTCAAAACATAAGTACGTTGTTAGCACCACTTTACGATTTATTAAAAGCAGGGGTGAAATATGAATGGACCGGTAAATGTGAAAGGGCTTTCGAAGAACTGAAGGCTAGGTTAACGAGTAGTGAGGTCCTCATGCATTACACGCCGTCGCTGCCGCTGGTGTTGACGGCGGATGCGAGCAGTGTGGGCGTGGGCGCGGTGTTGGCGTACCACACACCGGCGGGGGAGCGCCCCGTGGCGTACGCGTCTCGCTCACTGACTCCAGCGGAGCGACATTATTCACAGATAGATAGGGAGGCGCTTGCTATAGTATTTGCTATTCGTAAATTTCATCAGTACTTGTATGGAAGGAAATTTCTTTTGAAAACAGATCACAAACCTCTAACATACATATTAGGTGATAAAGTAGGTATACCCAGTCATGGCAGCGTCAAGGTTGCAACGTTGGGCTGTACTTTTATCGGGTTATCAATATGATATTGAGTATGTTAGCTCAAAGAAAAACTGTGCTGACGCGTTATCAAGGCTGCCACCCCATGCGAATAAGCGAGATATTTCCGTGAAAGAAATTGCATACAGTAATTTTGTTGAAAATTTTTTACCTGTGACAAATGATGATGTCAGGAAGGCAACCGTTAAGGATAGTATTCTGAGTAGAATCAAATTTTATATAGAAGGGGGTTGGCCAATAACCTGCCCGGAAGAGGAATTAAAAGCATATTTTGACAGGCGCAACGAATTATATATTGAGAACGGTTGTATTATGTGGGGCTATAGGATGATTATACCTGACGTATTGAGATCAATTGTGTTAAAACAATTGCATATTAGTCATATGGGCATTGTGAAAACGAAGGGCTGGGCTAGGAGCTATGTGTGGTGGCCGCGCATTGATAACGACGTGGAGACTCTGTGCCGCGAGTGTGACACGTGTGCGCGGGAGGGGGACGCGCCGCCGCGTGCGCCGCCGCAGGCCTGGCCGTACGTCTCACAGCCGTGGACTCGACTTCATATTGACTTTTTAGGACCTTATAGGGGTGAATCATATTTAGTATTGGTGGACTCGAGTTCGAAGTGGTTGGAGGTTTTTGAAATGAAACAAAAGAATGCGGCTAGCGTCATTAAGATACTGCGGAGTACTTTTGCGAGATTTGGTTTACCGGTGGAACTGGTGTCTGACCAGGGGCCACCGTTTACAAGCTTAGAATTTGAAACATTTTTAAAGATTAACGGAATTAGGCAGCGATTTTCACCGGCTTATCATCCTGCATCTAACGGGGCCGCCGAGAATGCAGTTAAGTTATGCAAGCGGGCTTTAAAAAAAGCATTAAGAGATAATGTTGATATCGATGCCGCTCTGCAGACTTTCTTGTTGGCTTATAGGAATACAGTGCATAGTACAACAGGGGAGACACCCGCTAAGTTATTGCAGAAACGTACATTGCGCTCCCGTTTAGATCTGCTTCGTAGCGATTATGTAGTTGATAACCGAGTACGAACTGCGCAGGAGAATCAGACTAAATGGGCAGGTGGAGTCCAACGTAATTTTAACCAGGGGGATACTGTATGGGCAAGAGGTTACGGAACGCAGGATAAGTGGGTTAAAGGGAAGGTTTTAAGCAACGAAGGTTCACGTAGGTATGTGTTAGATAGTGGTAACGGACAATTAATAAAAAGGCATGTAGACCAAATTCGGCGCAGATCTCGTTTATCCGATGTCCTTTGTCCTAGTGAGGACACGCTCACGAGCGGGTGTGAGAATGCCGTTTCGACCGAGGGTGTGGTGGTGGATAGGAGTTGTGTAAGTTCACCAGCACGGGAAATAATCCAAAAGGAACCGCCTGTGGTTACAGAAGGGCTTAAGGCAAGCACGTCCCATTCACCACCGCAACCCAAGTCCCCATATCCTAAGAGAAATCGCAAACCAGTTGTTCGGTTTGGTTTTGAAATAGATTAAGTTTTATGTATGGAATAAATCATGTTTTGTTTTGTATAACTTACTTAAGGGTCCTTATTTAGTGGTGGAGGTGTAATGTAGGTATATTTATATTAATAATATGACAACTGGTGGGTAGAATAAAATATGAGTTAAGTCACGTAATGACTAAGCATTGTAAACCAGTCGGCGAATACACTAGTTTCTGTCAAGGCGTGTTTTACTTCCCCTCTCATATTCAACAGTCAGAAGCCTGAAAGTCTGACAACCGCTCTAACCTTAGGATATATCGGCATTTGCCAAATAACAACCGCTCTTTGTAAAATACTGATATTCAGCTGCATCTAGTTAGACTGGAAGCTGACCCCGGCGATAGTTGGGAAATCGCTAGGAGGAAGATGTAGGTATAGTCACGAGCACAAATATGGTATACATGTAGCGAAATTCAAGTGATTTTCTCCTTATACCGATTGAATTTACAAAATATTTTAAACTAGCGACCCGCCCCGGCTTCGCACGTGTGCGTTTTATAGCTTAAAACTTTCCTCTTGAATCACTCTATCTATTAAGAAAAACCGCATCAAAATCCGTTGCGTAGTTTTAAAGATCTAAGCATACATATGGACAGACAGCAGGAAGCGACTTTGTTTTATACTATGTAGTGATGACATAATTATATTCGTATGCATTCGTAGATACTATGTAAACAATATTTCAAGCTTTTCATTACAACTCCTTCGTTAATGCAGTCAACAATTTCACTAAGTGTATACATGTTGGTGCTAATGACTGTACAGTCATCATATTCAACCATTGAGCCACTTGCAACCATACTCGATTTAGCCGTAATAATACTTGTTCCATACGAATATAATCCAATTTTGTATGAAGTGTCTGGATCGAGGATAGCGGCAAATTGCTCAACGATTAATTGTGTTGTATTATGTTCAGCTAAAGTCACAATTCAATGATTTGTTCCAGAAAGCCCCTCGTTTACTGAGTGTGTTACACCGATGGCTTTTCAAACAGTAGTTGAAAAATAGTTAGCGCGTGACGTCACCCTGCCTCACCCCGGTGTTGCATCGTCATAATACGGAGCATTGATTGTAACGGACGGCTGAGCGGTCTGCACAGACACGACTGTGCACAGCACAACCAGGTCAACTGTGTACACGTTACACACGAGACCAGTGACACAGTTCATCGGTCCTTCCAATACTTTCATTTTAGAGTCATAAAAGTAGGAGTACAATGATGTTGTTGTGAGAGAACCTTGTGAAAGCTGAAAAAGACAAACAAATAAAATATCTTGATCTAGCACACGAGATTGTCGGCATGTGGGATGTGCACTCAGCAGTCATTGTCCCGATAGTCGTTACGGCGAATGGCCTAATAGCCAAGAGCCTCGATCAAAACCTCATGAGGCTTTCGTTGGGCGGCTGAATCAAGGGCTTGATACAAAAAGCAGTATTCCTTGACACGGCACGCATAGTTAGGAGGTTCCTTTCTCTAGGGCTCTGACTGCCGGCCGCTTGAACCCTGTTGCCGATGCCGGTGGGCTACTATTTTTTATATTTTTAAATGTTTTTTCATAGGCATTTTTAAAAATATAAATTATATGATGTGTAATAAATTAATGTTGTTGTGATAATAACATGAAAATGAAAGACGTGATTAAAGCGCTAGGCAGAGGTGAACAAACGTTCCGTGTGGTTCCCAGCAAAGAAAAGGTTACCTTTTCTCCATTTGTGAGTATTGTAAAAGGCGAGTCAGCGATAACAGTAGTGGGCAGCGTCCTCCTGTCTGGTAATAACAACAAACTGCATCACCACCTAACAAGCTGGTAGTTATTGCAATCTACACTTTGACCGCGGCTTACTTTCAGCAGTGGACGTTTACAAGCTCGTATGATAAGGGTAAGGTATAATTATGTGTTGTGCTTGCAGGCATTTATTTCTGTCCGTATGTCATAAGTACTACTTCTTGGCCAGTAGAGGGGGAAAAAAAACCTCAAGTTTGTTTTGACCAAAATTCAGCAACGCGAACTGCTTTTACTACCGCTGTCACTACATCCTCAAGTGTGCTGGTGACAGGGCATGCGGAGCAAGATGTAAGGTGGGCCATTGTTTGCGAAGAGACGCCGCATACACACTGAACATCAGAGCCGTCTATGAAGCCTCATTTGTCAAAATTGTCTTTGCTGTGGTCGACTTGAGTACGAAGTCTATTTAGAGTTTTCCAAATCAGCCATGGTAGCGCGTGCCCAGCTGGATGGCTCTCTGATGGTTCGATAAAGAAATTAGGAGATTTAAGTACCTCTTGCCATAGATCGTATCTTCTTGTAGAGACGTTGCTATTAGTAAGACTCACTCACCCAAGGTAACTTTTCCAGCTTTTGAGCTTATGAGGCGCTGAGCTATAGTTGTGCATTGCATGATGTGGGTCATCTTCTAGATTCGCCCTCTCGATGCGACTTGCTAATGTCCTACGAACTTCTGTCAGTGGATACATTATTCGTACTGGGGTCGGTTTAAGACAGCTAATAGTAATCCGCGAGATTTCATCCTAATGTTGTATTCATTAACGTAGCGTGTGCGGAACGGCTCCATACTGGACAGGGTATTCACCAGCAAAAAAGCAGAGCGCTGTTCTAGTTGTTCAGAAGTCTCGGGGAGATTTCCTCATTTGGTGGATATTAGGCGACGTAGTTAGGTGTTGGTATGTACTTTCTGTTTAACATGTCATACGCTGGCGACTAGTGTTTATAATTATAGGATGTTTGTAACAAATAACAATAACATGATGCTGTGTTCCGTCGAGTATGTTTTCGCTGAAGGTTGTCAGGGATGACAAATAAAAAGAACAGCACAGTGTAGAAGCGAATAAACTAAACTTAATATAATCCATACACATGCTATAAACTAATATCAAACTCTTACGGAAAACATTTTTGTTTGAACTACCTAACATAACAACAAAATGCTAATAGGGATTTATTAAAAAGTGTTGTGGAAACAAACGGAATGTGAAAAGTAAACGCATCTTATGTTTATAGTAAGTACATGAAAATTAGCCTTTTGCGAACTTTACACAAAATATGAGAGCGGACTATAGTCCGCGTACAAGCTTCCTTTGAACAAAGTAAATAAAACTACAAAACGTGGTGCGGTACGAGCAGCTAGCATTAATGATACCAAACTATTAGTTTTACTGTAATTATCACTTTTTATATCATTCGCTGAAATTGAAGTAAGAGTTATTTATTTAATTTTTTGTTTATGCTCGGAATTAGTACAGAGGTGGATTAATAACTTAGGCATTTCCTACCAGCCGACTAGGATGATGCAGATACTGAACATGGTAGGTGCACTGAACAACACTGTTATGATTCGATACGATATTTAAAATAAGCGTAAAGGTTACTATAACTTATTATGTGTCTGATATTGTTTGTTTTGTTATTCAATCATCTTGGTACAAAATGTGTGTGTTATTTATTTATTTATTAAGGATCTCCAACAAAGGACATACACAGAAAATCACAAAAATTGGTAAATAGAATGAGCCTTATATCTGTCCTTATCGTAGTCCGAATTGTACAAAAAGATAATCGCGTTATTATTTTTCAAACTAGTGTCGTCAACACTTGCACATAAACAGATAGGTACGATCACAGCTAGTCCTGCACGAATTATGGCTTCATCGAATTAATATGACTGAATTTCGCTCTGATATGAATTAATTGTTGACAAAAACGATAGCAAAGTTAGCAAGGATATAGGATAACAAGATTTTGTTCACTCTGTAAAAAAGGCTTTTAATTATCACATTTAATATGTTCTCGAGTCATGTAATATATAGCGATTCTACTCGTCGTTACACCTAAAAATACAGTTTTGCTATTTACTCAACAAAACACTGAGGGAGTCAGTCATCTGCGTAACGACACACGCTACGATCCACCTACGTGCTACGCCGCGCTACGAGGGTGCGCTACGCATCACTGTCGTTCTCTCGTGTGACGTAATTTATTCCATCGTTATGCAAATTCGTTTCGACTTCAGTTTCGTTCGACTATTTTGCATTCCAACGTAATTCTCCTCCAATTATGTAAATTAATTACTTTTGATGATCATTAATTAGGATGAATTGGGGCAGCTTTCATTTTGTCTTCGCTAAGTAAATATTTTGTTCGCGATGATCTTAATATTTGTGATATAAATAGGTTCTAATAAATTTGACTTAAGTAACATTTCAATTTATTTTCGCAGCCATTCAGTCTTGGTATTAATGCGATTTAGTGTTGAAATGACATAATTGCCAACGATGTCAGATATAATATTGAATACACACGGAGAACGACGGAGTAATTTAGTGTTGAACCAGAAAGAGGCTTGCGTCGCTGGAAGGGGCCGCAGGGCGGGGGCGGGGGGTGGCTCGTGTGGGGGAGTGGGGAGCAGGGGGGAAGTCCGAGGTGTAATTACAGCTGCAATCAGAATCCCAATCTGTCGGCGGAGTGTCGGCGACACATTGACAGTTGTCCGCGACATGCAATGTTGCACAATGTTGCGCAGCGTCACTCAGTGGACAGTAAGCAACTATGTGGCGGCGACGTAATTGTTACTGTGATCCTGAGACAAGCAAACGTCCACGTTACATTAAACTGTATCAGCTGTGGAGCCGCCGGTCAAGTGCGCACAAACATGACCAGGTTTTATAATCAAAGTAAGTATGGAAGACAACGGAAAAGAGTAACAAATATACGCAAGTAAGCTATTTATGTAGTAATCGGGTGTTATGACGTAACTTGCTAGTGGAATATGTTCAGTATTGTATTGAAAAAGTCTCAAATGAGAGAGGCTTCATCTACACCATTAACGATTTAATAGTGTGAAGATGGAACTTTGACGTTTTCTTGAAACTAAATACTATAAAAAATTAAACTTTAAAAAAAAGTAAAAACCGACTTCAAAGAAATACTAAAAGGAGTAAAATAATTACCATAATATAAAATTAACAGTTTCAGAAGTCGGTGGCTTCTATTTGCTTCAGTGTAGAGTTGCACCGACTTCTGAAACTGTTAATTTTATATTATGGTAATTATTTTACTCCTTTTAGTATTTCTTTGAAGTCGGTTTTTACTTTTTTTTAAAGTTTAATTTTTTATTAAATACGTTTTAGTGTCATAATTTTAACCCCCTCCTTCATAACCCTTCTTTTTGGTTTTGACGTAATCGGGCATAAAAAGTCCTTTCAAATGATACCTTACACGATATAATGAAAACATTCCAAAGGGGGGGGAGGGGGACACACGCACCCCCTCCTCTTTTCCAGTAGTCAGTTCCCAACAACAAATATAAACAAAGCAATATTAGTAATTTGAGAATTTTGCTTTGATCCGATGAGGAGTTCCGTTCCATATCTCTGAAGTTCATGGTCTAATCATAACAAAATTTATATAGAACCAATCGGGAAGTATACCCTTTTGAACAAAAAAAGAATTTTTCAAATCGGTTCATAAATGACGGAGATATGAGGTAACAAACATAAAAAATAAAAAAAAAACATAAAAAAAAAATTAAAAAAAAATACAACCGAATTGAGAACCTCCTCCTTTTTGAAGTCGGTTAAAAATATTGAGATTTGTGGAACTATAATAGCAATATTATGTACGTAATTATATAGTACTAGCTGCACCCGGCATGCGTTGCAATGCACTTTTTCCAACATACTACTTACCTACTACCTACCTGCAGAAACAAAATCAAAATAGTAACAAAAAGTTAAAACCATTTTCATGCATGCGGTAAACAAATGAAGAATATGGACATACTGAGATAATTTCGATTTTTTTTAATATCAACATTTTCTTTCATAAGAACCTTCTCCTGACAATTACGAACACAACAAAAAAAAATTTAACGAAATCGGTCCAGCCGCTCATGCATGATGCCGTGACCAAGGGAAATAGGGATTCATTTTTATATACATAGATTACAAATTGTAATATAGGTATAATACACAAATGTCAGTAAACGAACACACAAACTGTACCGTCTCACCTCGCAACTAGTTAAAGTACAGACGTTTGATCCGGCGTCTGTAGTATAACGGCTCGAGTCACAAGTACGTCAGCGCGGGATAACACTCTTTGTGTCGTTCAACAATGCGTCACTTTGCGCAACTTTCTCAATTTCCTGCCGCCGGCGTCGCTAAGACTTGCCGCGACCTGTCGGTAATACACCGCCTTCACAGTAAATACTTGCTTATTATTGTCACCTAATAAATTGAATACGACACACAACATGGCTGTACAGAAGGACCAGTCTTTACAATAATGATAAGTCAGCATGGAGTGACGATGAAACATATACCCTCTTATTACAAAACATGGTTTAAACCAAAACTAAGGTAAATCGAGATTTAAAATACACCCATCACTTTCTTATGTCATATAACAAAAAGAGACGGGGGTATTTTAAATCCTGGGTTTTTCTTAGATATTTTTATGTAATAAAGTGCGGGGCAGTAGTACGGAGCTCAGAGGTGTGAGCTGGGTTCGAGCTCAGACGCTCGTGCATAGAAGGTAAGCGTTCAACTGGCTATCACTGTTTTTACTATGATCATAATTTTCCGCAATTAATTTATTTTACACTTCCTTGTTGGTCAAGCGTGACTACTAAGCGTGAGGTGCTGGGTTCGACCCCAGATCGGGTAATAGAGGAGTTTTTTCCACTTCCTTGTCTTTTTTGAAAAACACATGAAACGAAAACAAAAGTCGTGATTTTTCATAAGTTAGTGGTACCGACACCTGGTTGAGGGCACGTGGACCTTCTGTGGTTATTATTTATCTCTGGCGCAGCGAGGTGAGACAGTCGCGTTGATTATAGCCGCAGGCGTGCTGCAGGCGCGCCGGTGCTCGCGACGTCTCACAAGATATGACGTCTTTGTACGCTGATCTACTGCAGGACGTTCACCTCTCACACGTCTTGATACTTGAGACTATCGCGCACTCACCTGCCATCAGCTAACTTACTTTGTTTTCACGTGTGATAAACAAGCTTGTCAGTACTTAAGATTTTCACTAGCAGACGTTATGTACATATTCTGTATTGTATTGCACCTTCACCAGACGTCACAGTCTTTCATTTAATTTATATGTTATTCACATAATATAATATCACGCCTGTATTCCCCGAAGGGTTGGCAGAGGTGTATAGTACACCCACATTTCACTGTTATGTTTAAGTCCCATGTAACAGGGGGCGAGCCTATTGCCACCAACTGAGCACGGGCTGATACTAAGAAAAACTCAAAAACACCTTGCCCGACCTGGGGATCGAACCCAGGATCTCACGCTGAGTAGTCACGCTTGCGACCACTAGACCTATGAGGCAGTCTTATTATCTAATCTAAATATATAAGGTCTTTCACTCACTCATCACGAAATATCGAAAACCGCTAAACGTATGAAGATGAAATTTGGCAGGGAGGTAGTTTATATTTAGTAGACGTCCGTTAAGAAAGGATTTTTGGAAATTCTACTCCTAAAGGGGTGAAATAGGGGATGAAAGTTTGTATGGAAAATTGTCACTTAACGGGTTCAAAATTTCACGCAAGCGAAGCTGCGTATAAAACTGTTTATTTATGATTAATTACGGTTTACTCACGTGTATTTTTCGGGATTGTCCGACTAGTTTCGAACTCGACTCGCGACCTCGCCACGTGATCAGCACATGATTAAGAGCTCCATTTGGGTCCGAAACTAGTCGGGCAAACCCAAAAAATGCACGTGAGTAAACCGTAAATAATCATAACAAGTGTGGAACGTGATGCGCGACTGTCCGCTGATCGTGAGCGATATGCATTGTCTCGCGAATCGGAAACGTTTACCGATACAGAATCACGCTTGAGTTCTCAGCGTATTCGAACATCTACTAACAGGTCTTTTGAAACGAGTGATAAGTTGTTTAGTCTGATGGGCATTTTCTGTTGACTTACAAAAATGAAAGATCTGGAACGTCTCGAATCGTCTCGCGCATCCCGTTGTTTTCCCGTCCCCGGGCTCTTAGAATTCGACATCAGACGTTTCAGATCTTCGATTTTGACGACCCCGTTGTCGCTGGCATAAGCAATAGGATCCGCGTACGAAGTCGCGGGCAGAAGCTAGTTAATCATAAATATGAATGTGTCTCACGAAAGTTATAATACAAAAAAAAAAAAACTGTTTATCCACTGCGCGTCGTGTCTTTTCGCTTGCGTGTATCTGTTTAAACTTGTGTTGACAGTTGATAGTTTCTGAGGCGCTTAATACAACTAGTCCAAGCTCTGCAGTGTATTGCGTGTTACTACAAATAGCTTTACATTTGGTCTCTTCTATTTTTACAACAGTCTCACCAACTATTACTGGCACAAAATACGTAGATAGTTATCGCTTCAGAAGCGTTTGAGTTATGAAGCATGGCATGCAATGAAACATAATGCCCCACTACGGCAACTATTACTAACTGTTGTTAGTAGTACTCACGAGTTTTACTAACAACAGTTTAACATGACGATCGTTAGCGTCGCAACAAATATTTTAATACATTCTAATTTTTAAAGCGGCAAACACACTATGCGACACGTGAACTTTGTCGGGCAAGTATGCGGCATGCATTGTTTTTTTACAAAATAAACATAAAAGGTCAGAAGTATGATAAAGAAGCAATTAAAAAACCGGCTAAGTGCGAGTCGGACAAGCGCACCGAGGGTACCTTGGAACGTTTAAAAAGTTATAAAGTTAAATTCATCGACCGCCTCAAAAACAATTAGGTATGTAGGGAAAAAAATTTTACTCTATACCTACGTATCTATAGATATTGTCCGTAGATGTAGGTACCTATGCAATGACATTCTTTTTTTTTTTTGAAAGTTTCTTTTTTTTCGTAGTAAAGGATATTTGCTGATTTCTAAAAAAAACTATGCTAGTTCCAGACATTGTTTTATTTTTCTTATAATATTTACATAAACATTTATCAACTTGAATTATTATTATTTCAGATTTATTGCTTTGCAAACTTCGGACTTATGGAGGGGAACGGTATTTATACAGTCATTTTTTATAAGTCAAAAACTATGCGGCATAAATGAAAATAAAAATAAATTCTGTAATGTGGAAATGAAGCCCTCACATAAACTAGTAACCCTATTTTAAAGTTTCAACTCCTCACTTCGGTCCCAATTGCAATGAAAATAATAGTTATTTGTTATACAAGAGTGCAAAGTTGCTTTTTAACCGTGTGCTCAATTTTGATGACCGAGCAAGCGAAGGATTCAAAAATTAGAATCCTGAGCGTTAGCGAGGGAATCAAAAGAGCACGAGGTGAAAAATCTTTGCACTCGAGTGCAAAACGTAACTTTTCATCCCACCTCAGCGAGGAAATGACTTAATGTAAAAAAAAATAACCTTCGCCGCTAGAATCACTTATTTTAGGTTTTTCACTTGTTTTCAAGTTTCTTGTTTTTAAACTAAGGTTTTAACAGTAGGACGTGAAAAGAAATAGGCCCGCGTAAAGCAAATTAAAAAAAAGTAATACACCAAGAAGCTTCCGAGTCTGAGTTTTAACAAATTAAAAAGGTTGTATAATAAATTCGGCACCATGGAGGTAGAAGTAAATAGGTTTAATGAAGTTTTGAATTCACAAACTTGGTGCACATGGTGTTCTAAATTCAATTTACTTTATCCTCTAGCGGATAAAACGGTTTTTGCACTCAGATATCGAAGAGCAAAAATACTCTTTTCGAGATGGGGGGGATGAAAAAGATATTTTCAATTTCACTTGCAATATAGTGGAAAAGCATTATTTAAAACTGTATTTCCAATTTCAAGTCAAATGTATTAGTAATTTCTGAAATAAGCAGATGTGATACACAGACGGAAGGACGAATGGCCTGACGAAGTCGCACCATAAAAACGTTTTTACCATTTTGGTACGGAAACCTAAAAATTAAAAGAAAACTGTCCTTAATAAATTGACACTGTGCAAGAGAAAGTTCCGTTAAAATTATAGTGATAAACTTTTATTTACTTCAAACGATTTCTGAAAACATGCTGCTTGATAAGACGAATCAACAAAGAGCCCGCAATTAAATACGATTGTAGTGTTCGAAGTGTTCCGCTTCACTATTCCGCATCACGACTTATCACGTTAATAAAGTGGGGCTTCTGAACCTTATTATAAGTTAAACGGACGCAGTGCGCGGCACACGGCACGCGGCACGCGGGGTGTGCCCCAAAGATCGCGATGATCGCATGCCGCGGCCACATTCAGTCCGTTCTGTTGTACACAGAATGTTCCCTTTAATTTGCAACACACAACATCGCACTAAATCACTCGGTTGCTCGAGAGCGATATTAAATTCATAGCGTGGCGCTCCGACATTATAGCTAAACAAATATTCCAGCTCGTAATACTATAATGGCTTTTTATTTCATCGCTCGCCTTCGACCTCTGCAATACCGAAGTGCAAACAACGCCTAAAATTAATATTTGAATACAGGATTATAGAATTAAGAAATTAAATATTGGCCTTATTGCACGATAATAATTTATACCCTACCTCAGTATTATTTTACAAGAATACTTGAAACGAGCGAATGATATTATAAACATAACATACTAGCTTTCGCCCGCAGCTTCGCTTGCGTGAAATTTTGAACCCGTTAAGTGACGATTTTCCATACAAACTTTCATCCCCTATTTAACTCCCTTAGGGGTTAAATTTCGAAAAATCGCTTCTTAGTTGATGCCTACGTTACAAAAGGAACCTACTGTCAAAATTTCAAGTTTCTAACCCCAGCGGTTTAGCCTGTGCGTTGATAGATCAGTCAGTCAGTCAGTCAGCTTCTCCTTTTATATGTATCATACTATGTGAGATGTATGTATCCTAACTTCCTAATCATATCCTAACTTTCTAACTTATTAATATTAATATTATAAATGCGAAAGTAAGTTTGTTTGTCTGTTACCTTTTCACGCCTAAACCACTGAACCGATCATCCTGAAATTTTTCATATACGTTGTCAGGTGTACAGAAACGGACATAGGGTAGGTATCTTTCATCCTGGAAAAAGTGCTGTTCCCGAGGAACACAACAATAATGATAATAGATGGCGCCACGTGTCTTTCGAATCATGATTGAATTATATTATTAAAGAAACTTTAGTAGTGTGTTAAGAGTTTTTTTTTTTTTGTTTGTAGAATGTATTTGAACGGCTCGCCGGCACACAGATAAACTCTGAGAGGTTTTCGTTGTGCGGCTACAAACAATTTTAAAATAGGTTAAGTTTTTTGGAAATAAATAAAAAAAAAAAAAAGTTTTTTTTTATTATAAATTTACGCGAGCGAAGCCGCGGGCAAAAGCTAGCTATAATATAAAGTGGAACACTGGAAATTATCCCCAACAACTTACATTATTACAAAAAGAATTAATGACACAAAAACTACAACGATAATTTCAAATTCAATGGATACCACGGTCTTGGGGTCATTAACCGTAAAATAAATACCATTTACAGTATAATAATTTAAATGACCGTACTAGGGATTGTTTTCACACGCTCATATTAACTTCGTCTTCACAGGTACAAAAATGCAGCATACAAGTAAGCAATATAACAATCCCTCTATACGTTTTTTTAAAGCAACGTTAACCTATGCAGTAATAATAATGGACTATGTCGATGAATAATGTACTTGAGCGCATTGAATATTCCATTGTAAGATCACATGTTACGGCCGCATTAGTCGACTCATTAGGCTTTTTGTGTGCGGATGACACGGCGCGGTGCGGTGCGCGGCAACCTGATGCGGTGCGATCCGATGCGGTGCGGAGCATTTTGGTTTGTGCGGTAGCGTGATGAATGCCTTAAGCCCACTCTCAGTTTTTGCTCGGGCGTGGAGACGTTAAATATTTAATGCCCGGTTGAGAGGAGGCTCTCGCCGGAAATGAATCGCATATTTTAATACGACGACTGCTATTTTAGCGTTGTAAGCTTGTGACGTCAGAATTAACGTAGAATAGTCTATGAAGGCTGGATGTGGTGGAGATGGTATGAGTATGTTTTGATGAACGAGAAGGCTTCCTGCTTCTGTATAATATATGTGTATATCCTATGTGTACTGTACTTGTTCTGATAGTATGCCACGGAGAATTATCACGTGTTTTATTTACGAGTTTAATGACAAAAAAACTATTACGACCAAAGGTTAGTCAAATCAAATCAAATGGTTTATTTGTGAAACATAGGTATACAATAGGTCATACATATAAAAATAGAACGCTATGTTTTGTTTTAAGACATACAAATATCATTACATGCAGAATAAATATGCTAAAAAAAATACATTAATAAAAGGAAACATAATAGAGATCATAAAAAAAAATTGCAGATCATAAAATTTTTTAAGTGCAACAATAATAATTATAATTCTTTATCGTTTAAAAACTCGTCTATTGTGTAATAGCATTTGTCATGAAGAATTTTCTCCAGTGCTATTTTGAATTTTGACAATGGCATTATTTTTATGGAATTAAGAATTTTATTACATATTCTAGGTTAGTATGCGAGAATATTTTTTACTTTGGTCTTTTATCGATTGTAGTGACTTCTTTCATATTTTATGAAGTGTATTTAATTAGTAAGTTAGCTGCATCACCGCTTTCACATCATGTATGTTACGTAAGCGTACAGCGAGGCACACTGCTGAGGTGGCAACAGTGTCACCTCCACGTTACAGTTGAGGTGCACAGTGTGACGCGCGGTCAGTTGTGGGGTGCTCACCTAACTCACGTTCAAATACCTCGTTTGTTCATGTGAGATTTGTGTTTGTTAACGAACCCACAATACAGGAACAATTATAAAGTGGCGCCAGGTTTAAAAAAACATTGTACCTTAGTTGTTTGTACAGCTTTTACGTATTAACAAACACTCATTTAGTTATTTATTTATTTTACTTTAACAACAACGGTCTTGGACCAATTACAGTAATTAAAGATAGAAAAATGAAACGTAAAAACAGAGTAAAATAGACATCTTTCATGAATCTCTCTCGCAATGTTTCAGACAAACTAATAAAATCTTCTTCCAATCATCCGCAAACAGATCACAGTTCGTATTATAATCCAAGAGTTCGTTGAGCGCAGTGAGAGTACGATGTATTGTCGATTTAGCTCGCGCTACAGTGCGACATGAAGGCACAGCAAAACGCTTGTGCTTCCTGTTGCGGTGGTAATTGTCCGGTACAAAGAATCGAGCCAGCTCATTATGCAGATCTGTTGCATCAATGGACCCGCGAAAAGTTTTACAAACTGTTGTAAGCTGATCACATGCTCTCCTTACCTCAAGTGAGTTGTAACCGAGGCACTCGAGAAGAAATTTGGTTGGGTAGAGGAACGGATAATAACCATGTACTTACGCGCTTTTAAACGAACGCTTTTTGCACCTTTTCTAACACACTCATTCCATCTTTATAATGTACATAAAGATTAGTGCACAAATGGCGCTTTAAGCTATTAGTTGTGACTCGCAGAGATACAGTACATAGTTTATCAGTTCGCTACAAATGTGCGGATAGATTTGCGCTGCCATGCTCCGCAACAATGTCGTTAACAACATACAGAACCATTACGTTCATACATCATGAAGTGTTTTGTTGAGTTTTCTTTTAACGCGAGACTTTATGGGATTATTCAACAGTAGTATCTTCAGACATCAGGAGCATTGATAATTGTGTGTTCTAATTGGTAGTCAGATACATTCGCAAGATGTATATAGTGTTTATATGCAAACTAGCTTTTGCCCGCGGCTTTTGACAAGCAACTCTTACCACACTACTAAAGTTTCTATAATAATATAATTCAATCATGATTCGAAAGACACACGGCGCCATCTATTATTGTTATTGTTGTTTTCATCGGGAACAGTACTTTTTTTCGGGATGAAAGGTACCTTATGTCCGTTTCTGTACACCTGACAACGTATATGCAAAATTTCAGGATGATCGGTTCAGTGGTTTAGGCGTGAAAAGTTAACAAACAAACAAACTTACTTTCGCATTTATAATATTAGTAAGGAAGTAAGGATTAATAGCTTGAAACTCCCTGACAATAATACAGTTCATATAAGGCCCTACACATCGTCAACAGACGTTATATTATTATTTTCACCAGGTAATATCTATATAATATTTCTATCTATTATTTATTATAAGGACGGAACAGACCAGCTAATCTTCTCAACGCAAAATATACCACACACGCACTGTTATTACACAAACTTAATAACTCCATACATTAATTTACATTTCTTTAGGTTTAGCGGTAGTCTCGGAGCATGTAGCACTAACTTTATGTGAACTCTTTACGAGAACAAACTAGACTGTCATAGTTACCCTTCATTATAAATATTCAAAAACATTACGCCGTAAATTCATAAGGGGTAGGGAGAAGTGTAGCTATTGTAGCTACCGTAACAAGAATGCATAGATTGCCAATTTACGTAAGGCAGGCCCATTTTCAGCAGTGGACGTTTACGAGCTGATATGATATGACAAATAAGGGTATAGTGCCACAAACTTATCTGTTCAGGTAGACATCATTGGAAATAAAACAGCCTTAACCGTTTTGAATTGACTTTCCAGTGTCTCGCTGTCCACTAGAGACGCTGCCAACTGAACAGCTAAGTTGGTGGAACTCTACATGTATGTATAAAGTAAATGCACGGTTTGTATGTACGGGTCCAGATCGGTGCATTATTTGACTTAACTATTATTTGTTCGGCATTAGTCCCTATTACAAAACGGCTTGAAATTCAAGTCTTCTCGGTGCCACGGTAAATAAGAAACGGGAACCGTAATTAACTTTTTTTTTGTCTTTCATCCTGAATCTCACGTAAGGTGATGTAAAACCGACAATCTTGGTCATATTAATTTTTAATACGTAATTAGCAATTGTAGACGAGACAGATATTTAGGTCAGCGGGTCGGGTATTAGATTTCGGACAAGTTTAAATAAAATGATAGTTTTTGAATGTATGTAAAATCTTGGCGTCTTTTCGTCAGTGGTCGTTGGACAGATATTCGTATGCAGCCAGTGACCGGCACTAACTGTAACTAATACTCTTGGAGTTTGCTCCACCGCGCAGCGCTCTCCAAGCACCGCTGCAGCGCATGACGTGCTGCAGCGCTTACTAATCACCGCGTTACCTCGCCCGAATACGTCGCCATTTCATTCACTAACTTCCAAACCTTTTAATACCCACCGGTCGCTTCCAGCGCTAAATTAGAGCAAAGTAAGCAATGAAGCGCAAAATATCTTACCGAGAGCTTTCTTTCAAGGTGAATTGTTTAATTATTAACGGTGAGCGAGTTGCAAATAATACAAATAGTTTACGAGCGCTTAAGTGACTGTTACGGCGGTAAACGCTCGAGAGGGCAATAAAGGGAATTATTCATCGGCGAGGAGCAAGTAATTAAATACAAATTAGGAGAGCAGTCGCGGTGAGGAAGCGTACTTTATTTAAAGTTAAAGCTGCTGCAGCAGATAAAAATTTATTTCCGTCATATTGTTGAAGTTTTACACGGCTCGAGTGTGCGGGTTACGTAACCCGCTCTCCACCGCTTGCACCCCCCTCCCTCCGCTCACGTTGCACCCGCACCGCTCTAAAACGGATTCCCTTTACAATATTTCTTTTCCAGTTCGAATGTGAATTTCCCGCGGCGATGCGAACTATTCATGCGCCCGAAGAGGAAAATTTATAGCGAGATATTTTTTTAACTTCCATTTGAATCGAAGTTTAAATATTAAAATGATATCGGCTGGCGCCGTGCCCGCGCCGCGCCCGCACCGCGCCGCGCCGCTCCGCGCTCGCTCGTTTCGTTTCAATTGAGCTGCGATTGAGCTGTGCGCCATTAAGCATATTATTGCCGAGTGTCAGCTGCAGATCTGCCGCGTTCCTATCGATATCGCCGTTATGTCTGCGTTGTGTCGTGAACCGTTCACTTTGGCATGTTTTCCCGCTTCCGGTCGCTGCATCCCAAATGTTTCCAATATTCTGCACTAAGACTGTACAAAACTTAAAACTTTGTTCAAGTACAGGTGAACAGTTTTGTGTTTTTATTTTGCATATGGGTTAGTGATGAATTCTGCTGCGTTATATGTACATGTGTTAGTATACACATTTGTTATGGGTTATAGGGTTTTTTATAAGAGCTTTATTTTCATATGATAAATAGGTAGGTACATTAGTAATTGATCAATTGCAATTTTAAGATTAGTGGAGCTCCTTGTGAAAGTACTACCGTCCGCGAAACCTAAGCTGAGCTTTGCATTTGTGTGAGAATGAATGCAGACGCGTCCTTTGCTTGGTCAAAACCGGTTTATACTGTTTTTTGGCAATCGTTTCTATGTGCACTCACACAAATGCAAAGTTCAGCTTACGCCTCGCCAGTTGTACCTCCATCAATATTTCTGCCGTTAAGCATCATTACTGTGTTCCGGTTTGAAGGGCTGGTGAAATTACAGGAACAGGAGACTTTCAGACTTTATCTCTAAGGTTGGCAAATCATCGGCAATCCTCTTGGTGTTGTGGGTGTTTATAAGCTTAGTTTTAGTATACACTAAACCTGAAACTAGTTTGTTCAGAATCACTAGGAAAATCGATTGACATATTTTTTCCACCACTTTTTTTCATATTTTTTTTCATAAATTTCGATTTTGTTTCAAAAGGTTTCTACCTATAACAGTTGACAGGAATAGACACCTTGAGGCTTGAGAAGATCCGCTCAGTCAGTTATCGTGTATTAGACAGCCCCTGCATAACACATTTCAGGCATTTCACACTTTAATAGGGAACTTAACGCGACATAAACTAAGGTGTAACTTGGAGATTTATTAAAAAAAACACATATTCAGACAGTTCTGATGAAAATCTTGTTGGGGTGGCTCGGTTTTTGTAAATACTAAAAATAACGTTGTATAGTTGGCAGTAAATACTCACCATCAGATGAGCCGGCGTTATATTTGCCAAATAATATTTTAAAAAAACATGAAAGAAAATTACATTAAATATTGACTTGAGAATCAATAGTACCTACATCGGCTACATTTAGTTATAGTTAACAGGTCACAGCAAGCAGGTGACTTGTGTGAGCAGGTAATGCTAGAACAATGGGGCGGCGACGGCCACTGTTCACTGTTCACGATGTACACAGAGCACGCATCGCGCCGGCTGCCCAACCAATTGATTTACAATTACTGTTGCTATTGACCCCCTCCCAGGCACCGGCAGGGGTGAGGGCGCAGGGGGGGCAGCATCAGGTGGCCAGCACCAATAATAGCGGTTCACCTGCAAGGCATTGTATAGTTTGTAGGTTTTAAATTAAATCTTTGCTCATTCAGATTTTAATCAAATGTAATGTAGGTACTTAAATGATTTCCGTCTTGAATATTATGTACTTCTGGGTAACCTAAAAGGGTAGACTTGATTTGTAAACTACTGTCATTGAGGTGAAATTAATGGCGTCATTTTTATTGTATTCAATTCCAATCACACATAGAAATTGATACGAAAAACCTGATGTAATCGTCAGCTCACAAGTACTAGCTGTTATTCCTGCTAACAAACTGATATACAACATTTAATTAGCTATGAACTCGTATTAATATAAAATAATAATTATAAAAGTACAGTTTAATTAATGGAGTCTTCAAATAAAAGTGTTCTCTGTGAGTTGGTTTGTAAAACAGCGCGCGTCAAGTTGCCGATGAATGAATTACAGAACTTGACAACTTTGTTGTTATCAGATTGTACACCACGTTTACATAGCTGTGTGTTACACGTTTAAAGCATTCATAATCACAGATATTTGTCTTATTCGGTAATTAATACAAATGCTGAATTCATAACGCTAATTTTGAAGTGATCAAGTGACACATGGTTTGGAGATCGGATGTCGTGCTACTGACGTCACAGATAGTGTGTATGTGTGTGTGCACATAGCACAAGTTCAGCACACACGTGCAAGTTGACAGTGGAGCGATTAGTCGCTCGGATTACCTACTCGCCGTCTACACGAGGAACCTCCGCAGCGTGCGGCTTACAACATCACAGCTCAACTGAGCCTATTATTATAATGGACTGCATGTAGATAGTCTTTCAGGAACGCTTCTACGTAACCGGGCAGTAATTTGCGAGACCTGAAGGGTCTCAGGGTCTCCTGACAATGGGGGGGTGGGGAGAGGAAAGTAAGTTACTTAACTTACGCTAACTACCACTACTCTCAACACTTGTAGCATTAAGGGCGATCCATCATCATCATCATCACTAGGGCATTGCTGACGGAAGATTGGGAGGAGACAGCTTGATGAGGGCTGAATAATCGGGATGAAACTGAGCCTACCGTAGACAACTGATTTATATACTTGGGAGCAAAGAAATCGAGCCACTCCTTTTTTCACGTGTTCTGGTTATTAGTTTTGGTTTCATGAATTATATAATTCTAAGTTGACAAAATACTACCCTCATTGTAAAGGTTATCAAATAACCTCCTAGGCGATATATGTTTAGAATTAATCTGTTCCATAATACTAAAAATAATAACAATTATACGTGAAAAATAGAAGTGGCTCGAGTTATATGCTCCCAAGTATGTATCTAGAAATCTTCACGAAGGAAAGATAATTTAGCTCTGCGGGTTTAGATCATTTGCTCAATTCAAAGTCAGTAGTTGAGCTTTTGGCTTTCGCAGCAGTCACGCCGCTGTCTGTCTCAGGTATAGAATATTTTATTTTAAGGCAAGTTGGTTGGATCAACATTTATCGAAGTGAATTTTTTACCTTCTCTCACATTCCCCTGTTTCACTCACACTCCGAAAAAAATCTAATTTAAACGTTTGCATTTTCTAGAAAATGCGCTGAAAACACAGAAGGCGACATGAGAGCAAGTGCGGTGTGTCATCTAATATGCGCTCTCACAGACCGCAGCAAGGTGTAACTGAATGCCCTCGACCCACATGTGCACGACACGCGCCGGGTTACTAATATTATTACGAGAGAGAAACCTAAGCGACATACTGGCACGTTGCACTAATAACAAAAAACTTTACCATTTACATAAGAAATGACACGGTATAATAATATTATCTACATTATCGAGAACCTGCAACACCTTTTTGGAAGACCTCAAAAGAAGAGAAACTAAAGATCTTCTTCTTCTTTTAAAAATTTTATCTAACGAGGTTGAATATCCTGCATAAATTGTATTTTAATATACCCCAGAGATCAGTTAGATTTAATCCGCCTATCTCCATTCCCTTTTTTAACACTGAGTTGCAAGAAAGATACCATTATGTGATCATTAATTAATCCGTCAATAAGAATAATGTTTCCATTAAATTAATGGCTATTGCATAAATACTAATTAGGTCGTAGTTCGTTCTTCATTTACTAATTATCATATATTGAAATCATGGGGAGTTTGACACATCAAAAATTAATTTTAATGGATAGTTAATCATTCCATTAAATCTAGCTTCTTGCAATGGCCAGAAGAGGTTAATGGAACATTAACATTCTAATGAGAGCATTAAAATTTAATGGACCTTTCTTGCAACTGAGTGTAAATCTAATTATAGGCAAAACTCATACATAGTGCGAGCGAGCAAGGACTTCAATAATCTATGTAAAGAGTTCTCATTTGACCCATTTAATACCAAATCCATTTCTGCACGCACTCGGTTGAATGCTAACTTTTTTAAAGGGCCATAATAATTTTGTACTTTATTTAAATTATCATATTTTATCTTTATCGTGCTTGTTAGATCCTAAGTTTTCTTCTAATATTCTTTTCCATTTTTACTCGTGAGAACCTGTAATTGGCTTTGAATTGATATATACCACTGTTATCCATTTGTTGTAGCTGTTGGTTCTCCTTTAATAAATAAAGAATAAAATTCAAGAGCACAGTGCACAATAGTGATTTGAAAACTTAAATTTTTATGCGTGCCTTTTATCCACTATTTGATGGCTGCCGTACGGCAAAACACACCCGTAGTTTATGACCACAATGACCTGTAGCCCGAGACTCGTACTGACCTCAAACAGTTTCATATCAACCCGCGCCAGTCGCACTCGTGCACCACAAGAAAGACGCGACCTTTCATTACTGGCCGAGTTTTATTGTTGTTGTGACCGCAACCCCCCTGCACTACTCACCCCCTCGCCCCCCTCGCCCCCCCAGTCGCCGCAACGCAACGCATCACGCCAATTCCAGCGGGTTCACGTTTCTAACGCAACGTAAATAAGAAGTCGGAATTAATTTAAACTCGCAAGAAAAATGATTGCGCGCGAACACGATCATTAGCCTTAATTACTGTAATTATTCATAGTTACATTGTGACCGGTGAAGGAAACTCGATGGCAAACAGAGATTGATTGAAACCAAATCTCCAGCGAACTGTTTTAGGGTCACGCCGCCGCCGCCGCACCACCGCAACGCGGCCCGGATTTAATAAATATAAAAAGTCCGCCATAAATCCCGGAATACTTCATGTTGTTCGCAACAAGGATAACTGTTGTTTTTTTCATGGGTTGTAAAAATACCTATAGTGTAAATTGGACGGCGGGAATGAGCCCCGCTTGGCCGCTTTGTTCCATGTTTATACACATTTCGTTAGGTTCGGCCGATGTATCTACCTTGTGATTGATATCCACGGATATTTTAGGAATTGATTATTTTTATAGGTATGTATTCCACAAAAAGGAAAGCCAAATTAAGTATTTTTTTATTCATAAATCCGGTAGGATCAATAAATAAATTATATAAAACAAAGAGGGTTGCTTGTACAAGCTTCCTCGTGAAATGGTTTACAGAATATAATTAGTGTAGATTAATGTCATAAAAACCAATTATGTACAGTAGACTGCCGAATGAAATATTAAATGTCATTATTTGAGAACAGCATCCGTGAAAGTGTTTAACTGCATCGCGTAGGTATACCGCTCCTATCCCGCTCTCATACCGCGTCCTTATAATGTAAACTAAATCTGCATTTATATTTAGTTACTGAACACGAAAAACTTGTAAACAATGGCTACGAAACTACGCTACGCCGCTACGAAGATGCTACGAGACAACGTAGCTCGTTAGCTTAGTTTGGTGACATTTTATTCGCGGCACTAATTCGGGGGCGTTTGTAATTTGAGTTTTTAATTGCGAAGTCAGAGTTAAATGAAATTCCTTTCGTAGCGTCGCGACACCGGCGCGACATCGACGCTGCTCTCTGTTGGCAGATTGCACTGACACATAAATATGTCGTGCTGCGGTGCTGTGTAACAATATATCGGGAATGAAACCGGAGCGTTCGTTGTGGTATAGAAACAAGATGAATACAGGGCAAAATATTTCTATGCGAGCGGGTGAAGCTGGCTGAGATAGAAGCGTCGTACTTCACCGCGTTACGGCGTTTACCCGCGCTATGAAGCCCCCTCGTTCGACACCCACATAAAACTTAATGGGAGGCTGAAGGCTAAAATTGGTGTTTATGAAATTCCCAGGAGTTTAGTGTACAGCCCTGCACACGACCGCTTCAGCTATTGTGTGACACACAATCGAGCTGCCAGATTTAAATCATTCGAAGAACGTAATTTTGAGAACGAGATATATTATTGCCTCTAGTCTCAGTAGTTCGGTTGTTTTGTTCGGGACCGGACTACTGAGACTAATTTTGTCTCATTGGTTCGGTTGTGACATCAAACCGAACTAATGAGACAAAACTAGTCTCAGTAGTCCGGTTCGGGATGTAAACATAAAATGGTTTTTTTTTTTAGGTTTAAGAACTTTATTCCTCAATAAAAAATAAACTTTAAAAAAAGTAAAAACCGACTTCAAAGAAAAACTAAAAGGAGTAAAATAATTACCATAATATAAAATTTACAGTTTCAGAAGTCGGTGGCTTCTATTTGTTTCAGTGTATAGTTGCACCGACTTCTGAAACTGTTAATTTAATATTATGGTAATTATTTTACTCCTTTTAGTTTTTCTTTGAAGTCGGTTTTTACTTTTTTTAAAGTTTATTTTTTATTTAATACGTTTTAGTGCCATAAATTTAACGACACGCACCCCCTCCTCTTTTCCAGTAGTCAGTTCCCAACAACAAATATAAACAAAGCAATATTAGTAATTTGAGAATTTTGCTTTGATTCGATGAGGAGTTCCGTTCCATATCTCTGAAGTTCACGGTTTAATCATAACAAAATTTATATGGGACCAATCGGGAAGTATACCCTTTCGAACAAAAAAAGAATTTTTCAAATCGGTTCATAAATGACGGAGATATGAGGTAACAAACATAAAAAATAAAAAAAAAAATAAAAAAAAAAATACAACCGAATTGAGAACCTCCTCCTTTTTGAAGTCGGTTAAAAAGAAAGATATTCACTTACATGAGAAAAACTTATATCTAATTAAGTTAAATTACATAAGGTGACGCAGCTTTTATTATAAATAAAAGACTCAAACATATTCTCTGAAAGCATAGTTTGGTAGTTATTAATTAATAAGCACTTTCATAAGAATACTGACCGGATAATACTGAAATCATTAACCGAACTACAGAACACAAGTCTCAACAGTTCGGTTTGACGTCATAACCGAACTAATGAGACAAAATTAGTCTCAGTAGTCCGGCCCCGAACAGACAACCGAACTACTGAGACTAGAGGTATTATTGGGCGAAGTATTAACATGAATACCGCTATTCGTAGGAAGTATATTGAATGCAGAGGTGATACCGAGCAACCGCAATTTGTTTGTGCGGAGAGTTAAGTAGTCCCAATCAGAGCCAAGCGGTGCTGAGAATGTTGACACGATAAAGATATCAATCAACTCCTTACAATTGATAACAAGCTTACACAGTTAAACATGCGGGGAGAAAACGAGTCATATATTCAATATGACATAAAAAAATAAGCAGTATTGGGTATTGAAAAGAATGTCACTAAAGTTAGTACAATCTATGACAACAGTGATTTGAAACTCTATCTGATCTATGTTCCTAATAAGGTAGTGTATATTTGCTTGTTCCTTGTCATGCATGGGATCTTCTGTAAGTACGTATTTACATTGTGGTGCAGGTCATTAATAACAGTGACGTGTACTCCGATTACGGTTGTTGCGTGCAGTGCAATCGCAGCGATCAAGCGTTACGGCTAATGAACCGTTGTGTATAATCGCACGCAGGCTGCTCGCCGCAATGTATACGTCGCGCGGCGATCGGGTCAGCTTGCGGCGACCGGTACACAAGCACAGTCACACAAACCTATATTGCAAATTGAAAATAAGATTTTCAGTTGCGAGCTGCAACTCTTTCATTAACAAACCTCTACCAACACGGCGGCCTAGAAACAGCATCATAAAAGGATCTGAGAAAGTGCAAAAGTCATCTAAATTACATACATTTATATTTATAATTAGTTACGGTTTACTCACGTGCATTTTTTGAGACTCGCGATCTCGCCGCGTGTGGGCTCCGTTTGGGACCAAAAATAGTCGGCCAATCTTGAAAACTGCACGTGAGTAAATGGTAAGCAATCCTAAATATTTGTCTCACAAACGTACTGTATATATCGCTGTAGAAGTCAAAATACCCCCTTTAAAGAGATTTTTTGTGGTTCGTCTTTTTAAAACAATTTAGAACTTTCATTATAAATGTTTCTTTTGACCTTTGTTCTCGTTCAAGAACCAATGAAAAACTAGAAAAGTTGTTATTAAAGCAACTTGACAGTTCAAAATACACGCAACCTGTAAAGCGGAGAATGATACCGAGGAATCTACCACTAATCATTATACAAATATCTAAATAGCATAAAAAAGAAGTAAGAATCAACTGAAGAAAGATAATAACATTACAAAATTTAAAAAAAAAAAAATTACATAATACATTGCCGTTGAACTATTAAATCGGCTGTAGGTAAATTAATTGTAAAACTTTACCGGAAAGTTAATACCTAACAATCTATCCAATTTAATGAAGGAACAAAAATGACGACCAGACGACCAGATAAAAACCTACCACTGAACCATAACTAGGAAAAAGTTATTAAAAATACATACATCTACGTCGGAGTTTTAACAAAAAGACCGACAAATTAGCTAAAGTACTACTGCTGTTTGAGTTATGAGCTCTTTATATTGATTTCCATTGCTGTATTTATCTCCGGATCGTCAAAGTACCTATGTACTAATACATAAATGAACGCTGTAATAATACGTGGGAATAAAAATATTGTATGTAATAAAATACTCAAGAGTGAGGGTACTTTACTTTACAGGGTAAATACATGTCGTACTTGTAGCGTTAAACTAGAATCTTGTTATTATAGCAATATCAACATAACACAAAATAGTCCGCTTTAGATATAAAGTTAGCTCATCGATGTAAGAAAGAATTAAAACTTTTCGCACTCTTTTGTTTTATAATTACGAAGCACAGATGATGCCACAGATAAAACAAAGAATCAATGTAATCTGTAAATCCAACGCGAAATTCTTACGTAAAACGATAGAGCACAATTGTACCGTAGAGGAAGCCTTATTGCTTCAATTCAGTACAATTGACTTACAAATAATAAAAGGAGGCGAACCGTTGAGATCTCACACTCTCACAGGTGCAGAACAATAAGATTTTTAATTAAGTTTAAGATGTTAGAAAACACCGCGCGAGATCACGATCAAGTGCAAACTCTCTTTAGACAATAGCGGAAGAAACACAATTCTACCCTCACCTTCCTTTATTACAGCCAGTTTTATTTTTCGCACATATAAAGGTTTGACTTTTGTATCTTAAAATTTTAAGAAAATAATCAAAGGTGAGTAGGTCGTCTATTCTTGTTTATATTGTTCCTCAATGGTTCCTACCGTCGCGGGCGGCGTATATCTGACAATCTGGTGCAGTTCCTACAATAAGATAGTACCGCCGTGTCGTCTCACGAGACGACGGTGTTGCCCCAGTGAGTTGTGTACACAATAACGACGTCCGACACAGAAGGTCCGCTGATAACATCGCGCGCTAAGCGACTGAAACGTGATCATCGCTGAGGTATAGATAAATGAACCAACTTCGAGTCACTGCAGTCGCAGATTGAACGCATTAAAGCATTTTTTTTTTATATTCGTGCGTCGTTCTATTGTCTATATCAGCCATAACCTATTCATTACCCAGAATCACACAGTACGGGTATTGAGTACAGTAAAACTTCTGTAAGTTCTGTAAGATGTGAGGTGCATCCCACGGTCTGTAATCGGCTTTGAAACACTCTTGGGCCGAGCGATGCCGAGTGAATCTGAACCGGTGCGAAACCGCGCGACTTATGTCCCGAGCGTTACACACACACGCATATGTGCAATGTTCATGAAAATGTTCTGTCACTCTGTGTTTATTGTTGGAGCTGTGGAGATTGTTGGTGTGGTGTTCTTCCAACCAAAGGGAGGATCCTTCAACCAGGCGGATTCTTTGTGCCTGGCGGGCTACTGCCCAACGGTTGATGTTAGGAGGTTGTATATATACTATCTGCGTGTTAAATCTTGATTGCGCGATGTAGGATAGTTCGCATGTGGCGAGATAGATGCCGCCACAGAGCCGTTATCTTATAAGTTAGTTTTTTTGATTGTCAGTCTTGGTGGCGTTTGACTCTTGTCTCACCTGATGTTAAGTGCAGATAGGGTTTAAAATGAAGCATACGAATCCAAATAACAGAGATATAAAGGGACTCTCCTATACGCCTCTGGCTCTCACATACACACGACGTAACACAGTAAAGTGCTTGGCGCCGGACTTTAATGTTCAGGTGGTAGCTAGCCAGGCGGACCGTATAGATCCTATAGCGAAGCGTGCTGAGTTTTGTTGAATCTTACAACACGCGTCTATCCCCAGGGTGTGGTGAGGAAGTTTTATATTCTAGCCCGTCCCCACACAGAGTAAATCAGAGTACCCCCTTTTATTCCAAGTTGCGATAAGTTATTGAATTTGGCCGATGTTATTTAGTTTAAGTTGGCGCGTAAAATAGGACTAGTAAGGGTAAGAATTGCAGAAAGGATGGACAAGATGATAATATTGTACCAAGAAATGAATAGCTACCTATTTTCAACTTCGTAATCTTTGATTTCCGGTAATTTTAACGCGAAATATATTATCTGAGAAAATTATGATTTTATCAAATTATAAGCGATCATTTAAGATCGAAGATGTTTATAAATGTGTCTATACATAACAGTAAGAGAGCTGATTTTTTTATTAATATCTTCAGACAGACTGGCAAAGACCTGAGTAAGAAACAGAAGATCGAAAAACACAATATTTATTAAACATCAGATTATGTACTATTTTCATTCACTCTACCTATAATATCATTCATTTTTTTCCATTTCAATACAAAAAGCCTAGGATTAGCCGCAAGCTTTTAGCGTTCCCCGGTAGATATATTAGCATTGAAGTCGGATCAGTTATCGAACGTCGGCGGCACACAAACGTCCGAGCCGCGGCCATCAATCTAGCGTTATGAAAGCATACACTACACAGAACGTAAGAGCAGAAGTACCATTACTAAACGATTAGCAACTCATATAGTTGACTAATCTTTCAAATGTCTAAACAATGCAATCTGGCGACGATCCTCTGCAGTTTTGGTGATCGCAGAGGCTCGTCTTTTACCCAAATTTACGACTACTGCTTCATCATCATCATCATTCAGCCGAAAGATGTCCACTGATGGACATAGGCCTCCCCCTAAAGGGGGGGTTTGCCGTAATCACCACGCTTGGCAGGCGGGTTGGCGATGCAGTATGGTTGTTAAAGTACTCTGAGAACGCTGCTGCCCATCTTCTAGTGAATCTCTTAGTCGTCTTTTACGACACCCATGGGAAGAGATGGGGTAGTGCTATTCTATATGTATGTCCGGCACCACACGGACGATAGCTAAATGATATTTATTTCTGTAAATAAATCTGTTACAGACACTTTTACAAGTCAATGTAACGTTTTTTTAAGACTAGATGGCGCCGGTATTTCCTATCTGACTCGCTCTGAGAAGAAAAGCCGAAATAAACTCAGAGGTCAAGGTCTCTTTTAAAGTCCAGACGTAGTGGTAGATATAACGAAACATGATTAACCTACGCTTAGAAAGATTTTAGTTTTATTGAGGTTAAGTGAGTGCATACCGTATAACAGGCTATTACGTGTTGTGTATCTTCTGTGTGTCGCTGTAGTGTGGTGTATGTGGGTCGCGACCGCTGTACGAGCGGCGCCGCAACAGCGCGGGCGGCGGCGGATCACACACAATACTAATCAAGGAGGATCAGACGCGCGCTTCACTCTAACCTGATTGAAAGTAAACACGGGATTACCTGAACGTAATCTGTTTTAGATTATGGATTGTTTCCTTGTGAATTCTTAAGTGAAGTTTTATCTTTGTAAGATTACGAACACGACGATTATCCTCGATGTATTTGGCACAAGTGTATTGTTTATATCTGTATTAGGTCCGATATGCTGGGGGTTCCTTAAAACACTAAGCATTACGTGAGATGTTATCTAAAAAGATTGACAATATGAAGTAAAACAAGAGGTTTTTTGATAAAACCAACAGAGTCGTTTATTTCAGTGTAGTGTAAAACAAATCGAGTACAGTTCTATTTATTTGAACATAACCAGAGAGTAATAAAGACTACATAGACTATGCTTTAAGCTATGAAGACCTAAAGAGTTTAATCATACATTAATAAACACTCGGATAGCTTAAACTATCATTAGGTATTACATTGTATCAACACATTACCTAGTAGATAAACTGGGGTACATTAAAAGAGCTTCAACTGGTGATGATGCTTACTTGCACATCCAACGCACCCTGGCTAATTACCTTGCTTACTGGCTATTATTTTCACCACGGCATGAGCTATTCTTAAATAGCTAGTGTCGACACGAGAGAAGAAAAAGTAGACGATCTCAGTTTATTACATTGTATCAGATTCCAAGATCAAATCGATGGCCTCAAAAGCCGTAGTTGTTGTTGATAGTATTATAATTTGTGAGCTATATGCCTCTTCAGCTCATTGTAATGAACGAATCAGCAAATAATATATGTAATCCCCCTTTAAAGAATAGCGTTGCTTTGTAAATAAACCGCTGCATCACTCACAAACAGAGTTGTCGGCGAATGAGTGAGAATGATCGGAGCGTCACGTAGCGAGTGTTTATCTATACAAGACGTGGCGACGATGCAGTCTGACTGCGAAATGTTCATCATTTGTTTAACTTAACTGAGAGCTCGAACATGCTGTCTGATTAGTATAAAATTAAATAGACAATGTTAATAGGAATGGGGCTCACTTATGCACACTATACCAACAGCCCTGATTAAGGTATAAATTAATATGACCTAAAATGTAAACTTAGCTGATGATAGCTGGTGGTATAAAGATTTTAACTTATTTTTTCAAGAAATCTTAGAACAGCTATTTCTCTAAAACTATTGACTTTTAAGGAAAGTTGTATAACAAAGTTATTCATTATTATAGGGACTCTCATCTTTTTGGATAAGGAGATACTTATTCCAACTAACCTTGTATAAACAAGAATATTAGATAATTGAGTAATTAAATTCATGAAACTGTTGGTGAAAGGAATTCATTTTGAATTTTATACCACATGTCCTTACTTTTTAACGATTTTATAGCACTTTTTAAAAAAACACGCTTCAACATTACTGTTTCCCAGCTTATTTCGAAAAGAATCGCTCAGAAAATTCTGAAAAACGTCATGTACATTTCACATAAGGAGTAATTTGAAGAAAAATTATCGAGTTTGCATTTCTATGTATAGTTTTCTATTAAGTAAAATCTGTCAACTCTATTTAGATACCAGATAGATAGGTATTATGTAAAACTTGGTTGGTTTTTAATTATTTATTCATTATTTAACAATCAGATATCTGATTGTCTCAGAGCAATAAATACAAATGACAATATGAATTGATTAACACAAATAAAATACGTATCAATTACCACGGGCACGTGTTACATAACTCATACTGTGTCACAATTAACGCGAGAAATAAATACACGATACATAATGTGACGAGTGACGTAGCGAACAGGTGCGGGAGCGTTGCGGTCGCGTGGCGGCTGCGTGGCGGGCGCGTATTACCGCCACTTATCCGCGACTCAGTCGCTGGAAGTGATTATTTACACGTGTGATTGTACGCCGCGTCGCGACAGCGCTGTTTAGTTCACGTTTGTCTGTTAACACGGCACTCAACTGCGTTACACTCATTATGCTCAAGTAGTAAACAGTCACATTGAAACAAGTCTGTAAAGAAGCTCTTACTGTTGTAAAAGTGATGCCTTTACAAGCTTTTATAAACACTTGAAAAACTAAATGGCTGAGTGCTGAGTGTAGGCCAGTTGTAATATAATAACATTATACTGAGGTCGTAGCCAAGCTTCACGATCATGGCAATGTTCTTCCTGGCACTGAAGGCCTATCATATCCGATATTTCTCCGTAACTATGACTTCAACTACTGAACCTACAAATCCTAATTAATAATTACTAAGTTAGTTACCTTTTCACGCCTAAACCACTGAACCGATCATCCTGAAATTTTGCATATACGTTGTCAGGTGTACAGAAACGGACATAGGGTACCTTTCATCCCGAAAAAAAGTACTGTTCCCGAGGAAAACAACAATATCGTTCATAGATGGCGCCACGTGTCTTTCGAATCACGATTGAATTATATTGTAATAGAAACTTAAGTAGTGTGTTAAGAGTTTTTTTAGGCTTAATTAACGCGACCGAAGGCGCGGGCAAAAGCTAGTATTTACTATAAATAGGTACCTAAGTTTTATTTTAACCTAGAATGGATTAATTTAATAAACACGTACAGAAAGAATTTTAATTATAAATCAAATATCGAATAGCTAGCGGAGCATGCGTCCTGAGCCCAGACTTCAAAGTAATCACGCATTTAAAACTGTAAAGCATTCCTTTAGCATAGCTTCGTAATTAGTTTGATTGGGAGCAAACGCGGTACGATTTGCAAGAGCGAGTCGTACGATTAGGGTTACCTAGTACTAGCAAGAAATTAATTTGTTTTTGAGTTAGAATTTTGTGGCGGCATCTATCTCGCCACATGCGAACTAGCGAACTATCCTACATCGCGCAATCAAGATTTAACACGCAGATAGTATATATACAACCTCCCAACATCAACCGTTGGGCAGTAGCCCGCCAGGCACAAGACTCCGCCTGGTTGGAGGATCCTCCCTTTGGTTGGAGGAACACCACACCAAGTTTCTTCTCCACATTGGTGACCCCGACGTGATCGTCACAGACAGTGTTTCCACACTGGTGACGTCACACACAACCTTCGCAGCCTCGGCAGCCACAGCATCACTCCCTCAGCAGCTCAGCATACAATCGAGCAGCAAGCAGCAAGTCCCACAGCCAGCCAGCATCCTCGGCTTCAACGGGTGATGTGACCACTAGCCTGCAGCCAACGCGCAAGCCTGGTCACGACCCTCAGCCCACTCCAGCATCATGGCGCATCATACTGCACTTCGGCCGGTCAACTAGCAGAGGCACTTCTCTCCTGGTCGACGCAGTCCACAGCCACCACTCACCGCTCACAGTTCCGACTCACTGCGAACTATGCGGCATCCGGTTTCGACTCAAAGGAACCCTTCACTGGCCCTGGCAAGTTCTCAAGACTCAACGACCGCTGACTCATCAAGACGATCGACCTCCGGTCTCAGGGGGGGAGTGATGTGGCGGCATCTATCTCGCCACATGCGAACTAGCGAACTATCCTACATCGCGCAATCAAGATTTAACACGCAGATAGTATATATACAACCTCCCAACATCAACCGTTGGGCAGTAGCCCGCCAGGCACAAGACTCCGCCTGGTTGGAGGATCCTCCCTTGGGTTGGAGGAACACCACACCAAGTTTCTCCACAATTTAATACGGTTTTTGACTGAAAAAATCTAATTAGTCCGTCAGTTAGATTATCAAAAAATATTTGACCCGTATTTTTTCTTTTGTTACGTAAACCAAAATTGACGAAGATACGACAGTTTTAAAACTGGAAAAACGTCACAAGTACATACAATTTTTACTTGCTTCTGACGTCACAAGCCCCCCACTCAAATTTTGATGCGTTTTATCTTTCCAAATATTCATAGATTTAACAAAAGAAAAAATACATGTCCATTATTTTTCAAAACTATAACTGGCGGACTAATTAGATTTACAATTTATTGATGCTGTCAACATGCCCATTGTTTTACATAAATTGCTACAGGCTTACCGCGTCAAAAAAAATATTTTAAAGTACCTTTCCCCCCCTAGGATTTTTTCTGTATCGTGGGTGAGTTTACAGACACAAATCTCACACATACAGAAATGCCCAGACCCGGAACAACTATCTGTAGGCCATACAAATTTTTGTTCCGTGTGGGAATCGAACCCACGACCCGTAGCGCAAAACCCATGCACCATAGACTGTAAATTATAATAGTAGCCATAGATTGTTTTGTTGTATTTTTATTTTTTATTGTAAACTTTTTTTTTGTTTTTTTTTCTGTTTGTTGGGTTACCAGGTATATGTTTAAATTTAAGTGCAAAATTTTGTTAAGTAATTATAAGTATTTTTTAAGAAATATTACATTTTTAATTTTTAATATGCGTGTGCGTCCTCTTGGGCGAAAAAATAAATACTTTTTCTGTCTTTCTTTCTTCTTTCAAACGCCAATCGCTCAGCCACTCCACCAAACGTGTCGTCAATCTAGGAGAATTGTTTCTTCTGGCGAAAACCAGAGAGGAATATGCAGAGATGACGGCCAACCATCAATAGTTTAAGAGGAACCACTGAAATACGAAGGCTTGCCCTATAGAATAAAAACCCTATAAAAATCCTTAATTAATTACAAAATTGATAGTTGTTTGCGAGCCACGTTTTTATTTATTTACTTCCACTAACCATAGCATGACACTATTCTCACTCGCTTCTTTCGCAACTCGCCGCAAGAGTCTTGAAAATTGAAAAGTTGTGCAAACTGTTGTAATATGAAAAATTTACGATGTTACTAGTTTATCTAGCACGTCTCCTAAGTATTTTATAGTGATACGCTACACATTTATAGCCCACACTAGGATAGCGTTATGGATAAGCTATAATGTGGTTCACAAATCATGTGCACAAACATTCAGACCTGGACTGAATATCTGTATTAGTACCTATCTGTTGCCATACAAATACCTATATTGGGAGCCCCACATCACGAAGACAGAAGAGTTGTTTTATGAAAATCTTGTCCCACACTCTGGTTTCTCCTGTTTCGTGGGTGCGTTTACAGACACAAATCTCAAATACACAAACGCCCAGACCCGAAACAACTATCTGTAGGCCACACAAACTTTTGTTCCGTGCGGGAATCGAACCCACGACCCGTAGCGCAGAAGCCAATCGCTGTGTCGCTTACGGGCTTCAAGATGATGATAAAAACATTTTCACAATACGGGTATCGAACCACAGAAAGCTCTCTCACTAAACTATAATGAAATAATAATAGGTATTTCAGTTATCAATATCGCAGCCCTAGTTCCGCACTCGATCACGGCGGCATTAGTCGTCGTAATCCATTCGCAATTACTTGAGCTGATTAATAAAGTAATAGGTTCGCGATGTCACATGATCATGACATCCACGCCGCGCGCCGGCTGTACTGATGTGTGTTCCTTATTATTATATGTTACTTATAGTACGATAAATATATGCTTTGTAAAGGAAATTATTTCATAAGAATACGCAACCGAATCTTTATATGGGTTTACAAAAAGTACAGCGATGATCACCGAATCGTTAGTCAGACATGCTGGTCATGCCATTTTTGCTCACCGCCTATCATTGTAAGGTAGATGCAGATAGCAGTGTGACAGACATTTTGAGTTTTCAGTTGTTAATGAAAAATACATTATAGAAGCCTTCAAAAGTATGGATGTAAAAAAAACCGCAGACCTATGGGGACTGTCAGTAAAGACCGTCTCATCAATAATTTATATTATTTCACCTTATTTAGCAATTGTGTTCAATTCATTTTTTTCAATTACGAGTTCTATATTCATCATTTGAAATATTATACACTGATTAAGACAAAATAAATGAATTATGTCCATATGTTGAGATACTCCTTGTGAAAGGACTCTTGCTATAGAACATGTTGTCATCAGGCTTTGGACAGGGCAAGGTGTGATTAATCAGAACTTGTTTTGGTTTGCATTTTTTTACTTCTTTTAATGAGTTCCTTTGCAGTGTCATTCGCATATTCGGAGACCGGTATACAGCAGTAGGCTAGAATCTATTTCATATTACGAGTAATAATAGAATCTATCGCATTTGAATCGTACCTTTCGTAAACCAGTTAGGGTTGAGCCAAATCCTACGGAAGATTGCTTTGTATAATTTTTGCATGCTGTAGTCTCTCATGATTGAAGGAGTACACTGGCTATATAATGTATGCGACTTATTACCATTATCTTTTTTGTGTATATCCTTTAAAGATAATCACCGGTAATGTATGCCGTTACCAAGGGCACTCGTTGCTCGCCAGGCTACTAATCTAATTACTGGTACTATCAATACGCCATATTAATTCACTCATCACTAGCTGTGACGTCACGACAGCTAGAGATTGCTAATGTTGAACAGATATTACTAATGTCAGAAACATTCGCTGGTAATATTTACTTAGTTTATTGTATTATGTTATTATGTATTGTTTACTTTAAGAGCAAATAATAGTGATGAAATATTTAGGTGCTGTATGAAGTCTCTTTTAACAAAGATTCCGTAAAGGCTCATTTACACGAGGATATTTTCTCGAAGCGAGATTCGTTCTTACTTTGTCTTTCTCGGCGGTAAAAAAAGAGACAACATGAAACTCGTTTCGAGAAACTATCCTCGTGTAAATCAGCCTCAAGAGTAACTGTTTGCTAGAACGGTCATCGTCTATCAAACTCCGAAGTCTCAATTATTAACAATCAAGTCATCTATGTCAATTGATGGTTTCATGTGAAATAAATAGTCAGGCTACTTACTGGCAATCTTGATATTAAATCATAAAACATACTCAAAAGCAAACATCAGTATATGGACTCAAACCAGTACTTTAGTATTTTTACAGTTATTACAACAAATTACAGTTTAGCACCTCCGGCGTTCGTGCCGCAAATCATAGTGATTCGGCACACTAGCGCCACGCAGCGCCGGACGGACGTGGAGTTAACTACAGCTTGTAAGCAGAGGTCAGGCTAATAGCTAGACAAACAACGGCGAGCTTCTAGTATTGTTAAAAGTTACACGTCTTAATCTAAATTGTAGTGCTGCGCTGCATAAACAAGATGGTCAACAATGCTGTTTTACACTTTTTGTTTAACAAAAGTTTTTTTTTAGTTTCGTTGTTAAATACATTTTCTTCAATATTTTTGTTTTCTTGGTAATCCTGATAACAAATACGGCTTCACGACAAAGCTTTAAAGCTCTGAGTTATATCTTGTAAACAATAAGAAGAATAATGTAGATTTAAAAATGCAGCTTAAAACCTAAAATTAGACTATCGCCTATCTTAACTAATAACTATTCGCGAATTTTAAGCTACAATTCGGGGTTGGGGTAGGCTTGACGTAGTCTTGACGGAAAGTGATCGTACGGTCCATGGCCCTATATGGGGCGCCAATACGGGCGGACACCTTGACGGCGCGCAACGTCGCAATCCTGCGCAGACCGCAGCGCGCGATGGCCGTCAGGGTGATAAGGGGGTACCGTACGATCTCCTTCGAGGCGGCGACCCTCCTAGCCGGATCGATGCCCTGGGATCTGGAGGCGAGGGCCCTCGCGCTGAGATATCGTCAGCGCGAGGAGGCGCCTGAGCGGAGTGAGCTCCGCCAGATCCTAGTGGCCGAGTGGAGAGAACGACTTGCGCAACCCAGCGCAGGTCACGCCGCAATAGCGGCGGTAAGACCCGTTATGGAGGAGTGGCTGGAGAGGCGGCATGGCGCCCTCAGCTTCCGGCTGACGCAGGTGCTTTCGGGACATGGATGTTTCGGGAAGTACCTATATCGCATAGGCCGGGAGCAGACGCCCGGATGTCACCACTGCGTCGACTGCCCGGAAGACACGGCGCTGCACACGTTGCAGGAGTGCCGTGCGTGGGCGACGCAGCGCCGTGAACTAGTCGCGGCGATCGGTGGTGACCTCTCGCTTCCGGCCGTGGTTCTGTCCATGGTCGGGAGCGAGAGTGCGTGGGAAGCCGTCACCTCCTTTTGCGAGGTGGTGATGGCGACCAAGGAGGGAGCGGAGAGGGAGAGAGAGGCGACGGCCACTCTCCCTTCCCGCGCCAGACGCACCGGGCGCCGCCGGAGGGCGCGCGACGATCTCCGGCCACCCTAGTGTGTGGCCTGCGGGCGACGGGTTAGGGGACCCGTCGCCCGACCAGTAACAGGGCCGAGAAGGCGGCGCGCATGTGTTCCGTGCGCGCCTCTCAGGAGGACGTGGGGCAAGGCCCCACAGAAGGAGAGGTCCGCCAGGGGCTGGCGGACCGAGGCCTGCCGGGGTTGCGGTGCATGCAGCTGCGAATCCCGTGACCCCGGCCAAGGGTCAGGAGTAGGAACACCGTGGGTTTTTAGCCGGTAAGAGTCCGGCATAACCCTTCGCCTTCCCCAGGCGAAGGGTAAACATGACGAAATTCCGAGTAAAAAAAAAAGATTTAAACGTCTTCACGAGTGACGAGATGCTTACGTACGTCCAGAGCAACTATACAGGGTTATTGATAAAACACCAACAACCTCTTAAGGGGTCATTGTACTCATCATTATGAACAACTTTTACTATGGGACCAAACATGAAATCTCGAAAAAAAATCAGCTGTTCCCTACATTTATGTTTGCGTAACTCGTCAAAATGTAAGGAACAGCAAATTTTTTTTTTCTCGCGATTTCTTGTTCGGTCCCATTGTAAAAGTTGTTCATAATGACCCCTTAAGAGATTGTTGGTGTTTTACCAATAACCCTGTATGTCAACTTTGCTGATAGGCTAATCTTTTTACTACTAACTACTACTATCTACTACTACTAACTATTCTCGTATAGCTTACTGCTGCTGACATGACAAAAGAAGAAGAAACGACAATTCTCTGCTGTATATTCCCCCATTCTACAACGGGTCGTTAGCTGTAAGCTTCACGTTATGTGAGCAGGTTGGTGACCTGATATTACACGATTTACTGAACGTAGAGGAGGCCACGCCTAAGCAGCATCTATTTATTTTACACAATTTAGTAATTGCGGCTAATGAGGGCAATGTCTTCACTGGTGACTTTAACTACATCGTTAATAGCTACGAAATGGCTCAGCCGAAGTTTTTACGAGTTCTTTCAAACATATTCTAGTAGAAATAACGATTATTTGAACTCATTAGCTGAGGTTTTGTGTGACTATAACCGTCTGGGAGTCAAACAGCGCCACATTATGTAGTGTTGATAATGAAGGTTATTCATGAATTTTATGTTTAATCTAAAATGTTTTACTAATGGCCCTATTAATATTGATCAGTCGCATCTGGTTTAAATAAAATCTGCTCTATCATATCTAATGACGATGATCATTATCGTGTAAGCATTTTGTTTTTTTGGCAAAATGTTAACATGATACATTTATAACACATGTTAACTTCAATACCGTAGAACGGGGTTGCTTTGATAAATTTTTTGAGCTTCATGTGTCTTCATCTTATTTATTTTTGATCTTAGATGCTACAACAAAAATCTTTAATATAAACTGAATTAACAGATATATATAAAATCAAATAGGCAACATAAAAAAAATAACAGAGCATTGTTTTCGAGAAAAAAAAGGAGAAATGTTCCTTATCAAACTTGGACCGTAGACCTTCTACTTTGATGATCTCTGTTCTATCGTTGAGTTTCAAAGTAGCCCCAAACGAGAAATCTAAAAATCGATTTTTTTTACATAATAAGGGGTGTAATTTAATATTTTTTATCTTCGCCATCTAACACCGCAGACACCTCTATACCGAATGGTAAAATAGGAAAACTGTCAATGTTCCATAAAATATTAAATTAAAATGCATAAGTTTCATTTTCACAGAAATATTTGACCAAATGCAATATTTTTTGTAACTATCAATGTCGCCCCTGTATTTTAAAGTAACCTCGGTTTACCGGTATATATTTTAAACGATGCCTAAGCAACTTTGCACAGATTTAACGGCTATTATTAAATGAAAATATAATTTTATATTAGTCTAAGATCAATCCCTGTCAGACACTGGCGTCTTTCACAACTAATGATATACATATATACAAGGTTAGTTTTAGTATATACTAAACCTGAAACTAGTTTGTTCAGAATCACTAGGAGAATCGATTGACATATTTTTTAAACAACATTTTTTTTTTCTTAAATTTTAGTTTTGTTTTAGTAGGTTTCTACCCATAACAGTTGACAGGAATAGACACCTTGAGGCTTGAGATGGTCCGCTCGGTCAGTTTGCGTGTATTAGACAACCCCTGCATAGCACATCTCAGGCATTTCACACTTTACTAGGAAACTTAACGCGACATAAATTGCGGTGAAACTTGGAGATATATTAAAAAAAAAACATATTCAGGCAGTTCTGATGAAAATCTTTTTGGGGTGTCTCGGTTTTTGTATATACTAAAAATAACGTTGTAGTTAGGTAGTCTCCGCCGTCTTTTGCTGTTAAGTTTTAAAGCCCACAAGACCAACATTAGAATCACTTCTAAACTTATAAGAATTGTACAAGAAACCAAAGAAGTATTCGAAGCGCCAGTGTTGTAGTTTATTTGTGACACTCGTGCGCGACGCGTGCTGGCCGACAATTACGAGTGTCCGCGGAGACGCGCGCGCCGTGCATTGTCGACACGAGCCTTGCATCTACCTCAGAGAAGCACAGAAAGGCAACTTAACGCATGATAGAGAACTCACGTATAAATATATAGCCACAGAGAGTTTTTCTCTGTTTTAAATCAATAACAATGAATAATGAAGCAGTGATAGCCTGGAAAAACTAGATTTCCATATAGGAGGGTCTGAGATCGACCCCGGACCGCATGTTTGAGTTTTCGAATTAATGTGAGGTTTAGAATTTGATTATCACTTGCGTTAACGGTGAAAGAAAACGTCGTGTGGAAACCTGCACACCCTGAGAGGGCTCCATAAAGTTCAAACTCTTGCACCAGGCCAGCGTGGTGGACTAAGGTCTTAACCCTTCTTATTCTGAGAAGAGACCTGTGTCCATTAATTATGCTAATGATGTATCAAACACATTTTCAGCTCGTCGAAATGGTCTTTAGTTCTTTAGTGTGTACAACGGAACGTGTTCTCAACCAATACAGTGGCAAATAGCACGCGCATAATGACGTATACAAGGTGTAACTTAAATAACGCACAACCTCTTAAGAGGTCATTGTGCTCATCATTATGAACAACTTTAACAATGGGACCAAACCTGAAATTGCGAAATAAAAATCAGCTGTTCCCTACATTTATGTTCGCATAACTCGTCAAAATGTAGGGAACAGCTGATTTTTTTTTCATGATTTCAAGTTTGGTCCCAAAGTGAAAGTTGGTCATAATGATGAGTACAATGACCCCTTAAGAGATCATTCGTGTCTCACCAGTCATTCTGTATAATATAAGCCGAGATGTCAGGTGTTACTTTGTAATACGCAGTAAATCTTCTGTTCCTATATTATAAGTATACGTTGTATAAAGTAAAAATCATGTCGTCTACAATACGTGTCCGGACGTGCCCACTCGCTAAACTTCCTGAGTCCCTGACTGCGACGCATGACGTGCGTTCTTTGTGTAGACTCCCCCGTTCTTGGGGGTATTGATACATAACATAACTAATAGTAAGTACTAGAATTCGGTAAAAAGCTTTATATTGTTACTCGTATAAACTATGTCTTACACTAGAATTACTTCTGTATCGTGAGTGCTTTTCGAGACATAAATCTCACAGGTACAAATACCCAGACACGGAATTATTATCTATTAGCTTTTGCCCGCGGCTTCACTCGCGTTAATTTAGAATTTGACAATCAATTCTTAGACACACTACTAAAGTTTCTATAGTAATATAATTCAATCATGGTTCGAAAGACACGTGGCGCCATCTATGAAAGTTTTTGTTGTTTTCCTTGGGAACAGTATTTTTTTTCGGGATGAAAGGTACCCTATGTCTGTTTCTGTACACCTGACGATGTCTATGCAAAATTTCAGGATGATCGGTTCAGTGGTTTAGGCGTGAAAAGGTAACAAACAAACTTACTTTCGCATTTATGGTGCAGACCAACTGCACCAATAAAGTCAAGTAATTTAAGAGAAATTGTTGAACTGTAAGAATATATTACAACATTTTGTTTATTCTTCCGATTTCCTTTGAACTTACATTTATAAAGCAGTACCGTTAATAATAATTCAGCCCTACTTTTGCGAATAACTGAAGATTTCAGGCGATAATTTATGAAGGGCGCGGCGGCCGCGGAATTCAGCTGCTCTTACATATTTTTCAGTGGGGAGTTATTGAATGTGGTCGACGGTGAGAGGGGGAGAGATGCGGGCGAGTGGGAGGGGTGAGAGGGGGAGTGCTACGTCAGCAACATCTCGCAGACGTATGACGAGTGACGAGCAGTTTTATTTGTGGACTGAACGATCGCGTGTGGTCGCAGTTCTTAGCTGCTTACTTGATATATGAGTGAAAATGTTTAGTACAGGATTTATTCACCGGCTTTTATATGAGGCATTCTTAATGCGAAAATTCCCATTGCTTAAAAAGCATTGACTTTAAGAGGCAACAACTTTAAAACCTGCACTGAAAACTGTTGTGATAAAACAACATCTACAAGTTGTACTCGTAACATAAATAACGCACAAACTCATACGGGGTCACTGTACTCATCATTATGAACAACTTTTACTATGGAACCCAAAATAAAATCGCGAAAAAAAAAACAGCTGTGCCTACGTTTTGACGAGTGCGAACATAAATGTAGGGAACAGCTGTTTTTTTTTCGCGATTTCCTGTTTAGTCCCATAGTAAAAGTTGTTCATAATGATGAGTACAGTGACCCCTTAAGAGGTTGTGCGTTATTTATGTTACACCTTGTATATTCGTATTAAGCTTAAATGCAATAATATATTACTTCATTAATAGAGCAGTATAACTTCTTCTTCTTCTTCCTGCCCTTATCCCATGTTACTTGGGGTCGGCGCAACACGTTTTCTTCTTCCATTCCGTCCTGTCAACCGTCATGATATCACTGACACCCTTCTCTTTCATATCATTCTACACACAATCCATCCATCTTTTCTTTGGCCTCCCTCTTCCTCTCCATCCATCCACATTTATATTCATAACTCTTTTGGTCACATGCGTTTCATCCCTCCTCTTCACATGCCCATACCAAGACAAACGGTATAACAATCAACTAAAAATAAGCAACTAAGCTTATCTCCATCGACGTCTAATCTGATATCACTCGTAATATTCTTACAACAAAATATATTCAGTGGATTGCGCATGAAATATAGAGCGCGGGTGTTTACGTAAAAGGGTGATTAGTTTAGTAAATCGTCTGTCAGATCGTATCTAGGGGGCAATTAAACTAGCGATGTTTCTATTCGGGCTGATTGGCTGCCCAGTCGGGTCGGGGGGAGCTGAGTCGTGGCTAGTTACTGTTGCAACTACGTATTGTTTGGCCAAAAAATATAATCTTATGTTGGGCAATACGTTGCCCAACAGTGGGCTGATGATCCCAACGGTGCAGCGACAAGGCGCCGTTTTTCCGTGAGAGCGGGTTTGACAGCCACATTGAGGTGAATATTATTTTGTTTGTTCTACAGATGCAAACATCTGTAGAACAAACAAAACTGAATCTAGCTGCCCATAGTCAAACACACGTGTCCAAAGAGTGGGAACCAAAGAGATTGAACTCTTTCTAATATTTATTTATTTGCATCCAAACTTACATCTATCGTTATAGGTTAGATAGATGTAAGACGTATTAGGTTAACCTACTGGTAAACTTAATGCGATAGATAAGCTTTTAACAATATAATATATAGAACTAAATAACAACAATTTTACGCCATAACATGTTAACCAGTAAGTTGCCCTTGTGAACTCGTTCAATGTCTTGTACATTATACAATAATATCAATTTGTTTAGCTACCGCGTTGAGCGTGCGTATGGCTCGCGTCAGCGGCGCCCGTTGCAGCAACTTGGTACGCGTGCTGGATACCATCAGCAGCTGCGGCCGCCGCTGCCGCCCCATGTAATCGTTTGGAACACATAGCCAAAGTTCCCTTAAAATGGCTGCTTATTTATTTTCCCTCGCAACACTTCAAATAAATGTGAGGCCAATGCTTCTTCCCTCCTCATTTCCAATTTATAGTATCCTACCATACCAAGTACAAACAATGTTGGATAAATCCTGGATGTACCCTATACATTTTCAGATACAGGAATATCATTCTCATCCATGCCAACATTGCAAGGGACGAAGTTGTGGATCCCTTTACTTTCGTCTCAAGAAATCTCATAGATTCCATCAAACTGAAGTCAATGTTAATCTATTTATCTAAACACGATTCTCGATTTTATTTTTATCGCGTATTCCCAGGAAGGCATTTAACAAAAACGTTCGCTTATCGACGCCACGCTAGTTCCACTTGAGACAGCCGCCGTTAATAAATTACTCAGTGGCTTGCCGCGGGGAGTCTGTTCATTAAGTACTAGTAGATGCTTACGTAGATACGACACACGAGACACGTATTTACTACAAATAATTCCACCACAAAAAACATTCAAGCTTAAACATAAACAATTGTTAGTGTTATAATTTGTCATCTGCAATGCGTTATTTTGAGGTGTAGGTACTAGTTGCCTTCAGGTATTTAATGATGGTAGAAGCAAGGCTTTCACACTATGTCAGGTTAACTATTTCGTGAGGAGTGTAAATTAGCGTAGATTTGACCAAGAAGGCAAATGAGGCATTTTTAGGCAATTTTTACAAACTTTTTTCTTGCGGTCTTTTTTAGAATTTTTATAAGAGGTTAGTTAAATTATAATGATGTTATAAGAATAATTTATTAGGTACTACAAGTACTTTGCGAGCGACTCGTCTGACGCAGCTTTACAATAAATTTCTCTTTATTAGGAACATTATCATTCTCCGTATCGGTTGACCGCAGTCGACCTCGCCGACCAACGCCCCATTGCTGAACAACTGAAAATTACAAGTGACGTAGCTAAAGTATTTAAAATGTTCGTTTATTAACCGACTTCAAAAAGGAGGAGGTTCTCAATTCGTCTGCATGTTCTTTTTTTTTTTTGTGTGTTTGTTACGCGATATCTCCGCCATTTATGAATGGATTTTGATGATTCTTTTTTTGTTTGGTAGGCCATACTTCAGAGGTGGTCCCATATAAATTTTATTGAAATTGATTCAGCACTCTTTGAAAAAGTCAACAAAAACAAAAAAAAATACACAAATCGTATGTAGACGACGTTCTAGTTGTAGTGCTGGTCCGAGAATTTGTACACTATTGTAATTGTAATTTGTGGCACTAAAAGTATGAAATAAAAAAACTTTAAAAAAGTAAAAACCGACTTCAAAAAAAACTAAACGGAGTAAAATAATTATCATTTAATAAAACTACCAGTTTCAGAAGCCGGTGTTCTACGCTGAAACAAATTGAATGCACCGACTTCTGAAACTGGTAGTTTTATGAAATGATAATTATTTTACTCCGTTTAGTTTTTTTTGAAGTCGGTTTTTACTTTTTTAATTACTAAATCAAGACCTATGTGAGAGAGGGATAAGCAACATTTTGCTGAATGATGTGTGGGGTGAGGTATGAACAAAGTTTACGTCATTCTTAAAAGTAGTATGTTATCACCAATCTAACCTAATTTTAATGTGATGTTTATTTTCCTAAAAAAATTATATCTTATAAGTAAGTACTATTATTGTATGCCTTGCAACACTCTTACAGGGTCTATGTATGTTTGGGATAACTATTCTATAAGTTCTCTGTAAACTACATTGTGCAATAAATGAATAAATAAATAGTTGTCTTAAAACGCCTTCTTGAATATAGTAAAGGATCCAGTCAAACGCTCGTTGAAATAACTCAATCGCCCAATCAAGTCGTGTTGTTAAAGTTACTAAATCGAGTTCGCCATTAAGTGTCAGTAAGTTAACAGGTGTGATTTCAAAGCATATTTTTTCTCCGTGTGAAATTTAAATAATTGTACCGAATAGGTATTTTCCGAAAACACCCGACCGACGCTGATTACTGTCGATTTGGGTCGCTAGTTATAGATAAAGAGAGTAAATGAAGGTGAAATGAATAATAACAGGGCGCTACTCATTCAGGTCACGAGTGTCGAACTGTACCTGTACCGGCTGCCCGCCTGCCCGCCGGCTGGGCACAGATAATATATCGCGGTAATGGGCCATTTATTTCTCACAGTAACACTAGTGTATTAAACTACACTGTTATAGTTTTTGTGACAACATGTTGTACAAACGTATAAAATAAATATGAGATGTGTTGTCGCAACATTGTAAGTATTTTGTTGTCTATCTTAGCTTTTGAATAGTAGAGCTTAGCTGTTGTTCAATCAGCTTATCTACTCAGTAATCCACCGCTAAACATGATGATGATGAATTTCCAGGTCGATTTCGGCCAAAGCATCGGCTTCCTGTTGCCTGTACAGTACACTCTTTTAATTTCTTTGTTATTTGGTTTTTAACGGGGGATCCAACTGCGGAGCGCCTGTGTTCGTTCGAAGCGGTCCCTTTCCAGTAATACGTATTACATCCACCGTTTCATCAGTTCGTTCTCGTCAGCCAGATTAGTCTCACCAAGGGTAGCAACACTACTGTTGCAACGTCCCAACCGCTGAAAATATACCTGTCTCTAAAACGAGAAATATTTGTGTATCTTAAAAAGGCGCTACGGGAGGCTGTTTCTTGTTTCTTAAATAAAATTTATCACCTATCTAAAATGGTAATTTTCATACTTTCGTATTCCTGCTGTGTTCTCATCTAGAAGGCTATTCTACTATCATTTAAGTGATATTGTATGTTTTGTTGTAAAGTCCAGTTTGTGAACCTAAAAATCAATAATAAAATCTTAAGACTCAGATTAGTTTAAAGTTTGTAAATATCTGAATATGCTATATTAATAATAATATACAAAAGGTTGTGTGCCTACAGGTAGGTAAACATATTGATATGATGTTGAGTAGTGTTAATGGCAGTAGCTCGCGTCGAGTTGCTCCAATTACCCACTCACGTTACATGTAACGTGAGTGAAATCGAATGCCGAACATTATTCTATTACTTTACTAATATGACTCACGTATCTTATCTAAAAGCAATTCTGTTTTGCTATTACATAAAATACGTGAGGCATCTCTTCTCATCTGATCTATCATAAAGCCGGAACAGAGTATAGGCAGCTATAGAATAAGGTGTTATACTTTATATGAGAAAAAATCTAAAAATATTTATGTTATTGAGATAGCTTAGGCAAAAAGCAGTCGGAAAACGTTAGTTTTAGTTTATAAAATAGCAAACTAAATTTTAAAATTCAATTCAAAGGTTTCAGTTTTTTTAATCTGTGGCGGCATCTATCTCGCCACATGCGAACTAGCAAACTATCCTACATCGCGCAATCAAGATTTACCACACAGATAGTATATATACAACCTCCCAACATCAATCGTTGGGCAGTAGCCCGCCAGGCACAAGACTCCGCCTGGTTGGAGGATCCTCCCTTTGGTTGGAGGAACACCACACCAAGTTTCTCCACAAATCTGTTTCACAATATCATTAAATAGTAGTCGCCATGTTATTACGTCATACGGCTATGTAAACTTAGAAGTGTCAACTGTCAACTAAACAATTAACATAACATAAAAAATATCACTGCATTTGTTTACACAGCCAACTGACGTCATGACCATAGAGCAATATGGCGTCCACTGCGTCCAGCGTTTTCGTCAAAATGCAACATTTAAATGCATTTTTGTGGTACTTAAAGATTGAATAATTTTTTTTTGATTTTTTAATGGTTCATTAGCACTTTAAAATCTAATTGTGACACTTTTCAAAAATGGGCGTAATACCCTACTAAAGTTTGGTGGTGGTACCTCCACAGGAATGACTAATTGGAACCTAGTAACTTGAGTTTGACTATTAGCAAGTTGTCAAAGAAAAAGCTTTGATTTATATTGAATTGACACCAGCTAACGTTAACTGGAACTGAAGCAAGTTTAAAATCAAGATGATACTTATAATAACATCTGAAGATTATCCTTTGACCGCAACAGCTCGTTAATAGAATGAACTTTTAATCTCGACGGAGCAAGACGTAACCTCCCCCCCTGCCCCCCCCCCCTCCTCTCTTAGCTGCAAACATTTATCGTGAACACGGCCGGTATAAAGTTACTTGTTTATTTTATCTGGGTAGCGCGCGACCTCCGCAGTATTCTTTAGCGCGGAAGCTGCGAGGATAGCTAATAATGTAAATATTAAATAATATTGACTTGAACAAGCTTGTTACTATGTTATTAGCTGAGTTCGGTTGTTAAGGTATATATTTTCTTAGGGTTTCTGCTAATTTGAACGTATTCCTTTCGTTTTAATATTACTTACCTGCTTATTTTTTATGATAAACTCTGCCTCTTGATTTATGTTAATCTGTGTATATTCTTCTTTAAGTTTACTTTTATGAACATAAACATAACATAACATCACGCTTTGTTTTCTCCAAAGGGTTGGGCAGAGGTGTATAGTACACCCACATTTCGCCGTTTATGTTTCAAGTCCCATGTAATAGGGGCGAGCCTATTACCATCAACCGGGCACAAATCCAGACTCCGGGCTGCTACTAAGAAATACCACACCGAAAAAACTCAACAACACTTTGCCTGACCGGGGGTCGAACCCAGGACCTCACACTCAATAGTCGCGCTTGCGACTACTAGACCAACGAGGCAGTCAGAGAGGCTTTTATTAATGTCAGTATAATAATATTATTTAAAATTACTAATTTAATTTAAAAAACAACTCGCAGACAATCAAAGGATGTACTGTTTAGTACTCGTAATTACAAACACAGTAGCATTGGCTCAGTTATGAAAGTCCTCTACACTGACTGATGATGCGACGCGACGCTTCGCGACGTGACGCGATACCACGCGAGGCAGGCTATATCGCGGCGCGAGCTATTCGCGACAGATTGCAAATTAAAGCGCGCCCTTTGATGTTGTTCGCGATGAGTGGCGCCCAGAGAATACAGACAAATTGGACTTTTTTGTTTGTCATACACTGACGGTTATACATGGACAAGTTGACACACGTATTAGGAAACACGTCAATGGATATCGTTGTCAGGGGTGATGCACCGTGTAATAGGTGTAATAAAAATAAAATACGGGTCGACTGTTAGCCGCTCTTTTGTAGGTTAACGATTTTGTAGTCCACTGATTACATATTTGAGTGCTCCGGTTAAATTGATGTATTTTCTTTGCCAAGGGAAATGTATTTATTGGATTAACCTTTTTATATCGGTTCGGTATTGATCTGTAAAGTTACGTTTAACATATGAGGTAATAAAACGTATGTATATAAGGGACCTTAATAGTAGATATCTAATAGCTTACAGTTAGATTGTCTGTATATATGTTATTAAACATTAAGTCGTTAGGTATCTGTGTACAACATGGCCACATTACAACTTTCTACAGAACTTTGTTTATATAATACGGACAGGATAATCTGGTAAGGTCAGGAGCCACCTGTGTATGCTAAATATGCTAACAGCGGCCGGGGGAGGGGTGGGGAGTGCGGCACACAGGGATCCTTACCACGAAATAAGAAGGCACAGAAGGTCTTCTCAAAACTAGTTACTTGAAAATAAATAGTCACCTCTATGTAGGGTAAACGCGGACCTGCATAATTGCAGTCACAAATGGCTCATCGTGTCAGGAGAGCTCTGAACACCTTCCAATTTAGGATTATTAAATCTTCCAAAAATGTTATGGGCATAATCCTTTTTTTTTCCTGTGCACAAAGCCTTGTCGCGATATACAGAGTGTTAACGAATTCGTGTAATTCCTTAAAACCACATGATCTGCTACTGATGTAGACAGGCCTCGCACGGGATTTAGCTTGATTAAAAATAAAAAAATAAATTATTATTTTTTCATGCGGCTTTGTTACCGATCGTATCTAAACCACCTAATTAAGATTCAGTAACAAAATAAGAATTATTTTTTTTGCAAAAATTTTTTTTTTGTTTGCTCGTTTCGATGCCACGCATAAATTAATAAAAGCACGGCGACACGGCTGGCAGGCAGGACTAACGCAATATTGCTCTTTGCAGTCAGATTACTCAAGGCTCTAAAATGACTTAAATATAAAATCGAAATAGAAAATCAAGATTTAAAAAAAAAAAAAAAAAAAAACCCATTTAGGTTTAATCTGTGTCACCAGTAGATCACGTGGTTTGAAGGAATTACACGAATTCGTTAACACCCTGTATTTCTGTTTTATTCTACGTGCGTCCTACAGTTTCGTTCTACGCATAGTAACGTGAGCCTTCTGTCTGTTTGCCCTGTAGTGTTCGCCGCAACGTTTCCCCAGATTCGCGTCACGCACCGGCGCGGATTCATTTCACGAGCGAGCCTTTTTATAATTTAATCTTATACCTTGTTACAATCAAAATGATAAAAGGGCGAGCAGCGCGTGCGAATATTCATGAGTGACGCTTTTCTGTGTCAATAGCAACAGGGGGACAACACCGAAAGCGGCAAAAGCGTCAAATTGGAGGCCAGTTGTGCAACTCGCGTCCGAGTTAATTCCATTCGGCAAATTGCTCAGTAAATAACGAGGCTGACGGACACATAATAGTTTTCCAATTTGTTCGTCGCTCTTATAATTTCATTGCTTTTTGATGGCGACGCTTTGTGCCTAACGAACCCGCGCTTGATGAATGTTTTATTTTCTGGCAGACCGCCTGCCGGGTAGCACGGAGGAACTTAACCGTAACGAGGAACTGGTTACACTAGTTACTGTGAGAAACTGCGGATAACTTCCGCGCTAAATGAAGTACGACTCAAGACATTGTAGTATCACCTTCATCGTCATTTGCACCTACTGGCCATTTTTTGATATATTATGTTTTTTTATATGACGATGACAGAGGGATTCTAATTTTAACTTGAACTTGGCTTTTGGAGATTGTTTTGACGCCATGTGTTATCTGTTTGTGCTTTATTGGTAAAAATTATAAATTAAAACCCACGAGTACCTGTTTAATTTTGTGGAGTGCCACATATGCGACACCCGTTATTTGTGTGAGGCACCGAGGGTTTATCTTATGTGAGCTGGACAACCTGAGCCTCCACATTCTATTAAAGAAGCTGCGCCCCGATGGTAACCCCTTCTCCCTTCTTTTCACTTCGTCTCCTGCCCTAACTACACTTACGAGATCGGCGATCGGACTGGTAGTCATCTACCGGCATGACTAAATGCTACAGCCGGTCTGTTTGCTGCCACCGGTTTCTATCAAATGGCTGTGTGGGCCATCGACGAACGCCGTGACTACAAGAAGGAATTCGCTGACTACACAAAGGACGTAAAGCTAACCTGCCTCATAATCTATGTATAAGCATTTTAATATTGTTATGATATGTACTAGGTATTGAATGCTCTACACCATTCTTTACAACTGGTGTAGCAGACGTGCTCTCAGGAGATCCTAGGACCGTCTGTAACATTACAACATACAAGTTAACAAAGACGTGAATGTAAATATTTAGGCTATGTGTACTACCTGTCACGTGGACGGCCTGTCTCGAACTAACACACAAACACAAGCACATCGGCTGTCCCATTTCCAAACCTAGTAAGGGCTTAAAACAAAATTTTACAGGAGAGCACATAAACATAAAATCGGTCATTTTTTGAAAAGTATTTATGTTAGGTAAAACTACGTGCTTAAAGTGACTTACTAGGTGTTAAAGTGATCACGAGGCAGTGAATGGTGCACTTACTAGGTATCGATGCTTAAATATTTCTGATTATAATAAATATGTGAGTTTTCAACGCTGGTGTTTTTTATTTGGCAGGGTCTTACTAGGTTAGCAAGACTATGCAGCGGGGTGCATGAAAAGAGCCTCCACGAGTGACGATACATAAGTGCGTCGGGCGCATCCTGGGCAGTCAGCCCCGCTACCAACCTTGCTGACTGGCTAATCTTTTCACCACGGCATGAGCTATTCTCGTATAGCTCGTGCCGACACGATAGAAGAAGAAGCAAGACTATACAATAAAACGATTTTTGTAAAAAGTGTCCCATAATAGGTTTTGAAATGGGACAGCCGACATGTACTCAGGCTCTGAACACATAAGTCTTTGCGAGGATCGCACTCTGTGCTCACAACACAGTTTTGGTCGTTAATTTACCAACTTTTAGTGTATCGCATTTTATGCTGAAACTTATTTCAGGAAGTCCTTTAATTTTAAAACTAATTAAAACTAACTATTAGAGGCGTGATTTCGTTTCAATAGTTAACCTCGTAGGAGCGACGTACATTATAGCTTGTTATAATGTACGTATACAGTTGATTCGTATTATTTCGGATGTAACAGAGGTGTTGAGTGCGTAGTTCCATTATTACGCGGTAATTTGATTATCTTCACTAACATGCGTGTGTGAGGGTGTGTGTATGATTATGTGTGTTTGTGAGCTCTCATTAGCTGCTAATTGCTCATATTCAATTTCTTTGTGTTTTGGTAATAGTAAAGGAAACAATATTAGTATATTATGTAATGTTGTTTTGTTTGTTAGCTACTTTGCTTTGAACGTATTAGCGGTGACTAATACGCAACTATGACGTATTTATGTAGATATGTTAACAAATTGGCGAAACATGAAGATTTGTCAAAATAATTTTGTTCAAACGGCCTGACAAAAAAGTCTCCTATAGTGGATGGATAAATTACTGTACATGTATAACTCAGTTATACAAGGTATCCCAAAAAGTTGTGTCAAGCGGAAGCCCAGAAGTAGAGCACTCTTAGATGTATTCACGTCACTGTAAGGAACCAGACACAATTGTTTACTAAGGCAAGCGAAAATTATCAATATAAGTCAAGGGATCCTACTAAGTTAAAAATAGTTACACGTAGAAGCACATTTCATAAAAAAAACAGCCTAATGATGTCTATTAAAGTATTCAACAATATCTCACGCTCAATAAGAGAACTCCCTTTAAATCAATTTAAAAAAAAGTTAAGACAATGGCTGATAGAAAATTGTTTTATACATTAAGTGAATTTTTTAACTATAAAATGTATTAATAACTATAAACTCACTAAGCACCTACTTACCTAGTAAGTAAATTAATTTCGCATACCTTGTACTCTATATTTTTTTGAAACATCTACTATGTATTCCATATTTCCTGCGAATAAATATTTCTATTTCTATGATCAAAAATGTCATTAAAGTCAGAGTTTGGTTAAAACATGAAAAGAAATCATAACTCGAAAACTACAAAACATCGCGGAACATACATGAGGGTGATTCGGGTACCTGTAAGGGTGCTCTACCTCTGGACTTCAGCTTGACGCTACTTTCTGGGACATCCTGTATACTTATACAGGGTGTTAACGAATTCATGTAATTCCTTCAAACCACGTGATCTACTGGTGACACAGATTATCCCTAAATGGGAATTTTTGAAAATCAAATGAAAAAAAATTCAAACAAAAATCTTGATTTTCTATTTCTGAGTCATTTTAGAGCCTTGAGTTATCTGACTGAAAAGAGCGATATCGCGTTAGTCGTGCCTGCCAGCCGTGTCACCGTGCTTTCAGTAATTTATGTGTGGCATCGAAATGTTGATACAAATAAAACATTTTTTGTGCAAAAAAATAAATTCTTATTTTTATTATTTGGTTTAGATACGATCGGTAACAAAGTCGCATGAAAAAATGATAATTTTACGTTTTTATTTTTAATCTAGCTATATCCCGTGCGGGGCCTGTCTACATCAGTAGTAGATCATATGGTTTTAAGGAATTACACGAATTCGTTAACACCCTGTATAATCAACTCCAAATATTGTACAAGTTAGAGCATAAATTACAAAAACATCAAAATTCCCATCGCATGATGGTGCAACATATCCGGTTAACTCAAAACGCGTTGCAGAGAATAAACTGCATAATTATACTAATATCGTTATGGAGACAAGCTCATAATGGACATTACGCCACATGTCCGGCTGCGTCCGGGCGCGTCCGGCGGCACCGGTGTCGCGCGGACGTTACGGAGGCAATCCGGACGAATGAATTGAAAACATCGCTTGATGAGATTGTTCTATTACTCTATCATATACTACTTAGAACAAAGAGTGTGTATTACTGTGTAATGGACAATTATTTAAACTACTTTTTTTTTGTTTTAATGTCTTAGTTGGTTTACTTCACTTGGTTTGGTAACTTAACGTTGAATTAGTTAGTAAGTTGAACGTTAGTATCACGATGGTTTAATAGTAATATTTAAAAAAAAACATTACTTGGTCTTAAATTTAAGATTATGCGACAACTTTCTAAAAAAAAAAACAGCTCACTATTTTTGTTCTTCTCTAAAAATGGTGAGTATGCTGAACTCTTAATGTCATAATATCTATTTGTACCCACAACTAAGCAAATAAATTAATTTCATGTCATTGCAGCTAGCGACTCTACGTCTTGTATTTGTCGCCCAATTATCAACTTGAGATAATTCTATATGATATAAGTGGATCTTTAGGTCTGTCAGCGACTAGAAGATAAATGCTTAGTCATTGTTTGTTCTAGAAATATTATTTTTGAACCATTTTAATTTTGTTTTTGTATAAAAATCTCACATATACAAGATTAGTTTTAGTATACTAAACCTGAAACTAGTTTGTTCAGAATCACTAGGAGAATTGTTTGACATATTTTTTACACCACATTTTTTTTTGTTTTTTCATAAATTTCAATTTTGTTTCAGTAGGTTTCTACCCATAACAATTGACGGGAATAGACACCTTGAGGCTTGAGATGGTCCGCTCGTTCAGTTTCCGTGTATTAGACAACCCCTGCATAGCACATCTCAGGCATTTCACATTTTTTTAGCGAACTTAACGCGACATAAACTAAGGTGTAACTTGGAGATTTACTAAAAAAACACATATTCAGGCAGTTCTGATGAAAATCTTGTTGGGGTGTCTCGGTTTTCGTATAAAGTAAAAATAAGGTTGTATAAATATGCGTGAAAAACATAACCCTGTCTTTGCTGTCGCGCAGTCGGGTAGACTGTAACATTACAAGTATAGTTTTTTTCTAGGCACATATAAAATAAAATTGAATTGATACTTGTGTGGGTACAAACAGGCACGTAACAAACAATTAATAAAGGCAATTAAAAACATAGCCATGTGTGATGACGTCACGACGCGCGAATACCAAATAGATCATAATAGATGTAACAGTCTGCCAATTCAATTACTTGTCATAGTGGCTCTGCAGGCTGTATGCGATGCACACACCGACAAACAAACATTTAACTGAGTTCTCTACATTTTACATAATATGACCCGAGTGGCGGAATGGGTGAACTGAGTTTTTACGTTACGGGATATGAGTTCGATTCTGCATAGCTGTAAAGTTGGCACGTGGATCTATGAAGTAATACCACAGAATACATTGAAGCTAAAGCAGTACTTCAACTACCTACAATCGTCCGAAATGACACACTCACACAGACACGCACTGCAACAAGACAAATAAGGTAAGTTCGGAATACATTTCCATACAAAAACAAAAAACTACTCAGTATACAGTGCGTGTCTGTGTGAGTGTTTCAATTTAGGTGATTATTGTAAGTTGAGGTACTGCTTTAGCTTATATATCTACTATTAGCTTTCGCCCGCAGCTTCACTTGCGTGAAATTTTGAGCCCGTTAAGTGACGATTTTCCATACAAACTTTCATCCCCTATTTAACTCCCGTAGGGGTTGAATTTCGAAAAATCCCTTCTTAGTGGATGCCTACGTTACAAAAGGAACCTACTGTCAAAATTTCAACTTTCTAACCCCAGCGGTTTAGGCTGTGCGTTGATAGATCAGTCAGTCAGTCAGTCAGCTTCTCCTTTTATATGTATAGATAGTAATACTGAGCTTGCAAGTTGGAGTTATACAGTGTTGTTATGATAAACGGAACTATGAAAAATCTGGTAGATATTTAAAAAAACCATTAAACACGGGTATAGTAAGTAGTTACAGGAAACTTTTTACTCATTTATTAACCGTGGTGACGGGAATGTTCAAGCCGGTCGTTAGCGGTCAGCTCTGAATTATTGCATGTTTTCAGCCTGTGGATAAATTTATCGAGTGTTTTAAAAAAATACTTAGACATTTCGCAAAAAACGTATTTAAAAATGTCATACAGTTTTCGTTAAAATGACATTAAACGTAATTCATCACTGTGGCTATCGTATCTTAAGAATTATTCAAGTTTAGTGGTTCGTCAAAATTTTCTCAAATAAACTTATTAAGCATAGAACAATGTTATTCTATGAACGTTGTGCTACTACAAATACTAGCTACGCGCTACGCATGCTACGTGGCTACGTGATATGTGCCTACGTGTGGTGGCGCTACGCGTTTATGTGCTACGCAGATACTAAGCTGGAATTTGAATTACCACTATGAAACATATTGTGTTAACGGTTATTTAATTTGTAACAAAAACACGAATGCCACTTTTGGTGATTGTCCTAGTGGATGGAGGTTAGAAGAAGTGCACTTTGGTCAGAGTAGAATTCTACTACTAAATTGATTACTAGCCTCGACTACTTCCTTCAACAATACCTGCGCATACACTTTAAACATACAACGAACATGTAGGTAAGTCAATTCTCTTTTACTCGGTCAGGGTTCAGGGTGGAAGTTTTCATACTAGTAATTTCAATCTAGTAAATCCTTTCGCTATTCACAAAAGAAGTATATTTTTGTGATATTATTTGGTGACGTTCAATTTATACCCGAGGCTTATACAGTACTAGCATTCGCCCGTGGCTTCGCTCGTGTTAAAAAAACTCTTAACACACTATACTAAAGTTTCTACAGCAATATAATTCAATCATGATTCGAAAGACACGTGGCGCCATCTATTATCGTTATTATTGTTTTCCTCGGGAACAGTACTTTTTTTCGGGATGAAAAGTACCCTATGTCCGTTTCGGTAGACTTGTCAACGTATATGCAAAATTTCAGGATGATCAGTTCTGTGGTTTAGGCGTGAAAAGGTAACAAACAAACTTACTTTTGCATTCAGAATATTAGTTAGGATGTTATAAAAATAAATGTTTTATAAAACTTTTAGGAAACATATCGCAGTATACATTCTGAGAATCGTTCAAATGGAAATACAAGCCGCAATTGAAAAAAAAAAGATTGCTCAATTACTTTAAGTGAATTTAAACCACGCTTGCTATTCCCAATAGATTGTATAGTTTTTAATGCTACAACCTTCTATAATGTGTTTCGTTATGATATTTTGCCGATATGTAGTGATACAGTCATCTCGACTGCCTCGTTAGTCTAGTGGTCGCAAACGTGACTGCTGAGTGTGAGGTCTTGGGTTCGATCCCCTGGTCGGGCAAAGTGTTATTGGGTTTTTCCATGTGGAATTTTTCAGTAGCAGTCCGGAGTCTACATTTGTGCCAGGTTGATGGCAATAGGCTCGCTCCCTATTACATGGGACGTAAACATAAACGACGAAATGTGGGTGTACTATACACCTCTGCCAACACTTCGGGGAATACAGGCGTGAGTTTACGAGAGTTATAGATTTTATTATTTATCACATAAAAGAGTATCGCTGGAGTTTCATGTCGACTCTTCTTCATAGAACCAACTTCTTTGAACCGTGCAACTAAATTCATAACGTTACACAAGTGCTTGTAAATGAAATTGCCTATCTATATCTATACTTCTATATAAAGAGGTAGAATTTGTTTGTTTGTTTGTATGTAGGAGGTAATCTCCGAAACTACTTATCCGATTTCAAAAATTCTTTCACCAATTGGAAGCTACGTTATCCCTGAGTGCTATAGGCTATATTTTAGTAGCAAAAAATTAGGGATCCTTAAATCAATTACAATAATGTAACCCAAGGTATCAAAAATTGGCTTTAAAACTTTCGTAGTGTTAAGTTTTTTTTTATTATAAACTAGCTTTCGCCCGCAGCTTCGCTTGCGTGAAATTTTGAACCCGTTAAGTGACGATTTTCAATACAAACTTTCATCCCCTATTTAACTCCCTTAGGGGTTGAATTTCGAGAAATCCCTTCTTAGTGGATGCCTACGTTACAAAAGGAACCTACAGTCAAAATTTCAAGTTTCTAACCCTAGCGGTTTAGGCTGTGCGTTGATAGATCAGTCAGTCAGTCAATCAGTTAGCTTCTCCTTTTATATGTATAGATTAACGCGAGCGAAGCCGTGGGCAAAAGCTAGTTTGAAATGAAAAACTTTGAACTCACATAATTTTTCGAAATGCAGCATCTATTTTTGTTTCGTGTTCCCGTAATACCGGGGGCTGGAAGTAGTTTTTCCCTATAGTACCTATCTACTTATATCTACGGCGAGGGTTAGGGAAGGGTTGTATATCGCGAGAGCTAATTTTGTGGGTACCTTGCTGTTTACTGTAATGAGGTCGGTACGTATGCAAATATATGTACGATCCTTTCATGAGTGTGTATTTTTATGTACGTGTGTGTACACGTATTCCGGTCACGCGCTGCGATTGGCTGGTGTGTATGTGTGTGTTGTGTAACGGAAGGTCGGGTCCACAGCTTGCCCTGTTATGGCTTATTGCACATAAATAGCCCTTAGGAGCCGCGGCGCGAATACGCGGTGGGCGAGATAAGGTTATGTAGTGGCTCTATTTTTAACCCCTCTAAGTTTGAAACCTATATCTGTTTCTCTATTTGTATGTCTGTCTGTGGCATCGTAGCGCCCAAATGGATGAACCGATTTCAATAAGTTTTGTTTCAAAACTGTTTTAATGAAGAAGGTATACTCGTATACTTAGTTATGGTATAGGCTATGTTTAATGGAAATTAGTTCAGCTGTTTCAGAATGATCAGCTCTTTTCAGTTGGTTTAGGGATTTCAGCCAACTAATGGGTAATTATTTCACTTCCGCTCGTTTGATTGAAATTTATAAAATGTGTGCAAACCTACTGACAATACAATGTAAGGGTACCATTGAGCTGATCGTATTAAGAGTTTCGGTCGCAAAGTTATAATAACATTACTTACTTCAAAATTGCTAATCATCAGGCAGACCTTGATTTGGCGTCATCACTTATTTGACAAGAAGGACTTGGAAGGTGGCTCAGGGTGGTGACCGGCCATCCGCAACGACTAGTTGTGGATCCATCCGGTTTGAGCTCGTATGACTAGCTATGGAAGCACTTCATCATCATCATCTGCCTAGCCTTTTCCCAACTATGTTGGGGTCGGCTTCCAGTCGAACCGGATGCAGCTGAATATCAGCATTTTACATGGAGCGACTGCCTATCAGACCTCCACAACCCAGTAACTGGGTAATACGATACTCTTCGTAAGACTGGTTGTCAGACTTTCTGGCTTCTGACCAACAGTAACGACAGTCAAAGATCTACAAATGACAGCCGGGACCAATGGTTTTACGTGCTTTCCGAGGCACGGTGGAAACTCGCTATGGTAAATGGTCACCCATCCACAGACCAACCTCGGCAAGCGTGGCTTAACCCGGAAGATCGGTCTATGCGGCTGTAATTATTTAGCACGAGTATTATATTGTTGTCCGGAACTGAATAAATAATAAAAAAACAAACGTGGGCTTACATCCTCCTGTAATAGGAGAACACCTCTAATTATGCTTTCGGGGATTACATAAGTGAGTATGTGTGTATGTATTTTGAGATATATGTATATCTGCACAACTTGAGATACATAGCAACTACCTACTTATTTATTATGGTTTCTTTAATTGTTAAGTGGTCGTCCACTTTAATTACTTAATTGTCATCAATAGATAAAAATGAATGAATCTTACCTCTTTAACGTGACTTTTTAACGCAGTAAATATTAATGTTTTTTTTTAACAGTAACTCTGTATTTGCATTCGTTTGCACTAAATCAGAGAGAGCACAAACAAAATCGATTAAGTTGAGCCGCCTATACAAACAAAATATCAAAACAGTCATCTAGCTATGAAATCCAATACAGTTGCAAAACGAGCAATATTGTAACTTTATTGTTTGTTGATTACATTACGGCGCGCCCACCGCGCGTGTGTCTGTGTTCAGTATACAGGACGCAGTGTATGGCAATCAATATGCAAAATATTGTAATTTATGTCTTGCTCGTTCTTCTTCATGAAAACTACATTTGTAACGAACCCTTGGCTTTCAGAAATACATTTAACGATCTAGTCGAAATAAATGCTTTGCCTTGATGGGAAGCAATTTAAATATAAATGTTTTTAATCTACGTTTATACTCGTAAGTAAGTGGTTAGATTGAAAATTCTCTGCCTGATCTAAATTTCACTGGCATGTAAGTAAAATGTAAGTTTTATTTTATTACTATCGTTACTCTCAAGATATCTTTATCTTATTATACAGTGATTTTCTTTGTAACGTGTTTTGATGACAATTAACCATGATGTGTTAGTTGTTTTATATAGATATTTTAGCGTCCTTTTACCTTTTGTAAATGTGAGAGCTTTGTAGACTTGTTAGATGCCTGGATACCTACTTAATTTGTGACTTTTTTTGTGGTTCCTGCACTTAAGTCGTACGTTGCTCTCTCATAACTATTCTGAATCATAACTGTACCCACTCAAATTGTTAAAGATATGGATTATAAAAGAGTAACCATGGAGTTTCTTGCCGGCTCTTCTCCATAGGAAACGATTAATTGGAACCGTGCACCTAAATTCAACTGTTCATAAGCGCCTGTAATGGTTTATGTCAAATAAAAACTTTTGATTTGATTCGATCACCTTACCGCATGTGTATCAAAGCAAAAAATGAGAACCTTATTTTGGATGTTGGTATAAAACCGCGACATTAGTCATACGAGGTAAGCCGACCGCCACATTTGTACCGTACAGAGAAACATCTGTTAGGGGTGAAACTCGGATAATTCGTAGTAGGCGCCGCCGTAAGGAGCCGCGGATAATCTCGGATATTTGTCACGCGGCGCAACACTAGCTACACACGCTTTACGTCGAGTAATGCGGTTAGTAAGTACTACCTACAGGAATGATAAACTACTTTTAGTTCTTGTTTCAATGGAGGACTTGTGACGTCAGTTCGTCCTTTTTTGTTCAGTGTGTACAAGCGTTGCTATTTGATTGCCTAGAAATATAACAAAACGTAATTACGTTTTACGCAAACAGTGAGACATGGCAGTTAATGACGCAAAACCTGCAAATAAATTCCATTGTAACATAATCTACATTATCCAGATATACCACATCCATTACGTCATATCTCATGTGTGGGGCCCACGTCGCGGCCCTTTGTTCTTGTTTTTATTTAATTACGGCCGCCGGCTAAACAAGAGTAATTCGATTACACAACAAAGCGAGGAAGAATTGAATCGACAATACAACCGAGCACGACCGACGCGGTGCGGCAGCGGGGCGGCCGGCGAGGTGCGGGGGGCGGGGCGGCCGGCGCGGGCGGCGGCCTCTTATTTGTACGGAGCGACCGGCTTGGGACGCAGAATGTAATTCTTTATTTTTTTTGTTGCAAAATTAATTATGTCACGTTCAACGGTGTAGTTACGGACGCCAAAATGCAACCTATAAAGTTTTTATTGCAAAATCTAAACGTATACGTTAGACAGATTTTGCAAACTCTCTCGTATTTATAATTTGGAAGACAATTTGTCTTACAATTCGTTGCAATATTCATTTTGCTTACTAATTATAGATCAGAACTGTTTCTGGACATAAAGCCTTAGGTTCAAAATACAGCATTAATACGATTCCATGTCATTTATCAAACTGCTGTGCTAATTATTTGGTGCGCGGCAAAGCATTGCTATACCGACAAATGCAAGCTTTCATATCAATTGCCAAGCTGATTTCAACTAAGATTTTTGAAGCGATAAAGCTTTCACTTATCGATAAAAAATGAGGATAGTATTGATATTACAGTATTGATATTAAATAAACATTGTGTTTCTTTACTAAAATAACCCTACTGTATTAAAAATGTAAATATAACTACATTATGTCAGACATTAGTATAGTATTATTTCCACACTAAATAACCATTACCTTATTATCATCATCACTGCACCGCACCGGTGCGAGAAGACTGAATCTATCATCAACAGCTCTCAATACATTAATGTTGGGTAAGGGATTTGTCCAGCAGTGGGCTCAATTCAATGTAAGTACAGCCATCCATCATCAGTTCGCGTTCCATTACATCGCGTGTTATGCGCCCACCGTTATATCGCGCGGCTTCATATAAATAACCGGCGGTCGATGCGCGTTAATGAACGAATTAAAAGTTAATTAAGTGGAGCCCCCCCCCCCACCACCACCACAACCACCACGCCACCACTGGCAACACTGATTTAGTTTACGTGATATATTGTAGAAATAACTCGTGAACATTGAGAAAAAAGTTTCAGTTTTGTTTATATTAAAGGCAGAATAATTTGCAGTCATTTGTTTTATTTTTAATTCCCACCTGTAAGTTATAAATAACGAGCAGTTCATTTATTTATGAGTTAGTTCAGTTTATATTATTTTGTTTCAGTTATTATTTTACCTTTGTTGGTTTGTTGGCCCCGTTATCTGTACTCAGCGGGTTAATAATTCACATAAGAAATTCCTTTTTTATTTTTTTGTCATAGTGTAAATATCTACTTCGGAATCATAAAGGTTTAAATAAGCCTCACACTGTGTATACGTATATTTTGAAGCTTGACAATACTTTAAAAAACACACGTTGGCTATGATAACTTAATTTAATTCCAACTTAGTACAATTTTTGCACCAGATCTATATGTATGAGTACTACATTTATAATATTGAGCGGCGGTAGTTAAACTTTACAATCGCAGCTGAACTTGCGGTTATCATATAACAGTCAGACGACCGGCGCGGCGGGACCAATCGCGATAACACGTAAATCTTAACTTGTCACTATATTGAAGAATCACTGCTAACGAATATGAAACTCTGAGCACTCTCTACGGATAAGCGAAAGTGAAGATGAAAGCATTTTACTTGTATCTTATTAAGATGGTGACAATTTAGTTATTTTCAAAAAAGAAGCGTCAGTGTTTAATTAACTTAAAATTAATGTTAAAGACTGCCGAGTTGGTCTAGTGGTCGCAAGCGCGACTGCTGAGCGTGAGGTCTTGGGTTCGATCCCCAGGTCGGGCAAAGTGTTATTGGGTTTTTCCGTGTGGAATTTCTCAGTAACAGCCCGTAGTCTGGATTTGTGCCCGGTTGATGGCAATAGGCTCGCCCCCTATTACAGGGGACGTAAACATAACGGCGAAATGTGGGTGTACTATACACCTCTGTCAACCCTTCGGGGAATACAGGCGTGAGTTTATGTTTATGTAATGTTAAAGTTGAAAATTTTCGTAATCGGATAATTTACTTAAGCATTAATTTTAAAATGTTACAATTAAAATTCAAACCTATTTTAATTTATTTATTTAATGCGCAATGTACACAATTATGTTACAGCTAGGCTTAAAACTATTGAGTACATGACCCTGTTAGGGTGCAGTAAGATAACTTAAAACTAGTAGTATTGCAGTAGAATAGGAACTTTCAGAATAAAAATATTATATTAATTAAACTTATATCTATCTTTAAACATAAAAAAAGGAAAATATATAATAATTAACACATACATAATATTTGGACTCTATTTTAACTTTTTATCGTCCATAAATTCTTGGATACTATAATAACATTTTTCTAATAGTAGTGACTTTAACCTAGATTTAAATACATAAGTATAGTATTTTTATTGGACCGTATATTTTCAGGTAATTTATTTTCCCAATTAAATAACAGATTTAATCTAACGTTCAAACACCAACTACATACAACGTTTACAGTGAGTTAAAGCTTTGACGAAAAGGCACAAAAAATATTGATGGTTACCTACGTATTCCCATCGGATCACTATGTAGGATGAAACTTCAAAGCGGATTTCACTACGCTCTATTTCGTAGCCCCGTAGCACGCTACGCGCGTCGTAGCGCTAGCGCACCGCTGATTGGTGTTTGCGCGTTGGCTACGCGCGACCACACGCTACGCCAATATTGAACTCACATCAATACATGAATATTCAGTAGGCGAAGTCAACAATGGACTTCCAGGCTATCTATTTACTTCAACGTAGTCCACTGCTGGGCAACGGGCTTTCCTATAGAAGGGAAATAATACTCGTAGTCACCATGCCGAAGAGGCAAGTTTGTGAACCGGGGACGTTTAAAAATAAAAGATGTAAGTAGTTTCTTATTTCGTACAAGTTATAGTAAATGGCTGAAATAAAACGTTGATTTTTGTGTATTTAAGTCAAGGGATTGGTTGGCAACCTACCACACTACACAGAGCAGTTTTTAACAAACCTATTAATACAAATCCAGCATTTTCGCAGTGATTGAAACTCAGCTTACACCAACTAGTATAACTAGCGTGAAATGTGTATTTACGTTGTACTGATTATGTTAAACACGTCGGTGTCTGATATTAATGATTTATTATTTGTGTACATAAGTAGCTATTTGCATATCGCATGTTGTACGAATAACTAAACTTCAATTACACACATCAGGAATTTGTATTCAATTTATTATAATTTCCGCCTAAACGCTAAAATAATAGCTGAAATATTTTCAGGTTGCATTTGTGCACCGGAATAAAAATAAAATAAAGCTAAAAACTTCTCGCCGTGTTTTGCAGAAAGAAGCGTAACTTGTAAAATAATAAATTACGCTCGGGCTGACTTGAATTACTGAATAACATCTCTACTGCGGCTAAGTACACGGAACACGGAGTGTAGGGGCGATGTAATCTGGGCTCTACGCGGATGATATTAAGGTTGATTATTAGTTGGTGCGGGGTGTTGGAGTCGTGTTTATTGTGGAAATATGCTAAGTGGGTGCGATAGCGGCTGCGTCGCGTTACCGCCGCGGATCGTAAACTGGCCGCCCATTGTGCCTATGACTTGTACGGTCAGCGACTACATATTGTCTACTTATACGTTCATAATCTAATTGCAACCTTATACAGATGTTATAAAGCTTAGATTTACTTGTGAGGTATGAAATATACAAATTCAGTTGTCGTAAATTATAATTGTGGTAATACCAAGTCACGTCGGGCAAGAAACATGAGTTTGAGTCAACAACTCACAAGCTGAGTAACACGCTGGTTGTCGTGGCTGACTGGTTGTAGTTGTCACGGGATGTTGGCAACAACCGCGGAACAAGTTCAAAGCGACCGACAACCGTTGTGGCTATCGATGCAACACGTTCATGACTTAAAGTTTCCAGCACTTCTCACAACTTGAGTCAGTTCGTATTGTGTTCTTCACAGTTGTATGAACTGAAAACATATAGACCTAAACTCCGGGTCTGAATGTTTCTATATGTGAGATTTGGACCCGTAACTGAACCCACGATACAGGAAAAAGCTCATTTACATATCAAAACGCCATTTAAAAAACATCTAATACCACCAAATTATAAAACAGCTGGTTAATTTTGTATTTTGTTTTGCTATTGTTTGTTAATTTTTGTATTATAACTTTCGTGAGTGATGATAACTTACTGTTCGACTCGCGACCTCGCCGCGTGATCAGCTCATGATTAAGGCCTCCGTTTGGGTCCGAAACTAGTCGGGCAATCCCGAAAAATGCACGTGAGTAAACCGTAATTAATCATAAATATTGTTTGTTAAGTTTGTAATGATATTGTATGCTACTGTTTTTGTTTGGAATTTTAAATTCTATCTCCTATTTAACTAAAATTTTGCATGCCTGACGGCCGAATATGTTCTGGAACTGAACCCATGTAAACCTTTACACCTTTATTATGTACCCATATTCGTGAAATAAATTATTTGATATGATTGATTTGATAATTTGGAGGAGGAGCTCGTGGCTAAATAATTACAGCCACATAGACCGATCTTCCGGGTTAAGCCACGCTTGCCGAGGTTGGTCTGTGGATGGGTGACCATTTACCATAGCGAGTTTCCTCCGTGCCTCGGAAAGCACGTAAAGCCGTTGGTCCCGGCTGTCATTTGTTGATCTTTGACAGTCGTTACTGTTGGTCAGAAGGCAGAAAGTCTGACAACCAGTCTTACCAAGAGTATCCACCCAGTTACTGGGTTGTGGAGGTCCGATAGGCAGTTGCTCCATGTAAAATACTGATATTCAACTGCATCCGGTTCGACTGGAAGCCGACCCCAACATAGTTGGGAAAAGGCTAGGCAGATGATGATGATTGATTTGATAATATTTTGCACCGTGTTGTCGAGATCACTTCCTTTGTTACATCAGTCACGTGTTTTTACCAATTGCGTTCCAATATTACATACTTTATTTTATCTCCTGCTCATAAAGTTTTACTATCATCTAATAAGCATTGAATAATACCAGAAAGGAAGCCGTAAACAGGAACCGAACATATAACCTGCTTCCGTCAACACAGATCAACAAACAACGTAATATTCAGGTCGAAGGCTATTTCTGTCACCCTCCTACACAACAGTCGTTATGATATTGAGACTCCTTGGACAATGATGATGCTAATGAAAATTGATATGAGGAGGAAAACCTCCGTAGAACACACAACACATAATAATTATATTATGTTCTGTAACTCAATATGTCTTGGTAGCTAGTGTAAACAGATGACGTTCGATGAGTAATCATCCTGTTCTGTCATGCCTCGTGTTTGACTGGTCCAGCTTATCTTATTTGCCTGTGAATGTCCACAACCAAACATCAACACTGTAATGAATAACATAAGCAACACCATCACGCCAATGATCTTCAAAGAGTTAGGGACAGTTTGCTGATGATAGCATTACGTCCCATGTAATTAATGATCTAAGGTATTATTAAATAATAAGTAAGTATCTATGCCATGTGGTGCCAGATGGTGCTGTGTGGTGCCGGATGGTGCTGTGTGGTACCGGATGGTGCTGTGTGGTGCCGGATGGTTCTGTGTGATGCCGGACGTAAAGAATAGCATCACCCCGTCTCTTCCTATAGGTGTCGTAAAAGGCGACTAAAGAATTCACTAAAGGATGTGCAGCAACGTTCTCTGAGTACTTTAACAACCATACTGCGATCGCCAACCCGCCTGCCAAGCGTGGTGATTATGGCAAACCCCCCCAACATGGAGCACAGGACCGGTGGATGTGGCGATGCTTGGGAGAGGCCTATGTCCAGCAGTGGACGTCTTTCGGCTAAATGATGATGAGTTATCTGTGGAGTTTCTTGATGGTTATTCTCCATACCTTTATCACCTTGTTTTTAGCTCCCGACCAAAAAAGAACAGTGGTATATGTCTGAAGCCTGTCTGTCTGTAGCATCGTAGCGCTTAAACGGATCAACCGAGGTTAAAACGTTTTTTTTGTTTTTTTTTTTCTATTTTAATCGACATGATTATAATTATGTTATATTTAATGGAAATCGGTTCAGTTGTTTCAAAAAGATCAGCTCACAGTTGGTTTAGGGGTTTCAGCCAAACAATTTTTTCACTTCCGCTCGTCCGATTGATGTGATATTTCTAATATATATGCAAATCTAGTGACAATACAATGTTAGGCTACCATTAAGTTGATCTTATTAAGGGTTTGGATCAGAACGTTGTTAACACTACTTATTTTAAAATATCCCAGACCCATCGATTATGAATGAATACGTACGTGCGTGTGGCATTTTATCATACCTAATTGTAAGTCCGAGCGTGTTTCTGGAAATGCTCTCAAAAGCCCTCAAACCTTTTAATAAAATTACACGTAGGACAACCTGGACCCATATTTTCTATAACATTTAAGAAAAACGTGACCGCGTTACATTTATATTTTTGAAGTTCATGGTGGCTTGCAGAGGCCATTTGATAATAACACATAATTATATCAAATTCAATAAATTTAAAAATACCCTATTTTTCTGATTGCACATTCCAGCTGTGTTATTTAAATGTTACGTTTTGTTGTAACATAGTTAGATCCTTGGGGTTTGAATCAAAGACCTTACTATTGGGAGTTGTGTTGTTTATTTCTGACTCGAAAACTACGGTAATGTAGTAAACGATCTTCAAGGAATACCTAACAATCACCATGTTTGACAACTTGTTTGGTGATCACAGTATCATGTGATTACATACACGGAGGATGCTGTCCATTAGTCGCTATTACCCCGGGGACAGGTAGGGTGTGTGTAGGTGACACCTCCTTTAAGGGATGATTGAGTGTTTGGTGGAGGTTTCCGTGGTGGTAACACGACACAGTTAACTGTAACTTTATTTGCTTACTTTCTTTAAGTGAGTGAGTTTTTTGTCACACTTCGGGTCGTGAGATCATTTTTCGTTAAGTAATTGTCAAACTACCTACATAACTTAGAACTTTAGCAGAATAAAAATATAATGATTAATTTAAAGCAGTCCTAAAAATCATTCTTTAGCAAATATTTGTAACTGCTCATGTATCTTTAACAGATTTAAAAAAAAGCCGAAGTATGAGGTTCTCAATTCGACCCGAATGTTTGTTTTTTAATCTGTACTGCCCCACTGCTGGGCAAAGGCCTCCCCGAAGTCCTTCTATGTTCCATGTTTCCAGCTTTTTTACGTTAACTAAGTTAAACCACACTTTAGTTATTATATACTAGCGATCCGCCCCGGCTTTGCACGTGTACGTTTTATAGCTTAAAACCTTCCTCTTGAATCACTCTATCTATTAAAAAAAACCGCATTAAAATCCGTTGCGTAGTTTTAAAGATCTAAGCATACATAGGAACAGACAGCGGGAAGCGACTTTGTTTTATACTATGTAATGAAGTTCCTTTAATATCAGCGTAAGGTTTTGCTAAAAATCCTTAAACAGACACTTACACTTATCTTTACACTTGCTTTTAGTTTGTTTAAAAGTGCACTGTCATATAAACTTGGAGGAAGCGTCAGACACTTATGTAACCGTCCAGCCAACCTTACGTTTAGCGATTCCTTATCTACGTGCGTGTGCGCTTCGTGCCTTTAAACCGCACTATCAGTGCTGCATCACGTAGCCACAGATAACGGGGCATTAGTAAAACACTGCTATTTGCAGACATACACAACCTTCATTCTGCTATGACCTTTATCACAGTCGTTATAAAGTCGAAATTCGTATGAAACACCGCAAAAATCCACTCATTACTATTTTGCAGACGTGTAAATTACCTTTGACACATCTGTAACGTTTATTGCAAAGACATAGAGTCTAAATTTGCTTGGCAAGCAGCAAATATCAGTATAATTATCTGCAAAACAGTTACAAAGTATTAAGTAGTAGGAAAGTAAAGCACGCGAGTCAGGTGACTTTGCTTTTAATAGTTTAATGTGAGCTAAGCCGGGCGATGTGCGGAATGGACAATGTTCGCAAAGTGACGTTATCTGGTAATGTCCGGTCAGTCCGAGTAATGCCCGGATTAGGACGGCGACTAGGAACGGACATGATTAGCACGAGCTTACTCCGAGGAGGTTAAGTTTAACTACTGAATAGGAGAGAGGTTCTGTGATGGTACATTTTCAAGTTTTATGTGTGGTAACCACGAGTTAAACGCTTTCGCTAACTCTTTTCAGACCAAATGACGGTTAAGGTCATGGCATATTATACCGGCACCGCAGCTGCACAGCTGTAGCACGGCGTCGCCTCGAATTTAGGCTACGGCCAGCTGCCAGCGCGCTAACTACGCGTCGTCCGCGAGGTGCAAGCTGACAGTCCGCGCGCTGGCCGCGAGGTGCAAGCTTGCTGTCACCGCGAACACAGTAGTTATATGGCATTTGTGATTGAACGCCTACACTTACACACGCCTAGGACTTGCACGTTTTCATAATGTCTCGGTTTACATTGCGCGAACTAGCAATAATCGCTATTGCTCGCGACGAAGAACAGGAAAATAAAAGGAGCGCGGGCGACGGCGCAACGACGTTGTTTCGCTGGCGACTCGGAGTCGGCACGCAGTAAGCACGCGGTCCGCTCGCTTGCAGAGCGCGGGCTGCGAGTCGAGTTGTATGATAGGGGCAAGCGCGCTGACTGCCCGCCGTTGGCTTTTTCATATTGACATTATGAAATATTACTATTATACAACCCACGATTTAATGCTTTAATTTGAATGACAAGTTAATTGCTGGGTTGAAGTGGTGCCGTTGCGGTGCTGGTATAATGTGCCATGACCCTTAGTCGTGTGTGCAGTATCATTCTGTATCATTCATTTATGTACACATTTTTTTAAGTGATCAGTGTTACTAAAATCCTTCATGTGTTCAGCTCTACACACTCCACAGTCTCTCCATAAAGGTAACAGCTTTGTAAAACCATGTCTCTAGCGAATAAATGATTCTATTCTGTTCTACAAAAGAGTAAAAACATATTTGATAGCTAACACACATGTAAGGATCGTATCACAATCAATCTTCATTACTAGAACAGAAAAACCATCGACATTGTTGAAGTAGCACAATTTGTGCTACTTTCAAGTCGGTTTCCTAACATTTCAAGATCCGCCCAGTACAGGTCGTACACTTAGGAGCAAAGAGGTCATCATCGTCTGTAAACGAAACTGCTTCGTCATCTCGGATCCACTAATGTCTCGCTGAGAGGAAAAAATAAAATTAAGTGGATTTTTCACGGAGTTTCTCAATACGCTTTAGTGGACGGTTGTCTTGATATTCTTCGTAGCTTCGCCAACTTGTCGACAACGCCTGTGAATACACACTTAAAGCAACTACAAAGTTTTTTTTGTATTGTTTACGGAGGGCAAATACTTTGTTTTGTGAGCCAACTTTTTGTTAGTTTTTTTAGGAACAAAAACTAATATTTTAGGCCTATTTGTCTGAAGTTAGGATACAGTATATTAGAAGAACAAAACATTTGGAATATTGATGATGTACCGGGCTTTGTACCTATAATATATTATGTTTATGTAAGTTGTAGCTTGTTTTGGTCCGAGGCTAAAAGGGTCAGCGTCTTAACAGGACCCTTTCAACAAGATAACGAGATGAAACTTTACGAAAATACGTATTCCACGAAAATAATTTCTTTAGAACTAAATATGATTACGATTGCTTGTTTATTAGAATAAACAAATTTGTGAACAAAAATATGAAAGGAAAGTCAATGAACAGGAACAGGGAAGAATGGCTGGGACTGGAGACTGGGTGAAGAACCTCACATACGCTGCTGTAACACACCTTCAACTAGGACATTGGCCTTTAACGCGTGTGTTTTGGTCGTAAGAACGTTGATACTATTTTGTGATACACATTTTTATATTTATACACGTCATCATCTGCCTAGCCTTTTTCCCAACTATGTTGGGGTCGGCTTCCAGTCGAACCGGATGCAGCTGAATATCAGTATTTTACATGGAGCGACTGCCTATCAGACCTCCACAACCCAGTAACTGGGTAATACGATACTCTTGGTAAGACTGGTTGTCAGACTTTCTGGCTTCTGACCAACAATAACGACTGTCAAAGATCTACAAATGACGGCCGGGACCAACGGCTTTACGTGCTTTCCGAGGCACGGAGGAAACTCGCTATGGTAAATGGTCACCCATCCACAGACCAACCTCGGCAAGCGTGGCTTAACCCGGAAGATCGGTCTATGCGGCTGTAATTATTTAGCCACGAGCTCCTCATTTTTATATTTATACACGTGTGACTACATAATTATAAGACTTAGGACGTAAATTCAGAGCAGCGCGGCGCGGGGCGTTTACATACTAGTATTAAAGTGTCTTTGTAAAAGCGTTTGTATCATCATCATCATTCAGCCGAAAGACGTCCACTGCTGGACATAGGCCTCCCCCAAAAGGGGGGAAGGGTTGCCGTAATCGCCACACTTGGCGCCTGCCTGGGTTGGCGATCGCAGTATGGTTGTTAAAATACTCAGAGAACGCTGCTGCCATCCTCTAGTGAATCCCTTAGTCGCCTTTTACGACACGGGATGAGATGGGGTAATGTTTGTGGCGTGCAGCTAAATGTGTATGCACGCAGCGCGCTCAATACAACACTTGAACGCCCAGTCGCTCCGAATTTGAGGCCTTATTATTCCTAACCAAGTTAAGCACAGTTTTAATTAGTAAGACCTTTTTGGAACAACGTTTGAGTTTAAATAGGGATGGTAAATAATATGAGTTCCAATGTGAAATAGTGCAAAACATTGTAACAGTGTTCTAGATAAATAGAACTTACAATAAGTAGGGACACGATAAGTTAGCAATACGAGTAGAATCGAACAACGATGTATTATTCAGAAGATGGGTAAACCTGAATACGATATCAAGACAAAGTTAGTTCATACTTACATAACTATTACAGGAACGACGAAAATAACCAGTTAGACGTAAGTTTAAGCTAAACTAATTATTTATTCAAAATGTGTGGTTCCTGGCAATGAGTAAGGCAGCGCTTCTCCACTCGAGAGTGTCATAAAAGATGACTGAGGAATTACATCAAGAGGATCAACAGCATCAGCTCGTATCATTAGCCACAGAGACGAAGGGTACCAGCACGTGGTCCAGTATGCTTTTTTTTATGGATCGGTAATCATCAAATGACTTCTTCCTCTCTGGACGGAGCGGAAGGGAGTGTCAGACTCTGTGTTGCAGGGCCGCGGTAACAAAGTCCGCAATACTGCAGGTCGTCTTGTCTGCTAGTACCAACACACTGCGATAACAAAATCTGTTTGCCAAGCGTGATGATAATGGCAACGCAAGACCGATCATGGGACCAATATTATGAACGGCCAGTAATTCAGTGCTGAACATGCACAAAGAATAATAAGCCTCAATATACGTGGGCACACAATCTTAGAGGTACACAATACATATGCACACACATAATAGAAAAGAAACACAATGTAGAGTCGCCGAGAGCTCGTGATTAATTAGAAACAATGCGAGCGGGCCTCGGGCTCGGCTTGGGCCCGCCCGAGTCTCGGGACTCGAGTCGAGGAACAAAGGGCGCAATCCCGCCGGAACCGGCCGCTCTTCCCGCGCCGCCGCCGCCGCCGCCGCTGCGCTCACAAAAACCGCTCACTTTTGTTTCCGTAATTATCTAAAATAGGCTGTTGCAGCCCAAATGTTAGTTGTACCGGATTATGGAGCAGAGCGTGCTGTTATGTGTCTGTTTAATAGCAAATGTTTGTAACAAACTGATCGTAAAGGCTTATTGTTAATCCAAACTTTGCAACGGTGGAATCTAATCACGTAAACGGTTCGTACATTTATCTATATCTAATATAGATATACATACGTGTACTATATTATGTTTGTGTGGGCATCTCATTTTTGCGAATGATTGTGAATTCTTATTTGAAAGGAATGTATTTGTTAAGTCACACAACAATCAGAGCTAAAGATAGAAATCTTATAGATGTTTATTATAGATTGTACGAGTACCATTTCTTCTTAAAGGTCAGTAAGCATTGTTCTCAAATGTCAGCAATAGATAGACCAGGTACTTTATTTTTATCTGTAAGGCTTAATTTTTTACAAAAAATAATTATGATCAGAAGTTATCCTGATTATATCATCGGATCTATCCTTGAGAAGCTCGCTTGTAGGTGAGAATTTATCCATCATAACAAAAACACAACAAAAACCCACTCTTCAAGAAATAATATGATACAAATAAGTTCTGTGCCGCGCTTCATGACCTGTTATTTACATATGAATTACATGCCAACACTCGCCACTCACACGGCTGACAATGATTAATGAACTCAGTTTATAACAAGTGAATAGATTGAATCGAAGGCAACCTGGAACTGTAGGCAAATCAATGTCTAAATAAAATTTATGAAATCGTTAGTTTTTACTTTATTTACCATGAAGGCTTATGGAAAATGGCTTTAGATCTTGATGAGGGGCTTGTGCCTGATTATGAACCGCGCAGATCATATGACTTGCGAGGTCAGTCTGTGGATGGGTGACCGTATATTACGCGTCGAGACCCCACGTTAAGTAGTCGCTCCGACTGTCATACGAATACCTACGACAGTTGACAGCCAGTCAGAAGCACGAAAGTCTGACAACTAATCTTCTCATCATCATTCAGCCGAAAGACGTCCACTGCTGGACATAGGCCTCCCCCAAAAGGGGAAGGGGGTTTGGCGTAATCGCCACGCTTGGCAGGCGGGTTGGCGATCGCAGTATGGTTGTTAAAGTTCTCAGAGAACGCTGCTGCCCATCCTCTAGAGAATCCTTTACTTATAGTCATGAGGGACCATTTGACAAAATTTCTGTCTTGCCATGGACCACCAAGTTGGTAAATTAGTTTGTCGGACGCATTGTGTCGACTCGTTATCACTTAAATTATCTTATTTATTAGGATGGCTCCTCGGACCACTTGAGATGCTTCCAGGGACCACCAGTGGTCCGTGGACCACCGGTTAAGAACTACTAGATTCTTTAGAGTCTAGAGAATCCTTTAGTTGCCTTTTACGACACTCACGGGAAGAGACGGAGTAGTGCTATACTTTAAGTTCGGCACCACACGAGACAAACCTTCTAACCTTACAATATCGGCATTGTCTATTAACTGTGTTGCGGAGGTTTGATGGCAGTCGCTCTATGTAAAATACTGGCTCTAGCCGCATCTGGGGGTCTACTCCCTAAGTCCGTCAACGAAGTTAGTCGCCAGTCCGAAAGTAGCCCGAAACGTAGGAGTGAACAAAACAAGTGTCAAGTTCAACTTTTCGGACGGGCAAAAACACATCGGTAGTAGGGACAACTTTCAAATCATGTTGTCATTCATTCTTAGTTCGGGCCCCGAAATTATCGTATGTCCGTAGGTGATAGGGAGTAGGAAACGCTCGTAACTAAGGCTGAAACCACGGACTTCGTGCTTAGGGAGTAGACCCCCTAGTTGGACTGGAAATTGACCCCAACGTTGTTGGGAAAAGACTAGCCAGAATGATATACAGGGTGTAAACGAATTCGCGTAATTCCTTCAAAGCGCGTAATCTACCGGTGACACTGATTGACCCTGGATAGGGTTTTTTTCAGAATGGACAAAAAAAAACAAAAAATGAACCATAGTATTCTGTATCTGAGTAATTTTAGCGTCCCAAGTTAACTGACTGCGTGGAGCGATATCGCGCTAGTCGTGCCCGTCAGCTGTGTCACCGTGCCTTCATTCATTTATGCATGACATCGAAATTTTCTATCACAAAAAAAAAAAGTATTTGGAAAAAAATAGTTTAATTTTTATTTTCAATCAATCTAAATCCCGTGCGGGGTTAATCTATACCATTAATAGATCATGTCGTTTGAAGGAATTATACGAATTCATTAACACCCTGTAGATTTTAATGACCTGACGTACAATATTGTTTTTAATCTACAGTAGTGGATTTAATTCAAAACACAGGAACTACACAACTGCTAATAAGAAGCACAGATATTGTACTGCAATTCCAAGTAGCTATTCCGTAATAGCAGCCCTGCTGTGGGCCTGGGTGGCATGTTTTATGCTCGTAATGCAATCGTATCGTGCCGCAAGCAACGCCGCGGCGCGCTACCAGTCCTGGGTCCTTAGACAAAGCAACATCGCTTCGTAGCGAAACGATATCTAAATTCGTCATCGTCTCTATTGTCGCGATCGTTAATAGTTTCAATAACTACAACGTTTTAACATTCGTTTCGTTATCTTTTTTGGCGATCACGATCGAAGCGAAGGCAAACACTGAAAGCGCTGCTTGTCTACGCATTTGTATGGGATAACCACGATAAACAAATCGTTTCTTTATAGTTTCGTTACGAATTATAACATTATCTACCAACTTGCGATAACGATGACGATTGACCACGTGACATGACGCAGCTTATGTCAATCCCATACATTTTAGTCTTTTCGAACTTCGTTATCGTTTTTAAATTATTACTTTGTCTAAGCCCCCTGGACGATTTACATAGCACCACTACGCAGTAGGTACAGAAAGACAACTTCCTATAATGCACGATGAGAGACTGACACTGTCTATTATGGTATTGTTAAAAGAGTTTCAAACAAACTTCGATGCCGTTTTGTTTTGACCGGGAAACGTTCACATAAAGTCAATTGTACAAATTACACACAAACATTGCCGCAAAACATGATTTCCTTTGGGAAGCAAATTTTTATTTTGTGGGGATCTTTTTGTTGAGTTTATAGAGTTGAAACGCGAAGAATTTTATCGCCCATTTTTAGAAGTGAACCTTTTTCGTGTTACTGTTTTGTGGTGCCACGCCCCGTACTTACTACCTCGTAACCTGCTCACCCACCAAACAACGCGAGCGCGTCGTTTCCCCTCCGTTGTTTAATAGCGTTTTTGTATGTTCACAAATACTAGCCATTTGTTACTACCCGTTACGTTACCAGTAACGCAGTTACCTAAATAGCTGGTCATTTAAGAAATTTTCCATTGAAACAGAGCTAACGTTACGGCTATAAGGCGTTTATTTAAATTTTATGTTTCGGTTCTGTAACGGTTGCGGTCACAGGTAGCCCGGGAATGGGAGTTTGTTTGAAATGTCGTATAATTTTAATATTAACAATGAACTCGGAATTATTCCTAGAACTCATTTCGATTTAATTAAATCCGTTTGTATGGGTATCGGAAATCGTCATAATACTATGTAATTCTAAGTAATACATATAATAAGGGACTTAACAGATTTACCAGTACCAATTCGCATTGCACTCATAGAATAGGCTTTAGTATGAACATGAATACGCATGCTTTCACCTTTTCGCATCGATTCAGATTTCGCATAATTATATAATTACGCTTACGCGTTCTATACAATGCTTTTCTTAGATCTTTTCTTAGGCTTTAGATCTTTTAAACTACGCAACGGATTTTGATGCGGTTTTCATCAATAGACAGAATGATTCAAGACAAAGGTTTATATGTATGTCGTAGCAAGCGATAATTTTACGATTAAAAGGATTTAATTTGATTTCGAAGTACATCAGTAGTTTGCTATGAAGTTGGCAACGCAGTGACGTCCGCGTGAGTCACGTGAACAGAGTTGATGTATAGGGAAATTTAAATGTTAACGAGTCAGTCTGTTTTGTGCACTCGAACAGTTCAGACCGGCACAATAAATCTGTCGGTTGTCAATTATTATTTTAGTGCGTGTTTTTAATTAAGTATTCTAAACAATAAATCAGTTGTGAATTACAAAAGCGTTCGTTACTGTGTTTTGCCTGAGTATCCCTTACGCCCATAACATGGAACCGGTACCGAGAGAAGATAGTATATTTTTAGCTAACCCGAAGGATAGCTAATAAAATAACAGAATTTACTAATAGGATTAATAGCTTTTTAGCTTTCTGGGGCGTTATTTATTAAAAACAGGATGGTACATGTAATAAATAAAACCAACATAGACTCTCCACCACTGAGAGTACTTGTATTTGGGTTAGTGTTAATAACATGAACTAGATCACAACATAATACTTTACACATCCATTGCAAGATTATAAATAAGGGCAAGCTAGACAGATATAAAAGGTCAAACTCCTTCAGCTGATCTACACAGAATCCTCCGCTACCGCCAACATACATAAGAACTGAATACTTTAATACGATCAGTTATTATTACAATGCAGGAATATTCAAACAGTCATAATTACAATCTTTAAACAAGACAGCTATTTAACAATTGTGAACGTCCGTCCAAACCAAAGGTCGCAGTAAAAATAAAGGGCAGAGAGCCCGACTAGCGCGTTACACACTGTTTTATAGACTTTTTTGACAGGTCGTGAAGTAAACATGTCAGACTACCGCCATGACGTCATTAAATCCCTAACAATATAATATAGTAGAGAAAAGGCGAGAATTTGAAACCTACATTACACATGTGCGAATCCGGGGCAGATCGCTAGCTATATCCTATAAAATTAAAATATAAATTAAACTGCCACATATTTTACAACTATGTAACGTTATCAGTCGTGACATAACGTGATCACAGCTATGATATCAGTAGCGGTCGTGTGGTTAACTTTCAGTTAATGTGAGTTGAGTAGCCGCCTCTGTTTCCACATAAACAACATTCATTTGTTTGTGCGCCGCCGCCGCCGCAAGCCGCGCGACGCGACGCTGCGATGAATTTTATAATAACCTGGATCTTGTTCACAAATAAGACTTTTTTAAATTATATGCACGACTTTCAGATTACGTTCTCACGTGGGCTCACTTCCAAAGGATGTGTCAGTTATGTAATTAACCTGTGCACCACAGTTTGCTAATGCAAGCATTAGTTCCCATCTTATTAATTGCTGCTCTGGACAGCCTGACGTCTTTTAAACCTGCAAAAACTCTTCTAACCTACAAAAACTATTAAGGGCTTCGTAAGTTTTTTTGTACTTACGGATGAAAAGACCTTACCTAGCAACCCTAGCTTAATGAGGAGATCCATAACTTAATGATCTTTTTTTTCTTAAAAGGCAAAGTGACATTCAATAACTTTCGTATCATATTTAAAGCCTATCTAAATTAATAGGTGTACGTCACGTCTCGTTCACACAAACTCGACAGACACGTGATTAATAAAAATAAATGAAATTCGGAGAAGCGAAGTATACACATTCAGCCAATAATTTGAAATATACATTAAATACACATTCTAGGACTCAACATTTGTAAGCTTTCCTCTTTATTTTATTTATACATTTACTATTATTTAATGACGTACTTCAACTCTGGTTTTCACCAAATGAGGCTGTAAACGTGCATTGTTAAACATAGTCCTCTCAATACACACGAAGATAAGACTTAGCGCAGACGACCGACTCTAATGGGTCCGACAAAAGTCACAGAATATAAGACATTTATTACTGGAACGCAAACGTCTCACCAAAAAACGGTGCAATACAAATCGGAGCAAGTATGACTGATTCTCGCCGACCAAATCCGATTTTTTAGAGAAAAATAGAACGTACAAGTGAACACGCGCTAACGCAGTTGACAGCCATTAGTCGGCGACGTACACCTCGATAGAGCGGAAGTTTTCTGCATTATAGACACAGATAGACCAGGAAATTATGGAAAACGAATAATGTTGACGAAATGACGGACACGTTCCAAAATTGATAATATAAAGGTCATACATAATAAGTATTAAAAAAAAAGAATTTATGCTTAGTTACAATATATTTTCTGAAACTGTCCTTTTTATAATCTCTGAGAAATAATTGGATAGACCCAGAATTCCATATAACGTCATTTATTTCTCAAATACATTAAAATACACCGCAATATGTACTTCTATGACGTGTTTCTCACTAGAGTTCTGCTGTTACACTGTCAGAAGCTGTAGAACGTGTGTGTTGAATCAGCGTTAAATTGGATAACGACACTCACCGACTGAAATCTGCCGTAGTTCGGTGACCGATTTAAATCGGTTGCCTGCGCTAGGCCTAAATGGTCATATTTTCAGGATCACCGCGCTTGGACTGCCTCGTTGGTCTAGCGGTCGCAAGCGCGACTGCTGACCGTGAGGTCCGGAGTTCGATCCCCAGGTTAGGTAAAGTGTTATTGGGTTTTTCCGTATGGCATTTCTCAGTAGCAGCCCGGAGTCTGGATTTGTGCCAGCTTGATGGCAATAGGCTCGCCCCCTATTTCATAGGACTTAAAACATAACGGCGAAATGAGGGTGTACAATACACTTCTGCCAACCCTTTGGGGAATAAGGCGTGAAGTTATGACCACGCTTGGCAGTCAGACGGTGATTGCTGAACTTTGTTAATCGCAGACAGGAGGACGATGCTGACCAACGCTCTGGCAAAAGCTATTAATCACCTAATAGAACACCCGAGTTGATAGGGGGGTTGGCTATTCGCTTTCGATAAAATCACACAGTATTAAAATAACTTGGTTAGACGAAATCTTAGAAACATTTTACGATTGAAGTTTGGTAGAATATTAATAATTTAATAATCCCTTCTTTAGAGAACACTTAGAAATTACATCGCGCGATTAAGTTCAAACACTTGGGTTTAAACATCGCTAAGACTTTGTGATAGTTTTTAGAAGTAATTAAGAAGCGAAACTTATATTAGTACAATCAAGTGAGATTCAACCGGCTTTATATTTTGAGCATAGCTGAACAACTTTTAATAAAGTCTACATAATATTAGTACACAACGACGTAAAGTTATACCCTTGTCATGGTCTGCGGTGTTTAAAAACAGGTCCACTGGATGTGGAAGAAGGAGAGCCTTCTGCTGTTCAACTTGTAAAATGTTATGTTTTTAAGCAGTTTAGTCATATCGTTTTTATGTGTGCCAATTGAAGTGAACTTTTAATTTCTTTCTTCTTTCTTTCAGTAAGCTGTGATAGGCAGACTCGACACGGAGTTGCGTCAGTTTAATTATTTTAACATATAATTTAATTTTACTATAAAATATATATATTTTGAGCGTAGCTGTACAACTTTTAGTAAAGTCTACATAATAAATAGTCCACAATGAGTTAAAATAATACTCTTGTCTTGGTCTTGTCATCTATGGTGAAATTCAAACACTGGTCCACTGAATGTGGAAGATGGAGAGCCGTCTGTTGTGCGACTTGTAATTTTTTTATGTTTTTATGCTGTAATGACGGGTGTTCGGTGTAATAATAAAACACAAGTATACGCAAGGACTGTCTATAATATACTCACTAACTTACAAGCTAAGTGACGATATATAGGGAGGAGGCGCGACACACACTACTAGTTAACTCATGTCATGTTTTTCTGTATTAAATGAAATAAACTTTTAGTTCCTTTCTTATTTCTTTCAGTTAACTGTGATAGGCAGAGTCGACTTGGAGCTGCGTCAGTTTAATTGTTCTAACATATAATTTAATTTTACTATAAAATAGCTTTTATTCAATCTTGTTTACCAAAGTGTGCAGACAGACGTGTCGCGCCACAATTTTATGATATAAAATTTTCAATAATTCCATTATTCTAATGAGACGAAAATTCACAGCGCCACTGAACATTAGCAATTTACATTCAAAATTAACATTGACAGGTAACATTGAATATTTAATAAAATCAGATCCAGGCTGACGTGTTTCATGTTACAATACATATTAGTTTAATATTCTCACTAATTTTCAATTATTTGTAATTCAGAGAGCGTCACACTTGGCAACATGTACTTAGTAGCTGTTGGCAAGCGTTGGTTGAAAAGTGGCGATCTGCAATAGTAAGGAGTAGTTCAGATGCGACGGGCGAAACATTCATTTCGTCACGTTACGTTTGACTAGCGACGTTACGAATCGATTTTTTTCCAACTCGGATAACTCGAGTTGACTCGACCGCTAACTCGAGTTGACTCGACTCGAATCAACCGGATGGGATGCGCTTCGCGATTCGCGGCAGCAGCCTGCAGCCAAACGGATCGGCGAGTCGAGTCGAGTTCACCAATTCGTATTCTTGATTCGAGTTTACTTTACACTTGCCTTGCCGAGCGAGTCACAACGATACGAATACGAATCAAAACAAAATGAATATTCGTCGAGTCGAGTTACGGTTTTGAGTTGGCCTGGCAAATCGCTGACTCGCAAGTCTTTCTCTCGCATCACTCGCATTCGTTATGCGCTCACTTGCTCCAGAGAGTTAGTACGCGAGTTGATTCGAGTTGCGAATGAACTCGATTCGAATCAACTCGTTTAGACTCTGATTCGAGTTATTCGAATCAGTCAACTCGACTCGCCCATCGCTACGTTTGACACGCGGCGTCCAAAACGCGGCGTGTGGCCTGCGGCAGGCAGCCCGCCCGGCGCGTCGCGTGTCAGCGGCGCGTTAGGGCAGTCTTCCGGCCTTACTCGGCGCGCTGATTGATCGCCACGATTAGACGCTCATTCACGTCTACTTTGCGCCGCCACCGCCGCACGCCGTCGTGAGGAAATACACGCCTCGCTTGTAACATACACTTGCGCCAGATACGGACTGTAAGTGCGCCGCGAGGAAATCTTTCTACGATTGCGACACGCGAACTTATGTATGAGATACGCCTTAATACATAACGTAAACATTTCATATTTGGAGCAATGAGAGTACGTATATTGAAGGTACACATGGATAATTTTAAAACTTACAAACGCACACAATATACATCGAGATATGCAATACGAGTGGTTGTAAAAAATCTGTACTGAAATTAAATTAATATTCCTTCAAAATAAATTGCTATAAAATTAATAACAATTTTTGTGCGACCATAAATACCTGTTCGCCAATTAAAATCAGCTGCCAACGGACCGACGTATCCCAATTTACAATCGCATAAATTTTATTCCAGGCTATTAAAATATACGAACATGTAACGATAATAAAATAAAGTACTTTATGTCACAAACCGATGAATATCTTCGAGATCTTTCGACGAGATTTGTTTTTAGGCGAAAACGGAAAATTTATTTTCCTTTGTGGGTATATTCGTGATAAGGCAATATTGGAAAACATAGGAATGCGTGATGGAATGGAAAACATACGAACACCTTCAATCTTTATAAGCAATTATTTACAGGAGACTGAAAAAACAAAACGTAATTTTTTTTTTTAATCTTTATTATTTTGGAACTTTTAACAATATGTTACGCCAGTTCCATCGTAACCTGATCAAAGCATAATAGATTACAAGGTAACTAATGAACAAACTAATGCAGCCTCTACCGACATTGGTTTGGCTAAAATACTATTATTCAATTTATTAAATATTTAAAAACTATCTTGTTCTAACCATATCTCACTGATTATGGCTATGTGTATTTGCTCTTTAAACAAAAGTGATTCAAATTCTGTGATTTTAGGTCTAATACTTTGCGAATTCCATTGCAAGTATATTAAGTTCGAATTCCTTTAAATTGTTAGGAGCCAACGTAAATAAGTTAAACAATTGCCTTTTATAACTACGCAATGAATCTCCATTTGAGACGAAGTGTACACAATATTTTTCACAATGACGTCATTTGTGCTATTGTCTATTATTGTACTTCTTTAAACAAGGAACAACTGTGCTAAACCAAGCTTTGTCCTGCAGTAGTTGGCACCCAGTTCACAAAAGTAACAGATGTCCATCCGGTGACGTCACACATAACTACAAATCGAACAGTTCCAATGTCCACAAAACTTGTGGTGACTAGTAATAGCTATGTAATGTACGAGTCGCACACTTTTATGTTGTTCACACGTCACACGGAACTTTGATCCAACTTTGTTAACGGGAACATTGTTATGTTGACCACGAAATAGGAACCACAGTTGAAAAAGTGACGGAGAAGATTTACTTCATACAGTTTGCATACATCGCGAACTGTAAACTGTAATAAAAAATACTAAAAAAACACTGCAGGTGCTTAATCTTCAGTCTTTAATAGACTGTAAGTCTTAATATACTAAAGTTAAGCAATTAGAACAATACAAAAAAGACATAAAAAAACAAATACAAAATCAAAAAAAATATTTCACCTAATCCAATAGGTACAGGCGCTTATGAAAAGTCGATTTAGGTGCCCGGTTCCAATTACTCGTTTTCTATGGAGAAGAGCCGGCAAGAAACTCCATGGTTACTCTTTTAAAAAGGATATCTTAAACAACTTCGTTAAATACAGTACTATGATTTATGACTTTATGTCCTAAACATGACTTTATGTCCTCTAGAAGGCGCCATATTCAATTTAATGTAACGTCACATAGCCTAAAACCAGCAGACGATCAAGAAGCTTCCAACGATACCTCATTTGTCAAATTATGATAAGTAGTTTGGAAGTTATGAGGAAACAATAATACATACCCACATACATACTGGTCAAAATCATAACCCTCCTTTTTGCTTCGCCGCAGTCGGGTAAAATAGTTGATAGTACAGTTTGAATCATTTTTTTACTGTAGTCTTACACTCGAGTAAAGCATCAGTCTCTTGTTATTGTTTCTCACTGCACCTGTGTGCGTGTGTGCTTGTATGAAGCACGTAATAAAGTGGTACTTCTGTACAACGTAATTTTACAACAGTGTATTTTTAGTGGTCGCATAAACCCATCATGGCAGTACTTACCAAACCTTATTATGTCTAAATGTTAATGTACATAATTCTGTAGCGCAAACATGTGCATTGCACATCGATGGCACAGCTTCAATAGCTAGTGACGTCATAAAAGTGCCATTTGCATACGAAATGTTCGATACGAGTCCCAATGCGTGTGTTACGTGTCGGGAAACGGCACGGTCCGGCAGTGCAACGGCACGGACCGGCATGGAAACGGCACTACGGAGACCATCCAATTATCGCTAATTGCTGTTGATTTGGATGCTTTCAATTAATGCTAATGATTTTACAGCGGCACTGATTGTAATAATTCAATTAAAGGCTTTTTTAAATCGTCCCTCGATATGTCTCGTATACTCTAGCCCGTCGAAGATTCCATACATTTTGAATTAAAATACTTTTCAATTCCAATCAAAATTGTTTATATAATTGCTTGAAATATTTCTATTGTGACGAATTTTGAAAATACTAAAGATTACATTTTCAGAATTCAAAGTGGTTTTAATTTAGTAAAGATTGTTTGTTAAAGGAGACGTAATGTCTCACTCAGTCTGCGCCTAATGTCCATCATTAGTATTAAATACGACTAGACAAGGCACAGCATTCATTTTACTTTCATTTCGTTTATTACGCGTTGTATTCCCTCTGCTATCTATGTAAGTCTATGCTCAGATTATCTAATACTCTTGTGGCTGAAAGTAATATGCTGTAGGTACCTACTTTCTTTGTGCAATATAATTTTGAACAAACAAATATATATTTGGTTCAGTTTCGTGTAATTTTGATGCTATCCCAATGGACTAGATAACAATATATATGTTTTTATTCTGATTAATGTTATGTACATTTAGAGTTATCTATAGCTTAAACGTGTTTTCTTCATATCTTAAAAATAATAGTCTGCACATTAAAATATTATAAGTATCATTTAATAAATACTTGGATCCATTTGTACCCTGATGTTAACGGTGGCTTGCTAACCAAAGGTTGTTATTATCCTACACAATAATATTGTTAAAAATAGCACCGGGTAACAATCAGTGTTTGTTATAATCATTACACCCTGATACTTTTCCTAGCACTTTAAAAGCACGGTGTATTTATAATCTAATAGAACAAAGTTACCATAACCATTAACTTTTTTTACTATTTAACAACTTATTTCAGTTCTGAAACAATCAGTGACATCGATAATTCAGCTCTCATCAAGCTGTCTACCCTCCCTCCCTGCCAGCAACGCCCTAAGCCTCGTGCTCGTCTCACTAGGGGTCGCCCTTAGTGCTGTTGTTGCAGGTAGTCATGATGTTAATGTAGTACAAGTAGTTAGCTTAGGTTTAGTATTTTATTTCCCCCCCCCCATTTGCTGGAGACCCTTCAGGTCTCGCCAATAACTGCTCAGTTACGTAGGAAGGGTCCCCTAGGACCACCTATAGCAGACCAATAGAAAAAAAAACTGAAACAATAACAAGTAGATCAACTTGAAAATTGAATTTATTCCTTTTCTAGCGTGGTAATTTATCGGAAAAGTAAAAAGTCCCGTCAAGTCTGTCAGTCAAAGTTTGATATCCAGGTCGTGCGTGCGAGAGTACTGAATAATATAGTTGATGGTAGTGCGAGCGAGCGCCGCACGCCCGCGCCGAGCGCCGAGCACGACGCCGCGGTATAACAGTCATAAAGTTTTTATTTGATCGCACGGCGCGCCTTCCGACGCAAAGTAATTGTTTCACCTACTTTCTGCGTAATAAGTATTGTGAATTGTGTTTTGGAACTCTAAATACGAATGTCGAATGACTCTCGTAAAAGTATAACATTGTATTTTTTATTTTTAAAGGAGTATATCTGGATGTGGGCTATTGAGTGTTTGACGAGAGTTACGATGTGACTTGCATATACATACGTTCATCAATGTATTGTGATGGATGTAGTTGATCGATAAGAGTGCACAGTCAGAGCTTGTAGATAATACAGACGGATCAATGGTGATAGACTTGGATTCCATCACAGAAGCATTATTATTTCGTTTATTCATTTAGAAGACATATAAAAACCTAAAAAAATATAGTAGCCCACCGGCATCGGGAACAGGGTCCAAGATACCGGTGGTCAGGGCCTCAGAGAGAGGAACTTCCTAACAATACGTGCCGTGTCCAGAAATACCGCTTTCTGCATCAGGCTCTTGATCCAGCCGCCCAACGAGAGCCTCTTTAGACGTAGGTTGAGGCTTTTGGCTATTAAACCATGGGCAGTAACGACTATCGGCACAATGACTGCTGAATCATCATCCCACATGGCGACAACCTCGTGTGCCAAGTCTTCATATTTAATTTCTTTATCTTTCTCGGCTTTCACGAGGTTCTCGTCATGCGGAATAGTGATATTACTAATCGTTGTGAGACGCTCTGATCGATCTATCACCACTATGTCAGGCTACATAAGCATTATCATTAGGTTATCATGTACACTCAAGAGCAATAATATCTGCCACCAACAGTTTTTAAATCGCCAACAATAGCCACCTGACTATGAATAGATCCGATAAAATATGGGCTCATGTATTGAACGGATAGTCGTACTATCTATAGTCACGTATTTATTCTAGCGGCTTGGGTCAGGTAGCTATTAATGGCGGTTTTAAATCCGTTGTCATTGGTAGGCAGACAACTGTTCTGACTGTACAACACACACTGTGTACATGCATCATGTAGCTAGTTTTAATAATAATATTGGTATTATTAATCTATTCTATTAATAATAACAGCCGGCAAATGTTATTTATAGCGTTCAACAACATAAATTGTTTATGAGTGCACTCACACGATGAACAAATGTTATTAATTCAGCAAACATGCCGCTTGTTTTGAAACTCTGTAATTAGAATTATTTATATCCTCAAACCACGTCATCTGCTTTAATGATTTACTAATTAACCTTATAGAGATGACAGGCGTGATGGTTATGTATCAAAATATCCATTATACTCAAATATCATAGGTACTACATTGTCATCGGTTATGTAAAATATTGACATAGAGTAGAATTAGGAAGCATTTCCTCTGTGAATGATTGATAATATTATATTATTTATGTAGGTTTATTATAGTTATATTTTATTCATATATATTTTCATGTTGTATATTTATTTAGGTATATTATATTTTATGTTATAGCATAAATAAGTAATGTAAATAGGACGGTTGTACACTGAAGTTTGCCCTCAACCACACTATCAATCTCTCTCTATCACTCAAAGGTTTGCTGGTAGAAAACTCGTTTTTGAGTTAAACTCGCCTTTGTACATACTTCACTAAATTGTAATGTTTTTATTCTAATTTTCTTGTGTACAATAAAGAATAAGAAAGAATAAGACATAGGTATCTATTACTCTATATAGATACGCTACATAGAGTAATAGGTACCTATATCAATATTTTAAAGCTCCGCCGCTCTACATCAGCCATTGTTATGATGATCGTTAGAACGTCTTTGTCATCCACTGGGGCGAAAAATACAATATCTCAGCATCAGAGGGATGACGTCACAGGACGGCGGTGAGGGGCCTCGGGGGCGCGGGGGACGGTACAAAACCTGGGATTGTAAAAGAACACCAGTTAAAAGCGCAGATCAAAAGATTCTTATTTATCTGGCGGGAGGGGCGCGGGTAGGCTCGGGGGCCGGGGGTAGATACTGTGAAGCGTAACGCACAAAATAGAAGGTTAATACATCTAAAACGCACGATATGTGACTTTTCATGTGTTATTCGGCTACGCTGTCCGTAGCTACATGTAGCATGTATTATTATCCTAAGGAATATTATAAATGTGAAAGTAAGTTCGTTTGTTTGTCCGTTACCTTTTCATGCCTAATCCACTGAACTGATCATCCTGCGTTGTCAGGTGTACAGAAACCAACATAGGGTACTTTTCATCCCGAAAAAAAGGACTGCTCCCGAGGAAAACAACAATAACGTTCTTATGATAATAGATGGTGCCACGTATCTTTATTGTATTATTATAGAAACTTTAGTAGTGTATTAAGAGTTGATTGTCAAATTCTAATTTAAGGCGAGCAAAGCCACGGAAAAAAGCTAGTATATGTATTCTAGTCTAGTATATGTACAAGTATTCGATCAATCTACGAGGTTAAGCTACGTTGTTATAAGTTTAGTAGACGTTTTTTACTGATCGACACCAATATCTGCACGAAACTTACATGCAGTCTTCGGTTCCAGCTATCCATGCAACTTGTAAAATGACTAGTAGATCCTTCTTGTCCTACTTCATCAGTTACGTAACGAAAATATGGCAGAAGAGTCTGTTTGGTTTTATCGTAAACGTAGCGATGACTTTGTGAGTTTTGTACCTTGCAGTGTTAGGAGTTAGCCTTCTGTGATCTCTTGTTTACTGTGGGGGAGGAAACAGGCATGGCCCCGTGCAGACCTCGCTTAATTTACAAGTGATGTTAATGAATTTGAATGAGTACTTCGGTGAGCGTTCTGCTTAAAAACGGTACGGTCAACAAATATGTTCCTGTTTAACTAGTAACTAATTTATCCATGTTATCACTGTCGATACCTGTATATCGGATTTTTAAAGATTTGACATTTGTATTTAAAGAAAAAAATATGTTATTGTTATTGCTATTGGGCGTCATGTTTAATGAATAATACTGTGACTAATATTTCTCGTTCCTTTATTACACATACCGGTTCCAGTTTTGTAATAATCACTCAACCACAGATAATAGAAGATAGAGAGAAAAAGTCAGCACACAGATAATTATAAATTATTTTTTAATTAATCATAGCAAGGTAACTTGACGTATAAGCCGATTATTTATATTTAATAATCAACAATTGCAAAACATTACATTAAATAAATAGGTAAAACAATTAACACATAATCCATTGATTCGCTATATTTATAAAAAGAATCGGTTCAAAGTATATTACATAAATAAGTATCACTCAATCTCTGTTTCAACGACTACGAAAACCATTTCTCCCATTCTAGGTAACACTAACAAAGTAATTTATTATTCAAAAGAAAAAAATCCTCTATTTTTTAAAGGAAATGAGAAGCGCCCTAACTCTAGGGGTCGCCGTAAACAAGCGATGAGACGCTAAAAAAAGCGAAAGTACCTCTCTATTTGGTGGGCATTTGTGACAGTAAACAATACTATAAATCTGGCCCCCACGCCGGTCTACGGCCTATTGAGCAGATAGGTCATTAACGAGAGAAGAATACCGAACACTTAGAATAGTTCTATTCATTCATTTAGAGAACTAGTAATAAGCCTTTATTTGACTATTTTCGGATCATTGTTTTGAAGACTATTGTTTGTCTATTGATGGATTTTGTTGTTTGCCTTACAGACATCTAAATTACTAAAATAAACTTTACTTATGCAATTTGAAGTTGTTTTTATCTACAAGGAAAATAAGATACAGGTCGATAATTTTATCTAACATCAGCTCAGTCAATTGAAAACGCTAAGTATTAGTAATAGGCCTCCTTAAATAACTTCTGGGCAATTTGAAGACAATAGCGCTCCATATACTTTACCAGACCGCTTATCCAAACATATCATTAGAAGCGATAAGAGTCCGCGGCTATGACTGATGGTGATTGATTTCATACCTAATTCGTTGCAATAGCACGCATAATAAGTAAGTGTTACGTCCGTGTGGTGCCGGACATACAGAATAGCACTACCCCATCTCTTTCCATCAGTTCGGCGCGCGCGCTAGTAGCTGTCGTACGTCTTTAGTTGCACTCCCACCTAAAATCCAAACAAGTATTTCGAGTAGTGATGGGAAAGCGCGTTATGGATAATTACTGTTATCGACCAACGGCTACCCCGAAGCATGGAACGTTTCGTAAAACGCTCCAATTCAATAGGAAAACGCCCTCTTGAAGGACCAATAGATACAAGCGAATGGAAGGTACCAAAGAGAACATCGCGTCCTGCTGAGAAGCCACCACCTGATCCTCTTATGACTACAAATCAATTTGCGAATTTACCTGCTGAACAAACATATACTGGATCAACCTATGGAGTAGCAGCACGTCTCCGAGATGCCTGTTCCGCCCCAAAGAAGTCCGTTCGTGTCCCTCCCATACTACTGGACTTGAAACCAACCTGGACACATGACTACATCAAAACGCTAATACTCAGGTACTCCAAAAATTTCTATCTACAATATAAAGGAAACCGTAAACTGGCTGTCGTATGTCATACTGCTGATAGTCACCAGGCTGTAAAAGAAGGACTCACTGCAGAAAATGTAGCCTACTATACTTACACGAGAAAAGATGAAAAAATGTTCAAAGCAGTCATCTTCGGGCTCCCTCAATATGTGGAAGAAAATCTCCAATCCGAGCTTGCATCTTTAGGATTTCTGAATACAACTGTACGCAAAATGAAAGTCCCGGAAGGCAAAAACATGTATTGTCCTCCCTTTTTGGTGCAATTGCAAGCTGGTAGCGAATTTGAAAAACTCCTGCAAGTTAAGTTCCTCAGCAACTGTGTCGTCCAAATTCGTAAGTACAAATCCAAAAACATGTTTGGTACTCAATGTTTTAGATGTCAGGGATTCGGACATTCTTCGCGAAATTGTAACCTTCCTCACCGCTGTGTCAAGTGCACGGAACTTCATCCCACATCTGATTGCCCTAAAAAGGGCAAAGAACAACCAGCCCAATGTTGTAACTGCAATGAAGACCACCCGGCTAGCTATCGTCAGTGTAAAGAGCGACAAAAGTACCTTAAGCTAATACAAGACAGACAAGAGCAAATCAAAGTCTCTCAAACCAGCACTAAAGCACATTTGAAGCCCAATAAAGTAGATGGCAGAGCTTGGAACAGTGTAGCTGCTTCTGCCAACCAACCTACAGCAACAAATCGACCTGAAAATTTAGGACCCCAGGATCAAGCTACTGCGGATATGCTTGCAATTCTAATGACCATAAAGTCTATCAAAAGTCAATTTCTCGCTAGTAACAGCATGATGGACAAAGTCATTTTGATTCTCACTCACCTTGGTCAATATGTATAGTGTGCATAAGTTACGTATAATTTATTGGAATGCTGATGGCATTCGAACTAAAATTACTGAACTATTACAGCTGGCAAGCGAGTTTAATATCGACATTATAGCCTTATCTGAGACCAGAATATCTCCTTCCTGTAAACTATCTATCCCAGGATACACGTTTCACAGAAAAGACAAAAGACCTGACGGGCGAGGCCAAGGGGTAGCTCTTCTTATTAGATCTGACATAATTCACATTCCACTCGATATGCCAGCTACACAACATATTGAATGTACTGGCATACAACTGGACTTAACAAACAAACCAGTCACGTTTATTGCTGCTTATCAGTCGCCTAACCTGCCTCTATTGACTAGTGATTTGACAACGATTCTTAACGCGTTCCCAGCGTCTCTAGTTATGGGTGATATGAATGCAAAACATCCCTACTGGCACTGTTCTAGCTTCAACAACCATGGCGAAATATTGTTTGAACACATGATTGATAACGATTATGACATCCTTGCCCCAACAACACCAACTCTTACTCACTATCACAGCTCACATGCACCTTCTACCCCGGATATTATCCTCGTAAAAAATGTCTTTAGTATTAATGACCCACAAGCCTTGACACGGTTATCTTCAAATCACCTACCTGTTCTCTTTACTGTTGATGGTGAATTCACAAAGCAGCCTCGAGTAATTTATAACTACTCAAAAGCGTGCTGGCAGAAGTATCGACTGTTCTTAGATACTCATGTCACACTTTCTGCTGCCACTTTTCGCACAAATGAATGCATTGACATAGCTATTGATCACCTTACTAATACTATTCTAGCAGCGCGTGAGCACAGTGTCCCTAAACATACTGGAACAGGGTGTTTAAAGTTACCTAGACGACTGAAACGCTATATCAAAAACAAAAACTCAATTCGGCGTAAGGCACTAAAAGAGCCAAACCCTCACATTCGACAATTGTTGTTTTCACAAGTAAACCACCTACAGCATAATATTAAATCACGCATTGCACAATTTAATGACTCCGTGTGGAACAACAAGCTAGCGAAAGTGGACAATCCTAGCTCTGATATATGGAGAGTTATAAATTCTATCAAGCACAAACCATTAAATATATCTCCTCTCAGGACACCGGGGGGACTCTTCACCTCAACCACTTTGCAACAGTGCGAAGTCTTGGCGGATGCGTTTTTGAGTAACATGCACCTCACTAAGGATTGGATAGGGGAAGCTGATACTGTAGCTGCGGTACGAAATTCACTAAATACTCTTAGTGAGACACTCGTGAACAGTGAACAACCCGTTGCCCTTGTAAGGCCTAGCGAAGTCCATAAATTCCTAAGCAAATTAAAGACACAAAAAGCCCCCGGAGTGGATGGTTTACAAAATATTCTATTAAAAAACCTATCCCAGAAATGTGTTGTCTTTCTTACTAAGATCTTAAATGGTTGTCTTGTCCTAAGCTATTTCCCAGCAATATGGAAAATCGCAAAAATATTAGCAGTTAAAAAGCCGGGCAAAGATGAAACGATTGCGACCAACTATCGTCCCATTAGTTTATTACCTGGCCTAAGCAAATTATTTGAAAAAGTTATTCTATCCCGTCTTTCTAAAGCCACTGAATCACTTTTGATACCGGAGCAGTTTGGTTTTCGTAGAGCTCATTCTACAACCCAACAACTTGCAAGAGTCACTGAACACTTCGCTCATGGACTCAACGAAAATAAGAGCACAGGAATGGTGCTGCTAGATATTGAAAAAGCCTTTGACACCGTCTGGCATAATGGACTTTTACACAAGTTAATTATCAATAAGGTACCTCTTAGTTTGGTAAAACTTGTTCAAAATTATCTGGACGATCGGTATTTTTCTGTTTACATAGGTCCTCAGTTTTCGAGGCCTAAACTCATCCCTGCAGGTGTACCTCAAGGTTCAATCCTTGGCCCGTACCTTTTTATTCTGTATCTCAACGACATACCCAAACACCCCCATACAAATCTAGCCATTTACGCTGATGATACAGCGACATACACAACCTCAGATGACATAGACATAATTATATGGCGTCTACAGTTCTCCTTGGAACTACTTACCTCTTTCTTCACAAAGTGGAAACTTAAATTAAATACATCCAAAACAGAAAGTATCCTCTTTACTCGTAAACGTTCTTTACCCTCCAGGATGGTCAAAATCGATGGATACCTAATACCTTGGAGTAAAACAGTAAAATACTTGGGAGTGTTGTTAGATAGCAAAATTAATTTTAATAACAACACGGACGCCTTCCGCGCAAAAGGTATTAAGGCCCTTAATGCATTAAAACCAATATTCAATCGGAAATCAAACCTTAGCGCCTACACCAAAATGCGTATTTACACCACCCTTGTAAGACCATGCCTTACCTATGCAGCACCGGCCTGGAGCAGTATTACCGACACAAATTATGAAAAATTACAGCGCGTTCAGAACAAAGCCATTAAAACTGCATATAATACACCCTTTAAAACAAATCTTAAAATATTGCATCAAGATATTAAGTATCCATTTATAAAAGATTACATACTAAAACTATCACGTAAATTTTTCTTTCACACAAACAAATCACATTTTAATATTCTGATCTCAAAAATCGGTACAAGTACAATCAAATTGTCATATCGACAAACATACAAAAGATACCGCTTGCCCCATCACTATTTCCTAGATGATAGATAACGATCACTCGCTTACCGGCTGACCGGCGCAGTACAAAAACTGTTCCGATTATTTCGATATACCTTCAACTTTGTAAACAATATTGTAATTTTTTAATTATACACTGCTTATGTAATAATATTTCCGATGAAATATTTATTTAATACGCTTATAAATAGTATTTGTTAGGTATGTACCTACACCTATCACTTATTTAAATGTTGCATTACGTGAGTTCAAATCAAAAGAACAACGGCAAACTCCCAAACAAACTATTGTTAAAATAATCTTTTGCGTCTGCTATTGAAACATATGTAAAAGTATAGAGCTGGAATTCCTGAACAGATTTGTCTTCAGGCTTACTATTAAAGAGACTCTCGAATTCAAGATATTCTAGTTTGAAGTTTTGCTTAACTAGAAATAGAAAGAACAATGGCGAACTTTGATACATCACTTTATCTATATAAATAAATTGTCACGTCTTCGTGTCATCGTAGGCTTTGTGTATTCGAAATTATTTTTTTAATTCTTAATGAACTGAGCCATTTCTGATGAAATGAGCGATTCGCCACTTATCGCTAGGATTTGAGAAAATAGCTCATAAAGTAGGTATATTTGTGATTATACGAAACAAATTATATTTTTTATTAAATAGGTAATTTCATTCTATCTTTCATCAGTGCAGCAGATCTCTCTATTAAAAATCCCATGAATATCACTTTGATAGTCTAGCCCACTAGCATTATGCCTGATGCCCTAACCAAAAAAACATCATTCTAAAAAATGTTGTGAATTCAATTAAATCCATATAAATACCCGAGTCTATGCAATAATTTGTGAGCACATCACTCGGTTATAGTTTTGTATGAAAATAGGTGTACGAGTTCAGTAAAAGTTCAAGAATCTACTTTGTAAGATGTAGGGTATAAATAAAAGATTTCATGTTATTATATTTATTTGTCTTTTGCTCTTCTTAATGAGTAACACAACAATTCTGCTGGTGCTGCTTTATTTCTTTGATGCCTTGGTTCCTTTGTAACACACCAATGTCATGACAATGAACATTTTAGTAAGTTACTTCCTCCATGATGACACGTACCATGATTTTATTCTCCCTCTTACTAAAGAAGTATTTCCACTCCCTCTGAGACTATACCTACTCAGAGAAATTCACTTGGTCTATCACTACACAGAAAAATCCACAAAATCCATGCGCCACTTTCCACTTCTCAACTCCAAATCGAGGAGTGAAATCGTAGTCCATTAATGACTACAATGAGTACAACGTAACGTTAACGCAACGTAGAAGTTTTAAATATTTGTCAGAAGCCGTAGCACTATCACCGAATATAATATAATTATAATAATTATGTCCAATCTTTTTTGTACGTCCATGGTCCAACATCAAAGCGTAGCTGTGTAGGCAGTAAAGTTAGGCCCCTTGCTGACAACACTGCTTTTAGGACCGTGGCTACCGGCTACGCACTGTTTCAAACCGTAGTAAAACTGGATGTCGGATATGTATGGGACATTATGGAGCTATTTTGACGACACCGTTGCTAACGTTGGCCCAGCTTGCCGCCGTGATCGGTTACGACGTGGCTACCCTGTGCTCAAACTGGTACGGTGGCCTATGTGCACTCCTTGCGGAGGCCGGTTGTACGCACGGCGCATCCTATATAAGTGGCACTTAACCCGGCTAGCCAGCGGGTACAAACCATATTGTCTACGAGTTTGGCCGGGGTTCACCCGGCACCTCGATCTCGTCTACTAGGGGCTTAATAATATACTGATATTTGACAACTCTAGGATTGACAGTGACAGTTTTTGAAAGAAAGCATTGTCATGTCTGTGTTGCTATACTCATTTTTTCATATACTTCTATTAGGTAAACAGGATTATAGAAAATCTATTTCTTTCCTAATATACGCCAAGCTTTGCTGTCTTTATTTTGGTATTTGTTTCACGAATTATTGAATAATAATTCATTAATCATAATAAAACATCTTATAAAACAATTAAGCATTAAATGTAATTAACATAGCTGGTAAAAAATCTTCGAAATTAATTATAAGGGCATCTCTCAAAGTGTTGCAAAATTAAAGAAGCATGGAGAACAATTAAAAATTATTCGAATTAACGGGAATATCAGTAAAACTTTGAAATGTAATATATTTTTTTCAGAGAGTTCGTTTTTAAATGTTAAAGCATCAAGAATATCTAGAAAAAAATTTGGCTTTTTTTAATATACCTCTTACCATTAGACGCTTATTTAAATTTCAGCAATGATTTTGCCATTGTTCTTTGCGTAACAGTAGTTAATAGAATAGTTAACTGTCATAATATGTTTTAAATAGTTTAATTACTTCTGTACATTGTTTAGAAAGGTGACCTCAGCCTATGTAACAATCTTATATACAATTGTGCATACAACTAGAATAAGATCTTTTTTGTATCTATTGTGTTATCTTATGAAAATAAAGACATTTAAAATCAATCAAAATCAATACTATAAATCTGTCCCCCACGCCGGTCTACGGCCTATTGAGCAGATAGGTCATTAACGAGAGAAGAATACCGAACACTTAGAATAGTTCTATTCATTCATTTAGAGAACTAGTAATAAGCCTTTATTTGACTATTTTCGGATCATTGTTTTGAAGACTATTGTTTGTCTATTGATGGATTTTGTTGTTTGCCTTACAGACATCTAAATTACTAAAATAAACTTTACTTATGCAATTTGAAGTTGTTTTTATCTACAAGGAAAATAAGATACAGGTCGATAATTTTATCTAACATCAGCTCAGTCAATTGAAAACGCTAAGTATTAGTAATAGGCCTCCTTAAATAACTTCTGGGCAATTTGAAGACAATAGCGCTCCATATACTTTACCAGACCGCTTATCCAAACATATCATTAGAAGCGATAAGAGTCCGCGGCTATGACTGATGGTGATTGATTTCATACCTAATTCGTTGCAATAGCACGCATAATAAGTAAGTGTTACGTCCGTGTGGTGCCGGACATACAGAATAGCACTACCCCATCTCTTTCCATGGGTGTCGTAGTACAAAGAAAAAATGTACTGCTGCCTTAGCAATAAAAAACCCCCAACGTAAATAACAAAACAGCTGATGACTCTGAAACGGCTGAACCGATTTTGATAAAACATGTCTAAGAACTACCGCTAGAAAACCAGCTTTTAAATAAAAAATACCGCACCTAATTCGATTCACCCGTTTAAGAGCTATGGTGCCACAGACAGACAGACACACAGACACACATAGCGGTCAAACTTATAACACCCCTCTTTTTGTGTCGGGGGTTAAACTAACTGATCTTGTAAAATGTTCCGCATGGGGAAGGCCTATGTCCAGCAGTGGTCGTATTTTGGCTGAATGATGATGATGAAGTAAGTAAATAAAATAAATAAAATAAGGTTTATTTCCGAATCTTGTACACTTAGCAATAAATCTCACCTTTTAAGTAAAGAATATACCTGTGCTAGGAGGCCCCGTTCTTGAATATTAAATTATAAAGTGTACCAAAAGAAGAAGAAGAAGATAGAATTTAAACAAGAAACAAAACAAATATAAAATTAACAAGAAAAGAAAAAACTTAGAGATATTATTATTATCTAAATTAGTGTGTGTTTGAGTGTGTGTGTGCATGTGTGTAAGTGTATGTGGGTGTGGGTGCGTGTGTGAATCTTATCAACTTATAATGACGATGCTTGCAGCAATAATTCAATGTCATCATAGGTCTTCAGTTTGTGTCAGGTAAGTGTTAGTAAAAAGTCCTTACTATGCACGTAAATACTCAAACTATATATACCAGTATACCTACACGAAAATAAGTAATCCATTGATATAACGTTGTAGCAGTACCTAATCTACTAAATTGTTTAATGGCATCGTAATTAAAGTTTATAACGCGAAACATACACAAACACGTCAAACACACGCACATGTAAAACTTATTGGTAGTAATTACACAGTAATACAACGAGATTTAATATTAATGATCGTGTGTACTGTACGACGCGAATTAATAATTACTATAGTATTTCGACGATTATTTGTTATAATGTTTATATAACTAGAATTTAATATTAATGAAAATTCAATAAAATTAGCTTAGGATGGTAACTGTTATAACTGGTGTCCCCAAAAACGTCAAAATTTTTAGGGGATAGTCATTAACTCTAATGAATGTTCAGGTGGATGGTGCTTTCCAACCTGATAATGTTTTTAGATCGTAACTTCTGCACAAAGAGAAGAAAGTAAAAATAGAGGATAATTATTATTAAGAACTAAATAAAAGACGAAACAATTCAAAACACTATTAACAATACGTCTCAAAAATATCCAGCACAAAAAGCAATTACTTTCCAATTAAAGGGAAATAACTCATTTATATTCCACCCACAGACTCTTAACAAAGAAAAAAGTAGGTTAGGTAAACACTAAATTACGGGACGAGGACGAGGAGCCTGTAGTGCAGTGCTTACGTTACTCCTCCAGGGATATCTGACCCAAATTGTGCGCCACTATTTAGGCACATGACACTCGACATTAAGCCGCCGTTACACCGGCGCGAGCGGGCAGGTGCGCGCGGTGACGTAATACCCTCATAAATTACAGGCGACGGTGTTAACCCACTTGTTACTATCGTCCTTTTAAAAGGACCTCGAATAAACAAAAATGTTGTGATGAATGAGGGTAATATAAACAAAACTTGATGGTGTCATTTGAAAGTTGAAGTGTGTGGCAGTACAATATAAGTATTGTGAGTCAACTAACGCATTATTATTAATAAGTTTTGAAGCTTTTGTTTTACGTTAAATTTATCATGAGTCATATGAGGTGAGTTATTTTATTATTATTACAATTTAGTTTTTTTTGATAATGAATAATAAAACTTTCATATCTCTTCTAAGTGAATTGAAGGAAATGTAAGAACCAACTGTCATTTTTTATACTTTTTTTTGTCAATCCATTTGGTGTCCTTTATAAAGCCCAGTAGTAATATCTACTACTACAAAATACAAGAAAATGTTTTGTTTTGTCAGGAAAGTTTTTGGAAGAGGATGGGAGTCGCAACTTCATGAAATATTGGAAGAGTTTGAATTTGACGAGGAGGCTCCTATTCCTGACAGCATCACATGTTTTCCACCAGAAAATTGTAATGCTGATGTCACCGACGAGGATTCCGGGGACGAAAATCAAGTCCAGATACAAAATTTACCAACCGGAACTATTAGAGAAAATAGAGTATCAAAATGCAGCAAACAAGGAATTCAAGAAAACTGATCGTGGTTCCCTGAAATACAAAGCAACAAGAGCTGAAGAAATTGTTGTCTGTAAGTGGAATGATAATAGTGTTTTAACAGTGGCTTCAAATGCTGCTAAAGTTTTACCACTGACTAAAGTAAAACGCTTTTCACAACATGAGAAAAAATATGTACAAGTGGACCAGCCAGCCTTGATAAAGGTGTATAATGAAAACATGGGAGGTGTAGAAAGGTCAGACCAAAATATTGGTTTATACCGAACATCGATACAAGGAAAAAAATGGTATTTCCCTTTGATATGTCACGCACTAGACATGGCAGTTCAAAATGCTTGGCAGCTTTACCACATCGATGGCGGAGATTGCGATCATTTGCAATTTCGAAGAAGTATTGCAACTTCTCTTCTTGAAACATATCGTAGAACAGATAACAGAAAATCAGATCGCACTTCACAAAATTATCACCAAAGTTCTCAGTATGATGATAACAGGCATTTTGTAAAATATAATGAAAAGCAGTTGAGGTGTGTGATTTGCCACAAAAAAGCCAATTTCTCGTACAAAACGTGTGAAGTCATATTTCATCCAAAAAAATGTTTTGAAACATACCATACGAAATAAATTTTTTTGAATGTTTATATTACATATATATCTTTACTTTTTTTCCTCATGATTTTGTGTATAAATAAATAATAATAAAGACACTTCGTATTTTCATTTGTTTAACTTGAAAAGTAGTACATATTACTAACGTCCTTTTAAAAGGACACCATTTTCCCAGTTTTCCAATAGGTGAATATTTTTTTTTGCATTTTTCCTAATATTCTGATCATAAGAGGATACATGTATCTGAATTTCATTGCAATCTGATACAAAAAGTCTATTCAGTAACAAGTGGGTTAATGCGCTCCCGGCGAAACTACTCTGTTTGATTTGTTAATAGTAGCGCGTTAACCCACCGAGTGAGTCGCTCCATTGTGCTCGACGCTCATTATTTTACTTTGTTTGCTCTGCTTTGATATACTGATCGTTTATACCCTACATTCGTAAAGGAGTCTACATTTTTTCCCCATTTGCCTCTCACTTTGTAATTAGCGCAGTTTTCGGTAAAAGCTCGCCAAATTGTTTAAATTTACTTTCGTGAGTTAATTACGTCGTTAAAGTAAACGTTTCGCAACTGCAACCTGACTGGCATTCAAAAAATATACACAAAACTTCATTAGCGACTCAAACCTGACTTGATGTCTGCAATGGCGTCAACTTTAAAACTTTTCATTTTATTCCCATTAAAACTTGTTTATGATTCTGGCGACAAGTTAACGAATAAAGAGCAAGTTTTCAACGGGTCGCGGCAAATTTCCACGTTCCGAATTGATGTCTCGACGAACGTTTAAATATTCATTAAAACTAGTGTCGTGTTCGACGGAGCGCTCGAGTGTTTGCTGCGAGCCCCGAGCGCTGCCGAGTGTTGCCGAGCGCTGCCGAGTGTAGCCGAGCGTTGTCGAGAGGCCGCGAACACCCTCGTTGGGTGTTTACATTGCTCCACTTAACGAAACATCCATTAGCTACAGTAACAAGTTGCGCAAACTCGATCCGGCCTCGATAACTATTCGGTGTTTACAATACACTGCCGCATTTACATACGGATTTGTGTATGTGTAGTTTGAGCACGCGTCTATGTACATACTTGAAAGCCTTCTCGTCGTTATTTATTAACAAACAGGTATATTTCACATTTCATCCGACAATATCTGCGTAAGCCGTAACTTGTATGATGTAGGTACATTATCTAAAATTCATTTGGAATCTGTTGTTATGGTCAGCTGGAGATACAAAGGGCGAGATTACAGCTGAACTGTGCCATTTCTTTTGATAACGTACAATAAATGCGGTAATACGTGGCCTTTGGGGTGAGATAGAAACTGTTCGGGCTCGGCGGTACAGCTGTATATATTGTATTTTTATATCTGCTAATGTTTGTGGGTCGCTTTAATATTAGGCTGTAAATATAATTTTTACGCAGTGAGATTTTACCGCATCGTGCTATTTGCGCTGCGCAACTAGGACAAAAGGTTGTCTAAAATGTGTTACAGTGTTTAAATTATTCTTTGTAGAATATCTTCTTTAAGACACGGCGCCGGCGTAAGAGATCAGAGAGAGACGTACCTTTGATGAGATGAGCGGCGAGCACGAGCGCGGCGGTGAACACGTGCAGGCGCCACGCGCACGCGCACATTCTGCGCGACACCACGCACTCTGTGAACAATACAATATAGCATATTAGGATTCATTAGGAAATATACCAGTAGAGCTGGGGTTAAGAAATTATGTGACCGCTGTAACATGAGTGAACACTTTATGTAACAAGTGAAAAATTTATGTTATAAGTGAACACTTTTTGTAACAAGTAAACACTTTATGTAACAAGTGAAAACTTTATGTTACAAATGGACACCTTAAGTAACAAGGGAAAACGTTATGTAACAAGTGAATACTTTATGTAACTTAGGTGAACACTTTATGCATTACTCAACGAGTATGTAACAATACTATCTTGTTCTTTAATTTGAATACAACACTGAACGTCGAGCGGCGTTAAAAGCTTTATGTTTTAAGTTATTATTTTCAAGATCGGTAACAAATAAACTCTGCTATAGTTATGACTACTGTGTACACTATCATATTATCGTTTTATCATCAAATTCCAGGAGCTTTTTAGCACCTGAAAATGTTATTTAAATATTCCTATCAATTTAATTAGGTATATGTGAATGACCATATGGGTACTTTACTCAATCAAATCAAATCAAATCAAAAAAATTTATTTCCCATAAACCAATACAGGCGCTTATGAAAAGTCGAATTTAGGTGCACGGTTCCAATTAGTCGTTTCCTATGGAGAAGAACCGGCAAGAAACTCCATGGTTACTCTTTTAAAAAAAAAAAGGATATCTTTAACAACTTCAGTTAATACAGTAATATGATTTATGATAGTTAAGAGAGAACAATGTAGTCTTGACCACAGACCTGTGAGTAATGTAATACCAAGTCTTGAGTACAAAAATTAACCAAAAAGAAAAAAATAACACAATATGAATAATAGTAATTTACACAATTATATGTATAGGCAAGTCCACGAAGTTCTCACATTTACAAAAGATAAAATGAAGCTAAACTATATAAAACAATTGACATGATTAAATGTCATCAAAACTTAGAGAAAAAATCATTGCAAGATAAGATAAAAGATATCTTGAGAGTAACGACAGCAATAAAAAATAAAAATCATAATTGAGGATAGTTAATAGACATACAACACTCGTACAACGTATGTATATCTGGTACCACGCACACGCGACACATGTGCTGTGATATGCACTCGATACGTCCAGCTGTCGTGATTTATGTCCATATTACACTCAGTACACTCCGGCAGCACTGCAACTGTTACATGATTGTTAGCGACTTTGTACAGTTAATTTAGCAAAATTTTTACAAGAAACGCTGCAAAATCTTCATTGAATAATTCTGCTATACATGCTATTCTGATTGTAAAACAGAAGATACTTTTTGTGTAATAACTTTTGTGAGACACATTCATATTTACAAAAAATTGTATGCCTATGTAGTTGTTTCGGATCTGGACGTTTGTGTATGTGAGATTTTTGTCTGTAAACGCACCCACGAGAAAGGAGAAATCCTAGTGTGAGGCGAAGTTTTTATTAAGGCGGATACAGACATTACGAGGCATGCACAGTGCTCGGCGCTCATCGCATGCTTCGCAATGTGTGGACGTTCATAATCGCGGTGAGGCATACAAGATCGAAGAATATCTTGTGATCTTCTTGTAATCGCGTGCGTTGCGAGGTGCGCACGGCGCATGCCGCCTTTAAAAAAAAAGAGTACTTACGGTTTACTCACATGCATTTTTCGGGATTGCCCGTCTAGAGCGACTCGCGACCTCGCCGGTTCAGCTCATGATTAACCACTTCCCTGTCCCGTGAGTCACATATGAACATCTGCATTGTTTAACTATTGTGTCTGCTATCTGGACAGTGAAGTTGTTAAGGCTCCGTTTGGGTCCGAAACTAGTCGGGCAATCCCGAAAAATGCACGTGAGTAAACCGTAATACTTTTATCTGAAAATAAATGATACCAAACTAAAGTTTCATTCGTCAATCTATAGTTTCACTACCCTTGTTTCTTAATGCAAATCCCGCTTCACGGTGGTATGAGTGGCCAGCAAAAATACTTTGATTCTGTCAGTTAGCGCGTCCGCGTCCGCCAACTTTGTGGCGTGACAGACGTTAGCTGGCAATTACAGAAGCTGGAACTCTTCCACTTTATGGAAATTAAATAAAGTTTCAATTGGTAGGAGTTGGTCGACACTGACGCGATCCGCGACTCTAGTTATAGAACAAATTAATGTTTGAAGTAATCTTAGTTTAGATTCATTTTGCTAGTAGTGTGTCATACATAACTAGAGGTGAGGCAAGAGCTTAAAGCCTTGGGTTCGTTTCCTGAACTGGGATATAAGTTTCCAAGTGTTTCTTTTTTTTGTATTTTACTAGCGACCCGCCCCAGCTTGGCTCGGGTGCAATGTATTATACATATAAACCTTCCTCTTGAATCACTCTATCTATTAAAAAAAACCGCATGTCAATCCGTTGCGTAGTTTTAAAGATCTAAGCATACATAGGGACAGACAGCGGGAAGCGACTTTGTGTTATACTATGTAGTGAAAAAAATATTTGAAATACAACCAGAGATTTAAATTAGCATGAATAATAATAATATCGAATTCAACTAGGATTCTAGGTCCAAACTGAATTTACATATTGATTATATTACTAACGTATGAATTTTCAAAATTATTTTATTACATCTGTATTATTCTACGTCATAAAGTTAATCCAAAGTAGCTTAATATAACAAAAAAAATATACTTTCAGAATTAAATAAATTCAGCTTCTTTACTTTTTAAAGCGATAACACAAAGAGCCTTCACACCCTTTCATCAAAAGATAAAGATAAAGTTTCAATCATCTATTCAAATTTATTCACGAGAAAATGTGTATATTTTTACGAAAAAATCTAAAAGTATATAATATAATAAGAAAGCCATCGTTAAACTTGCTTCTACAAAGTAATATAATCGATAAAACTAACGAAACTTAAAAATCACATTACTTATACTAGTGAGTTTGATTATTTGATATGAAATTGACTATTTACTCGTGTTGATCAATATAATTGTAATGTCAACCGAAAAATCATATTCCAAACGCTTGGCTCTACCAAGACAATAGACCTCATTTATATTAAAATATTTTATAAATGACTGCATCGTTGGTCTAGCGGTCGGAAGCGTGACTGCTGAGCATGAGGTCTTGGGTTCGATCCCCAGGTCGGGCAAAGTGTTATTGGGTTTCTCCATGTGGAATTTCTCAGTAGCAGCCCGGAGTCTGGATTTGTGCACGGTTGATGGCAATAGACTCGCCTCCTATTACATTGGACGTAAACATAACGGCGAAATGTGGGTGTACTATACACCTTTGCCAACTCTTCGGGGAATACAGTCGTGAGTTTATGTTATTTTATAAATAGGTACTAGTACATTGAAGCCACAATTAGCTTGAAATAACTTGATGAATCATTGACTAAGTACCGTACAACGGGGTTACTTTCATCAATTTATTGAGCTTTATATTATTCTTTTAGCTGCTACATCAAAAATATTTCATGTAGACTGAATTAACTGAGATATACATATAAAATCACATAGACTAGATAACAAAAAAAACTACAGAGTTTTCGATAAAAAAAGGAGAAATTTTCCTTATCAAAGTCGAACCGTAGGCTTTTACTTTGATAATCCCTGTTTTATCATTCAGTGTCAAAGTAGCCCCAATTAGGACTCGAATTTTGTACATAATCAGGGGTGTGATTTAGTGTTTTTATCTTCGCCATCTAACTTCGCAGACACCTCTATACCGTATGGTAAAATAGGAAAACTGTCAATATTGCCTATACAGTTAAGTTAAAATGCATAAGATCCATTTTTACATAGATATATGACCAAATGCAATATTTTTAGTAACTATCAATGTCGCCCCTTGTTAGCAAAGTACCCCAATCGCTGGTACATATTTAACAATACTATTTTAAACGGTGCACGTTTAAAGGCAGACACATAACATCTATATAAAACAAGCCAACTTTCAAGCTCTTCACTCGTTTACACAAGTTTCTACGTAAAATTTAATTGCTCCATTTATACAACGTTATTTTTAGTATAAACAAAAACCGAGACACCCCTACAAGATTTTCATCAGAACTGCCTGAATATGTGTTTTTTTTTAAATAAATCTCCAAGTTACACCGCAGTTTATGTCGCGTTAAATTTCCTAGTACTTATAGTGTGAAATGCCTGAGATGTGCTATGCAGGGGTTGTCTAATACACGGAAACTGACCGAGCGGACCGTCTTAAGCCTCAAGGTGTCTATTCCCGTCAACTGTTATGGGTAGAAACCTACTGAAATAAAATTGAAATTTATGAAAAAAAAAAAGTGGTGGAAAAATATGTCAATCGATTCTCCTTGTGATTCTGAACTAACTAGTTTCAGGTTTAGTATATACCTACTAAAACTAAGCTTGTATAACATTTAGGAATATTCTATTTCTCTCATCATAACATAATGTTTAGTTCATTGAGCAGCCTGATAGCTGCTAGTTTTAGGTACATCTAATGCTTATTAGATTTATACCCACTCAACTAGGGGTATAGCTGTTCTAATAAATAGTTATTTATATCATAATATTAAAGGTTGGCTATTTATAGTAACTCTGCCCCTGAATGATATTAATAAACTAACTTGTCTGAAAACTGTTCTCATGGCCGGTTCCCACGCCTGTGTACGTGGGTAATGTCAATTGCTTATCTGACCTACTTTCAGCACAGTATATATACAGGGTGTAAACGAATTCGTATAATTCCTTCAAACCACATGATCTATTAATGGTAGAGATTGACACCGCACGGGATTTAGATTGATTAAAAATAAAAAATAAACTTTTTTTTTCCCATTTTTTTTTGTGATAGAAAATTTCGATGCCATGCGTAAATGAATTAAAACACGGCAACGCTGCTGACGGGCATGACTAGCGAGATATCGCTCCACGCAGTCAGTTCACTCGAGTGGGAAATTACTCAGATACAGAATACCATGTCTCATTTTTAGAAAACTTTTTTTGTAGATTCTGAAAAAAACCTATGCAGGGTCAATCATTGTCACCAGTAGATCACACGGTTTGAAGGAATTACACGAATTTGTTTACACCCTGTGTATAAGCCAAAGCAGTACTTCAACTACCACTCACACAGACATGCACTGCAACAAGACTTCTAAGGTATTATCGGAATACAGTCACATACAAAGAGTGCATTATACTCAGTATACAGTGCGTGCCTGTGTGAGTGTGTCAATTTAGGCGATTATAGTAAGTTGAGGTGCTATTTTTTTTTTGTTTTTTTCGTGTTACTTTCCTCATGGATTCCCTTCACCCGGGGAAGGCGAAGGGGTATGTCGGACTCTTACCGACTAAAAACCCACGGTGTTCCTACTCCTGACCCTTGGCCGGGGTCGCGGGATTCTCGGCTGCATGCACCGCGACCCCGGCAGGTCTCGGTCCGCCAGCCCCTGGCAAACCTCTTCTTCTGTGGGGCCTTGCCCCACGTCCTCCTGAGAGGCGCGCAAGGAACACAGCGTGCCGCCTTAGTGGGCCTATTACTGGTCGGGCGACGGGTCCCCTAACCCGCCGACCGCAGGCCACACACTATGGTGGCCGGAGATCGTCGCGCGCCCTCCGGCGCCCGGTGCGTCTGGCGCGGGAAGGGAGAGTGGCAGCTGCCTCTCTCTCCCTCTCCGCTCCCTCTTTGGTCACCATAACCTCCTCGCAGAAGGAGGCGACGGCTTCCCACGCACTCTCGCTCCCGACCATGGACAGAACCACGGCCGGAAGCGAGAGGTCACCGCCGAAAGTTGAGGTACTGCTTTAGCTTACATTATGTCTAGTATGTCTTCAGGCTTTTCTACCTGCGAATGCTATGTACTAATAGTTTTTATAATGTTCAACAATACGGTCGTAAAAAAAATGTGTAGTATTTTGAGTGAAGATTTTTGTCTTAATATTTATGGACAAACAAATGTATATCCTTTTTGTTTGAAGGTACTATTTACTATGAATACAATCTACTCTCTTGGGATGATAGACATGACGGATTTGACTATTTCTAAGATGAAGTAGGTAGCTTCAAACTCAACATTATGTTTTTTTCCCAAGAGAGTAGGCAAAGACTATCGACATCAAGTGCTACGATCCTTACACACATAAGCAACATTTTGCTTGTGTAGTACATAAGCTATGTCTACACCAGTGCGCTTTCACGTTCATCTTGTGTCTTCGTCTGAAGCACGCGTGAAGCGCCATAGCGCATGCAATAGCGCATGCCTTAATACTAGTTCGACAAAAGCACATGCCCCTAGCGAAGGCCTATCCGTTATTAAGAAAGGAATATCCGTTTATTGTATGTCAACTGACGACAGACCGAGGCGCACCAGTGTAGACGATAAGCTGCATGCGTCTTATGACAATCAATATTGCATGCGCTTGACGCAAGAGGAATTGAAAGTTGAAAGCGCAAGATGAACTTGAAAGCGCTCGGGTATAGACATACCAATAGAATCTTAAAACAATATTGCGGTCATCTGTTTCTTTAGCATGTCACTACCAAAGCAGAGACAAACTGGTCCCACGTATGCAATGCGTTGATGACGTCTTGACAACTAACAAAACTAACATTTTTTATTGTGAAAATAGATGATGTAGAAACATGATTGTCACATATTGCGTTGCGTATGTTCATATTTATTTCACAACTACTTATATTGTAAATATTTCCATTGTATGTTGTCCAGAACGCCATATTATTATAGGTTAGGTAGGTACTTTATTCTTCAAAAATAACTGATAGTCTGTTATTTCGAACATCGTTGCTTTTTTAATAGTCAAGCTAAACAGCTTAATACGCCCTCTGATTGAAACCTGTAATTCAGTAGTTTGGACTAATTTACTAATCAACCAAATCACGAGTTAAAAATTCAAAGTAACTTAAAATGGAGTAGTTTATATAAGTTTCAAGGACGTAGTACGTAATACGTACGTTCTCCCTTAATACGTTTCCGGAAGATAATCATTCACGTGGAGGCTTTTAATTGCGTGATCGACGCCATTTTAAATTAACCTCCCTTTGTATGTTGGAAAATTTTAAATGAATATTAGTTTATGGTCAAAACGGCTGTTTAAGATTCCCGTAATGCTTCATAATATGTAATGATAAGATTTTGAAGTCATTTTCATGAAAAGAAAATGTTTTTAACATGATTTAATTTTATTAAAATTCATATCAACATAATTTGACAAGTAATCATAAAAGATAATGAAGCCTGTTATATTATGGAGAGTAATAATAATAATCTACTTAAGAAGCTACATTTTATCTGGGACCTATCTTACAGAATACCTTTCACGAAACCACAAAATTATTCCAACAAATTAATTCCCCAGACGGACAATAAATTTCATTCTCAAAGACTGGAAAATTATCAAGAACAATGGATTCAAGATAAACACTAATTCGCACCTGAACATTCCTTACTACAACAATAGGCCAGAGTAAGTAAAGCAAGAATGCAAATATTCGCGCGGTATCGGACCACCGATCTGTCGGCGCTATCGGCCGGTATCTAAAGCGGCGATACGTAATATCGGCACTATCGGCTGCCAGCGATATCGGCCCGAATATTTCACCACCCGTTGGTTCCGCACAATAGACAGATACAGAAGGCCCGTTCTAAGATAAGCCTTTGAGACTCAACTAGCTGGTATCCAGGTACGTTAAAAATGTATTCTAATCTAATCACGAGCGGTTTACTTTTTACATGTTTTGTTTTACTTGCAATGTATGTATTTATGTTTGTCCAGGTGGAATCTTGCAACTGAATTTTAAACCAGTTATCTTTAACCAATTGAGCTGGGGTATACGCGCTTATTTTGGATGACAATGCATGCTTAGCTATCGACGTCATTCTAATTCCAATATGGGGGATCATCCAAGATGGCGGACTAGTTATTTTTTCTGTACTACCACAGTATGGTTATCAAATGAAAGGGCTTGCTAAGGAGAACACGAAAACAGAGTTAGAAACATTCCCAATCATAACTAAAACATAAAATGTTACCATTATGTTATTCTAACGGTTTACTCACGTGCATTTTTCGGGATTGCCCGACTAGTTTCGGACCCAAACGGAGACCTTAATTATGAGCTGATTAAGCGCCGAGGTCGCGAGTCAAACTGGTCAGGCAATCAATAAATATGAATATGTCTCACGAAAGTTATAATAAGTACAAAAAATACTTTTGTTAGTCTAGTTGTTAGTTAGTTACAATAAAGTCACGGCGTCTGTAACGAGTTATAGGAGATACTAAATTAAGGTCAGTAGTCAGATATTTTTTAATGTTCTCACTGCCATTAATATTGGTATAAGATTGGTTAGATTACCGCAGCTGAGGAATATAGCCCATGCACACCAAACTAAACTAAAATATCACTATACTTGTAACAATCTAATAGGTCCGATTTCACACCTGTCAAAATACTAGGAGTAATGCCAACATTAGTACAGGTCTAGCGCATAACTGAGTCAGCGCCTGAGGTAGCTGCGCGGTGCGGGAGGGTGACAGTTGTCACAAGTTGACGAATCAGTGAGCTCTTGCGTTGCGTCAACACACCCCTCCCGCACCGCGCAGCTACCTCAGGCACTGACTCAGTTATACGCTAGACCTGTAATAATGACTCCAAAGCGTGGGTTTAGTTTCATTTTATCATGAGTGCGCTACGTTAAGATAAATAAAAAGGCGACTTTCTTTTCGATCGAAAGCGTACAACGTCTGTACACATTTATTTTATTATTTTATACAAACGTCAAATCGGAGATATTACGTTGTCCGCACAGTAGAGCGCATGCACCTAATCTGCGACGTTGGTCATAACTGTTCCGTTTTAGCTGTTCCATAGCGACTATCAATAGGGTATTTGACTGAAAAAAACTAATTACTCCGTCAGTTAGATTATCAAAAAATATTTGACCCGTATTTTTTCTTTTGTTACGTAAACCAAAATTGACGAAGTTAATGACACTTTTAAAATTGGTAAAACATCACAAGCAAGTACAATTTTTACTCGCTTCTGACGTCACAAGCTCGAGTTTTGATGCGTTTTATCGTTTCAAATATTCATAAGTAGATTTAACAAAAGAAAAAATACGTGTCCATTATTTTTCAAAACTAACTGGCGGACTAATTAGATTTGCAATTTATTGATGCTGTCAACATGCCTTTTATGTGCGAGTTCTCTACTTGTCGATATTATTAGGAGTGGTACTTCTGTACAAAGTTTGTATAACGTTAGAATAGTTCTACCTCCGCTAGGTGTACTGTGATCGCTGTTATTTTGCACCGCGCCGTGAATCCGTTCGGAATAACGACGTGAAAAAATATGTGAGTTTCTTTTTAAAATAGAGCCTGTGTTTGGAATAAAACTACGCGGATAGTGCACGATGACAATGTTGCTACCAGTATAACCTACATACCATAGTTTTTTTACGTATTTAACGATGAGCTGTTTTTTTTTCGAATATCCTTTCACGTAAATTTTATTTTATTTGTCATGAGTATCATGATGAGGAGGAGCTCGTGGCTAAATAATTACAGCCGCATAGACCGATCTTCCGAAGTTAAGCCACGCTTGCCGAGGTTGGTCTGTGGATGGGTGACCGTTTACCATAGCGAGTTTCCTCCGTGCCTCGGAAAGCACGTAAAGCCGTTGGTTCCGGCTGTCATTTGTAGATCTTTGACAGTCGTTACTGTTGCTCAGAAGCCAGAAAGTCTGACAACCAGTCTTACCAGGAGTATCGTATTACCCAGTTACTGGGTTGTGGAGGTCTGATAGGCAGTCGCTCTATATAAAATACTGATATTCAGCTGCATCCGGTTCGACTGGAAGCAGACCCCAACATAGTTGGGAAAAGGCTAGGCAGATGATGATGTCATGAGTATCATAGCCACCAGTAGTGTTGTACTATTATTTTTGCGAAAGAACTAGTCGTTATATCCATCTGAAAACTGGCTTCCGACGAATTTATGTTTATTAGTAGATTTTAATAAGGTCTAAAAAAGACATGCGTCATGCAACATGATTAGTCTTTATTATCAGTATATTGATATCAGCTTGCAAACGCTTACTGTCTGTATAAATGTTTTAATGACTGTTAAAAAGCTTTCAAGTAAACTGCAAACAGTCCTAGGGTTATTACCAAACGTTTTTCAGTCGGATTGGAAATCAAACGATGTCTCAGAGTACCCACAAGAAAACCTACGCCTTCAAACAACATTTATAATTATACATTTACGTATTGTTATTGTACATTATGTACATTTACCAAAAAATAAATGAACACAATACACGTGGACACGTCATTTGAAAAAGGAAACAATAACACTCAGGTCAGATCTGAAAGGTCAGCCGGCGCGGGGGTCGGGGGGGGGGGGTGTTGCTCGTAAAACATTTTATTTGAACAGTGCCACGCACACCTGCGCGCCATACGAGCCCGGGTTTGCAGAACATGCTCAAGCGTATGAAAGACTTTTATCATTTAAAAATTAGGGTTTGATTGTGACTTTAGTGTTGAAATCGTACAGAAACGAGCTAAACTTGGTATAAAGCAGGAGTAGACAAACTTTTTTTATTAGGGACCAGAAAAACGCAAGTTTTGCAGGTAGCAAGAATTACAAAAAAAAAAAGTTTTGTTCTGCCAAAACTAACATTTTTGGCTTACATAATTTCGGCTATTTGATACGGCATTTTATAATTACCTATGTATTTCTTTTATACCTATTTTTGTCGATGACGCTACCAAAATCTATTTTCGAAGGCCATACACTCTTGTTCTAAAAGGGAGGGTTGGCGGGCCGAATTAAAACCCTTCACGGGCCGGAGTTGGCCCGCGGGCCGTAGTTTGCCCACCCTTGGTTTAAAGGTTAGAAGGAATAATTATGTTATCTGAGTAGTGCAGACAGCTAATGACCGTATTACCTACCTACTTGATAATTTTAATAGTGCAACCAAACTACAAAACTTGCTTTGCCTAGTATTGAATGTTATAATATATTTACGAGTATTTCAGGCATAAGGAGGCAGGCAAGCATAGAAGTTTTTTTTTTCACGATGACAGTAAAATTCTGATCCACACAAAACTTCTAATAGTCAGAGGTGCGGGTTATGGTCAAACTCAGACGCTCCTACACGGAAGGCAAGCGTTTAACCGCCAGACTATTCCCAATTTTCTTCTGATTTTGCGCAAGCTCATTATGTTACTTAAAATTAAACATAACAATCAAATTAGTTATGATCTAACTTCACGATTTGCCTCCACACTTGAGACGACTACATTTTTGTCGTTATTAAAGCTACTTAACTTCAGTTATCCTTATATTATACACTTCAAAAAATAAGGATAATCTTATTATGATCTTGATATTACTTAAATGAAAATCTGGGCTAAGCGCTCTCTGGAAATAAGAATGGAAAAATTATATTAGCGAAGATCTCATTACAGAAATAACTCAGGTACGAAACTAAGTTACCATGACGATAGGTACTCAGGATATTATTAAAACGTTAGTTTTTAATACCTTGTCATAGAACACTTGAAGCTAGTTCCCCGAGCTAACTCAGATTAATATTGACATAGGAATTGAAGTAATGTTACAGTGATTAAGGTATGTAGCTCACAAGTGTTTACACATCGATGCATCTCTGAGACTCCGAGAATACGTTGACTTATTGATATCAATGACAAGCCATGTAGCGGCATACATTTAGTACATGCGCACCGTTGAGCACTAGCAAAGGAACGTGCCAGAGACGTAGCACAAACGTACCGGTGCCTTCCACCGGAGATCTCGTAGGCCCTCTTTTGTGTTGAGAACGGCGACCGGGTGGTTTTAGTCAATAAGCGTCCGACATACTCCTCCGTCTTCTTCAGACAGAAAAAGTCCCCGCGGTAGGCGAGGCATATCACGTTAAGCGTTATTACTTCTTGAGAAGGTTCAAAAAGCATTTCTTCGATTTTTACATAAAAAAAATTTGGGATATTATCCTTTCCTATACTAAATTTCTACTTGGCATGTTAAAATTCAGCTCTCTCGAAGTAAGGCGCAATTAATTATGGCTTGCTTATCTCTGCTTGTCAGATTCTGTGCGGTAAATCCGATTGTCCGGAACTAGTTGCTCAGCTGGTGAAGCTATTTGTTCCTGTTGTGCCCAAGAACCAACTCAGACCGCGACGACAGCGGTTATTGGCCGTGCCAACACACGCTCTCGTTCGTGCTCTTACAATGCTAAATACTCTTCTGACATCAGCACCAGAGTGTGATTTGTTTGCCTCGAGATGGATAGATGTGTGTCGTGAATGTTTGAGATTTTGTGAGAAGATGGATGCTGAAAGATGAGTGAAGTTAATTTCTGTACTGATAATAATGTCTTTTTTAATTATTTTTTCTGCCGTTACGTGTTTGTAATTATTATTATTATTTGTTGTTTTTTCTTACATATAATTTAACTGTAAAATGCTTTGGTTGAGACTGTAATAGTGTGCACGTACCTATATATATATATAAATAAAATAATCACTTGCCTAGTTCGAAGAGCTTTTTCTTTGTGTGATCAATAGTCTATCATTTGGTTTGACTAAAAGCCAACCCTATCATACTTGTGAAAAAGGCTTGAATGATACGCGAAGGACTCAACAAGCGAATTTTAAAGAATACTTTTACAATACAGATGCTGGTATAGTTTATCTTGCTTGGTGGTAGGATCCTTATGGTCGGTCTGGTGCAAAGCAGTACACATGTGCAGTTTAATTGTAAAAAACAAGCTCTCGAACCCAATCAACGTACGTGCAATCAGGTGGTTAACGCGTCGTTAACTTGTTAATCGCTATCGAAGCCGCGGCACACATAAATAACAGCCACCTTTATGGGCAAACCAAGGATTATCGTAAAAATTAACGTATTGTCAATTTCCCGGAGCGGTTATTATGACCAGATGGTGATCAAAGTGCTGCAATGAATGAATTTTATTTTTATATGTTTTCATGCATGTTAAGTACATTTTTTTAATTTCCATTTAAATGTTTATCAGGCATTATGTTGGGTTTAACAAGCTTGTTGAGCATCATGTAACATTATCGTCCGTCGGTAATGAGTACACCGTCTACTGCTGGACGTGACTCGCTGATACAGCGCAACGAACGGTTATTATAGGAATATTCTGTATCATGACGCTTGGTAAACAATTGATTGCAGTATCATTATGCAGTATGTCGTTGTCTCGTAATCTCTTATACTTGTATCAATAACTTGCTATTCTTCTTCTGTACCTGTGCCGTTTTGAAATCACAAGAGAATTTTGATTCAAAAAGATTATTAACATAATATCACGCCTTATTCCCCGAAGGGTTGGCAGAGGTGTATAGTACACTCTCATTTCGCAGTTATGTTTAAGTCTCATGTAATAGGGGGCGAGCCTATTGCCATGAACCGGGCACAAATCCAAACTCCGGGCTGCTACTGAGAAATTCCACACGGAAAAACCCAATAACACTTTGCCCGACCTTGGGATCGAACCCCAGACATCACGCTCAGCAGTCGCGCTTGCGAGCGCTAGACCAACGAGGCAGTAACATTATTAAAAAAAAAAACTTTTCGTTTTGAAATGTCCTACCAGAAAACTGCTTCCAGGCCACCATTTTGAGAGGAGTTTATTAATATGAACCTTATTTTAATCACACTTATAGAAGAAAGTCCAGTGCTATTGTTAAAATTTTCATATAAATGTACATTCTACATAATTTATTTCATGTACAGAAACGTGTTCCTGTCACAGTAAGATTATTATATACATTTCCTCCACAAATGAGTTTCCGAACAAAATCTTGTGCTTACATAAATAATTTGAAGGTGAATTTTATCGTGGAAGCTACAATATTGATGTTTTACAGATTCATGTAGGGGCATGTGCTCTACCCGTGGACGATTTCCAGAATTTGACAAAAAAGTATGTTTTTAAAAAAAACCTGATTCTTTTATCATGAAATTATTTATCGTACGGCTTCGTAACTAGTCAACTCTTAATAATTATCAGTCTCCAATGCGATGGCGGAAATAATTGCTCAGAAAATTAAAGATTTTCAAAAACCCTTATTTTGTCCCTAGGTACAACGTACAAATGTACCTATGGACAGCACAAATGTACTAATGGACGGTAATGTACCTGTAGACAAGCATTTAATGTTGCAAAAAAACAGGTTTTCGTAGCGATAATTCTGGAAAACGTTGTCGATAACATCGAAACCATCTTATACCAGCCATTTTGTATTGATGCCAGCTTTTAAGAGTATTTTATTTATTTTTTGCACAGAAAACTGGTAGACAAGTTCTCGGACTTGTTTGGAATCTAGACCCATAGGCATGTAGGCTGCTTTTTCTAAATATTCACGTCACATCATTTCTTCATGCTCTTGAAACACGTTTTTTACGTCATTCTTCAATAATATAACGATAAATCTATCTAATAATTAATCTATAGTTTTTTCATTGAGATAATGATCTCATGATAATATTTGTTGAGTTGAAAATATTTTAAAATGGTATATTTTGGTATTTTGTATTTTTCAGACACCCTACGATCTAAACATCCACTTTTGACTTCTAGAACTGCTTCGGAGAAAGTGTCTGGACATATTTTATCCCGTTTCACTCCGGTTTTACTACAAGGCACTGAAAAAAAACCAAAACAAATGTAGTCATTTGTCTGTGTAAATTACTGTCCACAGGTGCAACCGATGTTATGTACCTATGGACAGTCCACAGGTACATTCATTCCCCCGTCCACAGGTACAAATATTAAGACATAACCTAGAAAAGGTTAAATCTTTCTACAGAGCATTAACAGAATCGCAGAATGGTCCTTATTTCAATGAAAAACAACGAAGTTCTGTAAATCATCTACAATTATAATACTTCTAGTTTAAGTTATCTCACAGATAAACACCTTGAAAATTTACAAAAAAACTTACTTTTTCAAATAAAAATGTTTAACAGCACATAACAACAGATTTATCACTGACAGCTTAGTGACAGTTAGTCAGTGTTGCCATTCGTCAAAAAAAGTTTACGAATGCGTTCTAACTACGAATTTACGCCGTTTGGTTTTTGAAATATTGGTAGTGTCCATAGGTAAAGCCGTCCATAGGTACAACACTTGACCCAAATTTTTCTCAAATTATGATTTTCCTTTCGAACTTCAAAATATAAGGCTGAAACATTATAACTGTATTTGGGGTAATGTGATTGGTTAGTTAATACCAAATTAATTAATTTAACTAAGTAATGGCAAGTTCAAGCTTTTCGGTAAAACATAATATTTACAACACTTTCCAGCAGTGACTTTAAACCTTATAGTATCGATAGTAGATTTCAACCCGCGCTATCTTAAGCGGCTTTCAGACAATGCTATACTATATAGTGCATTTTATAGCACAACATGAGTAATGAACGAAGCATATAAGAGGAAAGGGATAAAAAATTAATATAAGCGAGACGAAAGTAATAGTTTTTGAAAGAGATGCAGATGTATCTGGGTGTAAGGTAAAGATTGGAGATGAAAGTATTGAACAGGTGAATGAGTTTGTTTATTTGGAAAGTATGTTTACAAGAGATGGTAAGATTGATGAAGATGTGGAAAGGAGAGCAAATGCGGGAAATAAAGTAAATGGTGCTATGCATGCGATTATGGTAAACCAGTCGATGTTAAAAAAGGCACGGCTGGCTGTCCATTATGGTGTACTGGTACCAACGTTTATGTATAGAAGTGAATGTTGGTCTTGGAAGAAGAGTCATGAAAGTAGAATAAATGCCGTGGAAACGCGTTCCTTGCGAAGTATGTGCGGTGTAACTTTGAATGATAGATTGAAGAATGATGTGATAAGACAAAGTTGCGGTTTAAAAGATGAAGTAGTGATAAAAATTGAAAGGAGTATGCTTCGGTGGTTTGAGCATGTTGAAAGATTGAGTGAACGGCGATTAACAAAAGGAATTTATAAGGCGAATGTCAGTGGAAGCGCCAGTAGAGGACGCCGTATAAGGACATACATTGATGTTATTGGTGATGTTCTTCAAAAAGGACAGGTGCGTAGTACTTTCAACCGGCGTGCGTGTATGACAAGATGTATGACCGTGGACGAAGCGAAAGGAGTATGAGGATCGTAGCATGTGGCGTTCTACAGTTTCTGCCTACCCCCATGGGAAAAAGGCGTGAGTTTATGTATGTATAGCACAACATTATCGCTCAGCACACATTTTATATGGACACATTCATAGTAAGCTATACTGTATAATTATTATATAAAATAAATGCTGAGTGATAATGGTGTGCTATAAAATATAGGTATATTATAAGCTATATGGCATAGCGTAGTCTGAAAGCAGCTTTAGAATCTACCACGCGAGTTACTACAGGGCAATTTAGTATGATAATAAAATAACCAATAATGAAGCTAATATTGATGTTATAGCGTACATACATGTTGTGATAGCGAACGATAGCCCATACGATGTATAGCACATTAATGTTGCCACAAGCGATAGCTAATCAATGTTGTCTGCTCAAAATATAATATTTACTTCGTTGTGTAAACTTGTGGTTTATTAATTGGGTTCGTATAAAACATAGGTATCATCAGTTGTTTTGGAAAACTTTTTACATTTTATAGAAGGGATATGTTAACATAACATCCAAACTCTTGTGTATCCTTTTTTTTTAAGTAATAGGTTACCCCGCCTGACGGAATGTGGTTACCGCTGCGCATGTACAAATCCTACAAATCCAATTCCCACAAAGTTAAAAAGTCTCATGTGCCTGCAATTTCCAATTTCCCCTTAAAACATTTATACCCTTAAAACCAGAACACGGTAATGCGATTATGGCAACAGAAATAGGTTTGGTTATATACTTGGGAGCAAAGAAATCGTGCCACTTTTTTCACTTGTCCTGGTTATTAGTTTTGGTTTCATGAATTCTATCATTCAAAACACAAAAAAATACTCTCATTGTAAAGGTTTTCAAATAACCTTGTAGGCGATATATGTTAAGAATTGATCTGTTCCATACTACCAAAAATAATAACAATTATACCTACGTGAAAAATAGAAGTGGCTCGATTTATTTGCTCCCAAGTATAGTTATTTCCCCGACGAACTTTTTCACAAGGAACTCTACTACTATCTAAATTGTTTCATTTACTGGAAATATACACCTATAGTTTACTGATTCCGGTGTTAGGTCTCATGGCCATTGTCGTTTACGAAGCACAATTCAAATGGCCCAACTAATGTAAAATTATTTAGCAAGATTTCCAATAGAATCAAACAGCACGTTTCTACCAGAATCAACCCCATGCTAATGTAACACAAGTTCTCAATGACGCAGTAAAAGTAAATTATGTGTCGGCGCACAATTTACGAAGAGAACGAACATCACGCAGCATACACATGGTCCGGAGATCCCTATATTTCGGGCAAACACGAAGTAACGGAACAGAAGGCCCGCTTTAGAACAATGGACAAATCAACTCACACACAACAAAATTATCTACGGTAAGTAAGTATCATACCGATAATTCAGCCCTTATCAAGCTGTCTCCCCCCCCCAATCCACCCCCAGCAACGCCCTAAACCGAGGTCTGAGTCCCACTAGGGGTCGCCCTTAGTGCTGTTGTTGCAGGTAGTCATGATGTTAGTGTAGTACAAGTAGTAGCTTTGGTTGAGTATTTTACTTCCCCCCCATTGGCTAGAGACCCTTCAGATCTCGCCAATAAGTGCCTGGTTACGTGGAAACGGTTCCCAAGGGCAACCAACAGAAGTAAAATTAGAAAAAAAAGGTAAGTACGTATTTGCGAAACGAATTAGTCACAACGCTTCAGTGACAGAGTGCAGTGGCGCTCCAAAAATCCCACGTAGAAGTTAAGAATGTTACTCAACCTAGTAACAACACAATACACACACAAAATTATCGTTTCTATTGTAGACTCTAGATTCGCAACTTGAAATAGTAATAAACAGTTTATTTTCGTCCAAGGGAATAGCAAAATCTTGGGATTTGTCAATTTGACGTAGACGTGGTATGCAATGAACCTTCTTCCCCGTCCTGCCGTGTGTCCCGTACGTACCGATTCGTTGGCGCGACAACTTTTCTTGCCGTACGTGTCGCGCCACAAGAACAATGCAAATTGTATAGCTTTTTGTATTACAATACAAATATCGTCACACACGGAATTAATGTGCCGTTTTGTAACTTTTGTAATAACGCTATGTTATACAAAAGTTGTGGGTAATGGAGGGCTGAAGGGATGATACGTGGCGGAAATCCCATGGAATATAATTATTTTATTGTTAGAAGGGTGGAAGTAACGGACATGGTGATAATTCAAGGCCTGGGTTTGGTTTTAGCAATCAGTTTGTTTAATGTGGTTAAAATAATTTTCGCACAGCTACATGCTGAATAAGCTTAACAAAATGAATTCATTTTATTTAGTAACTGCAAGTAATTTTAATGACGAATTTGAAGAAAGGCAAATAAATAATAATATTTATGATTCCTCGACTAATTTCGGACCGAAACGGAGTAAGTACTTCGTCATTGGCTAAAGACGCGGCGAGGTGTCCGCGATGAACCGTTAACTAGTTTAGTTTTTAGTTGTAACTATATACAGGGTGGTAATTTGAGATGGGGCATGAAGGGCAACTACCTTAACCATTGTAACTACAGGAAAACGTTCTTAGAAGACTACCCCTAACTTTTGAGATAATTACAATCAGCATTCACAGATTTTGAAAAAAAAAGTACAGTCAGCGAGAAAAAGGGCTGTTTTCACAAATCTTTTTTATGATGCCAATCGATCCCATTTTCCATAAGAATCAAAAGACTCTTCCGGACCAACTGAGGTTCGAGTACTAGAAAAGTCAGAAATCGCAAAAAACTTATTTGAGATGGGGTAGTAATAAGGGCAGCTACCTTAATCGTTGTGGCTACAGGAAAATGTTCTTAAGAAACTGTCCATAATTTTTGAAAGCATTTCGAACTGCATTCACAGATTTTGAAAATAAAAAAAAACTTTTTTTTCTGCATGAACGTAACTTTTAACGAAATGTTGTTTTTCGTGATTTCTGATGTTTCTAGTACTCTAACCTCAGTAGGTCCAGAAGAGTATTTTGATCCTTATGGGAAATAGGATCGATTGGCATCATAAAAAAAGTTTTGTGAGAATCGACCATTTTTTTTGCTGACTGTACCAACATTTTTTTTCTTTTTTTTTGTGCATTTCGAAATAACTTCAAAAATTATGGCCAGTCTCCTATCAACATTTTCTTTTAGCGACAACGATTAAGGTAGCTGCCCATTATAACTAACAACTAACCCATCTGAAATAGTTTTTTGTTATTTCTGACGTTTCTAGTACTCAAACCTCAGTTGGTCCGGAAGAGTCTTTTGATCCTTATGGGAAATGGGATCCTTCGGCATAATAAAAAAGTTTTGTGAAAACAGCCCTTTTTCTCGCTGACTGTACTTTTTTTTCAAAATCTGTGAATGCCGATTGTAATTATTCCAAAAGTTAGGGGTAGTCTTCTTAGAACGTTTTCCTGTAGTTACAATGGTTAAGGTAGCTGCCCTTCATGCCCCATTTCAAATTACCACCCTGTATACTTAATATGTCTCACGAAAGTTATAATAGTTTTTTTTTTTAAACATTTCCTCACTCTCGGACTTTTCCTGTATCGTGGGTGCGTTTACAGACACAAATCTCACATACACAAACGCCCAGACCCGAAACAACTATCTGTAGGCCATACAAATGTTTGTTCCGTGTGGGAATCGACCCCACGACCCGTAGCGCAGAAGCCAATCGCTCAGCCACTGCACCAAACCTGTCGTCAAATTATAGTAATCCTTATGATAAATAGTAATATAATGTAGTAATCCTTAAAATAAATTATAATATAGTAAGGCTCCATGTGCCACGTAAAGCAATCGTTTTATCCAGTTGTTACGATTAACTTGCCCAAGACTAATAGCCGATAGAAATGATCCATGCAAATCGCAGAATTATCACCACAGCACCTTCAAACGCATTCCTAACCATTTAAGATTCCCACCACTCATAATTTAAACAAATAAAATTACAGTACTGCAGAATCACAGCCAACACTATAAAATAATAAAGGACAGTGGCTCGGTACAGTACGGAGCCATGACGTCACCGGCACGTGCCGCGACTCGTAAAGAGACACATGCTCGCCACTGTAAATTACATTAACCGCGAGCTGTTAATCACGCTCATTGGCTAACGAACGCGACGTGTGCGCACATGTTTCATGAAACAACATATACCAATACACATGTTTTGAAGGAATGTGTAGATATTTTGTTAAGATTATTTAGAGAAAGGTTTTTGATAGTTATGTGTATTAGTCAAAATTCAATGGGATGACAATTTAGTCGAGTCAAATCATTATCATAATTGAATATACAAGGTTAGTCGGAAAGGGGGTACTAATCCGAAGCCCACTTATAGTATCGCTGATGACTGTTTGAGAGCAAGTGTTAAAATTTCAAAATTCGATATTTTTTTTTTCCAAATAAAATGATTTTTATTTTAGTTTTTTTTTAAATTCTTCATCCCTGCTTTAGTTACAAATTCAGAAAATGGTGCTTCTAATTCATGACCCCAAATATGACTTAAAATGTAAACACAGCTGATCATAACTGGGGATAAATAGATTTTAGAGATTTTTTTTTGAGATTTTTGAACTACTGTTTCTCTTAAACTATTGAGTTTTGGGAAAAGTTGTAGAACAAAAGTTATTCATTATTATGTGTACTTTAACACCCTTTCGGATTAGCACCCCCTTTCTGACTAACCTTGTATAATACAAATACAAAATACTGTATTTGTTTTAACATTTTTTTTTGTACTTGACTATTGTTTGAAGCATCCTTTTAGGCAAGAAATACCTTTAGTAGGACACTTCCCTCTTCTACATCTTATATTTATTAAATGACAGTAAAAATACAGTCAACAATAAATCAGTCCGTTAACGTCTATTTAAATAGGAACACATATCGACACTATATTGGAAATTCACGGATCTAACAGGGTTTATGATACTGAACACATGCCACATAATTCATAGATCGCACAATGAATCGTGGATTAGAAGGCTGCTGCTGTCCATTATCTTACGATACTCACGGTTATAGGGTGCTCTACTGGTGACTTAGTCTCTGCAGCGGATCACACGGACTGTACCTACTAAGTAAAACTTTTGAAGTCGAGGACCTACCAAAATATTGTTGTTCAATCAATGTAAATCTGGTTTTATGTAATACTAGCTTTTGCACGCCGCTTCGTTTGCGTGAAATTTTGAACCCAAACGGGTCACAAAACTGTGACGATTTTCCATACGAACTTTCATCACCAATTTAACTCCCTTAGGGGTTGAATTTCGAAAAATCCTTCCTTATTCCTTGTCGACATTATAAAGTGAACCTCTGTGCAAAATTTCAGCTTTCTAGGGCCAAGGTTTTGGGGTGGGCGTTAATGAGTCTGTCAGTCAGTCAGGACTTTTCTTTTTATTTGTATAGATAGATAGTTTCGAGTCCACTACCTAACCTTAGAATAGAATAGAATATACTTTATTGTACACCAAAATTGTAACACAGCTCTTATACAATATCATACATTGAAGAGTACAATGGCGGTCTTATCGCTGATAGCGATATCTTTACAATTACGTTCGGTTCGGCTTTCAGTCTAACTAGATACTTCTGAATAACAGTATTTTACACGGAACGAATGTCATCTGACCGCCGTAACCGAGTTACTGATACGGCAAAGTCGATATCCTAAGGTTAGACCAGGGCCCTAATTCTCCTAAAATAAATTGTTGCCAAACGCAATCGAACCACAACCGTCAGTCAGTTTTTGTTTTCGAAAACTTTCAAAATGATTGATTTTGTTTTTTGTGTCAAACAATTTGATAGCTTTTGAAATTGAGAACTGTCTGAATAAACGGTTCGGCCTTGGTTCGGTTGTGATTTATCAAGATTTATTTTAGGAGAATTAGGCCCCAGTTGTCAGACATTCTGACTTCTGGCTACCTATACGACTGCTATGTTTATGCGTATGACGCCCGGGTCGCAGTTTAACGTGCTTTCTGAGGCAGGGAGGGGTCTCAATGTGTATTCAACGGTCACAGTTTTTTTTTTTTAAACCTTGCCTCTCTCTAAGATTTCTCCTGTATCGTGGCTGTATTAACAGACACAAATCTCACATACACAAACGCCCAGACCCGAAACAACCATCTGTAGGCCATACAAATTTTTGTTCCGCGTGGGAATCGAACCCAGGACCCGTAGCGCAGAAGCCAATCGCTTAGCCACTGCATCAAACGTGTCAAAATATCCATCCGTGCCATCAGTATAATTTCTATACATCTTCAAAATATCTTACCAATAAACTCAATTACAATCTCTAGGTAACAACAAAAACAAATCTCAAGAAACACGCCACTAAAAGCCATTAGCTAGAATAAAATCCGTCTCAACGAACATCAAAAATATTGATCACACGAACGCTCGCATCAATCTCCCGGATTATACCCCGGAAGCGTATCTCTGGGGGAAATGAACGATCCTACGACACCTTGCGTCGGAAATTAAATATTTATCTCTTCTTCTTGCGTATTCTTGTATTGATTGTAGGATAATGTACTTGTAAGTCACGGTATGTGACGGTACGGGTTGTGACGCTTCAAAGTGGAATGTGAATAGAAGAGTGTTGAGTGTTTGTAATTTAAATTTTAAGAGCGTGTACGCCGTTCGGCATTTCATACAAATTTTCAAGTCCTTATTTTTCGTTATGACTGAACCGATTTTAATGAAACTTCATACCCATCAGCAAGAAACATAGGACTAAAAAGTTAGTAGAAAACATTTTCGAAAAATAGTGTTACAGTTAAATTAGACGGATTTTAAATTTTCCATACAGACAGAAATTTCCAACTATCTTTTTTTAAGTAAGACATTTCCAAAATGTTTTCTACTAACTTTTTAGATCTAAGTATCCTGCTTATGTGTGTGAAGTTTCATCAAAATCGGTTCAGTCATTACGAAAAACAAAGACTTGAAAATTTGTATGAAATGCCGTACTGCGTACACGCTCTTAAGCGTTAGATTTTGTAGTGATTTATAAAATAAAAAGGTACCAAAGTACCTAAGTACATTACATCTCATTTTTCACACATCTGCCATGTGTGAAAAATGAGATGTAATGTTTTCATATGTCATTGTCTAGGTGCATTATTGGTAGAAATTCCCTCTTTTAGCAGTAGTCAATGTTAGAACTCCTAGTTATTTATCAAACGCAAATCTAACAACAAATTAAAAAAAAACAAACGTTATTCATAAACATTACATTACAGCACATTTCGCTTTATATAGATACCAAATCGAAGAAAAAAAGCAAATAAAAAATATACAAAAAATACGCATGAAAAATGTATTGGGCTCATTCCACCAGTATATTCAAATATATTATTGTAAAATAAAACAAATATTTACCGTAGTTGTCACGATATGTGTCGTATTTACAAAACATATGTCTTGTTACCCGTGAGCGGTGGCTCTGAACGTCGCCGGTCGCGGCACGTGTCATCAATCACGACAAAAATAAACTATGGACTAAACTTGTACAGTTTTTATTATTATAAAGAATGATCTCATCATTAATTATGCGTGTATTTATTTAATTCTTAATGTTAGTCGAAGAAGTAGAAAGGAAATCAAAATGATAAACGTTTTGTTTTGTTATAACTAAGCTGCGGTAAGGTAAGCTAAATTATCAATTAATTAATTTGTTAGTGACAACATACATTTTTCTCGTCCACATTCCGAAATAATCTGCAACTTTTCGGTAAAATCTATCGGTTTTAAATTAACCGAGGAAACTGTAGTTTTTAGTTTTAAAGCGCAGTTCAGGCTACGCTATAATATATAGCAAATGTCGTATGGCATAACGATATCGCTCAGTATACATTTTATGTGGACACTTTCACACAATAATATACTATAAAGTATTGGCTTGCTGTACGCGATAAACTTGAGCGATTCTCAGAGCTACATCGTACGATTCTCCAATTCCCGCCCCGCCTCACTTCTACCCCGTCCGTAGCATGACGGGTCGCCGTCAAATAACTTGCTTAACAGGCTTGCGATATGGCGTATAGAGTGATCGTCATATTATATAGTTATAGTTTATGACGCAATATGCTTTACTATATAGCGAAATAGTATAGCGTCGTTTGAACTACGCCTAATTTATGAAGTAAGCCATGACATAAAAGTAACTTTAATATTGCATATAACACACTAATCTACATATTACAGTGAATCAATTTACATATTTTTTTTATTAATATAATAGCTTCTTGGTAACACTTCGACATATCAACACGACACATGCATTACCGGTGCACCTGTAATTGATGTGTTGTTACGACGCTCGACGCTCTATGATTATCGTCGCCCGATGACAAGCCACCAACAACAATGTGTTACCGGCTATTTGTCATACAATGCAGTTTTTGTATATCTTGTTTATTTATCATATTAGAGTATTGTTGTTGTAACACTTGCATAGTCAGTGTGTCTGTGATAGGCACCTTGTTACGACTCTCGACACTGTATGATTAACTCAGAATGGTGACAAGGCGGCAACTACATTATGTTACCGGCTATTTATCATACAATGCAGTTAAATCTTGTAAGTAAGTCGTCAACATAATGTAACTTAGCATTTATTAAGTTAACATGGAATGAGTTGATGTTATACAGGGCTACTGGTAATTCGACGTATTCCTTGCAACACGTTATAGGGGGGCTAATATGCAACAAATATAACCCCACATATGTTCTACGAAAGTCAATGGATTTCGAGATATTGCGATTTTTATATTATTTTGAATAATACTCAGAATTCCTTCTTAAACACTATTTATCTCTAAAATATCAAATTGATCGGCTTTGATTATGATATTAGCTTGTAGCTGATACTTTTACAAAGCTTTCTGCGTATTTAACTGTTCTTAATGACCATCCAATTGAAAGTAATCATTAAAAGTTAAATAAGTGTATTAGAAAATCGTCGAGGTACACGATAAAGAATGATGTTTATCTCAAAAATTTACTATGACACTAAGTGTACAAATTGCAACACAAACATCCTTATTTAATCAGCTATCCAACGAGGTAAAGACGTTTAAAAAATATTTAGAAACTAATGTAAAAATGTCTGATAATACTGATAAAGGCGATTTTTGAAAAATCTCTACAAGCACGCAGGTGGCCCGTTAAGTACAATTGATTGCATAATCCTCGCGTAAAGATTAAACAGCAGTCTGTCGGGCACCACCTGTCCTATAAATGTCAGGATTAGAATAGGTCAGGTCGTTAGGTTATGTTTAGTCAGGGTTAGGTAGGTTAGGTTAGGACCTAAGTGTGCGAGGGAACACCGGGGTGGTTTTTGTCAGTAAGAGTCTGACAGACCCCTCTGCCCACCCCCAGGCCGGAGGACATCCATGAGGATTTCCAGTAGGCATAAAAAATGGTTAGGTTAGGTCACGGTTAGGTTAGGTCACGCTTAGGTTTAGGTTAGGTCACAACTTCGGTGTCCTGGGATCTGGAGACGAGGGCCCTCGCGCTGAGATATCGCCAGAGCGAGGAGGCGCTTGAGCGGAGTGATCTCCGCCAGATCCTTGTGGCTGTGGAGGGAACGACTTGCGTAACCAAGCGCAGGGCACGCCGCAATCGTGGCGGTTAGACCCGTAATAGAGGAGTGGCTGTAGAGGCGGCATGGCACCCTCAGCTTTCGGATGACGCAGGTGCAGATATCTCAGCGCGAGGGCCCTCGCCTCCAGATCCCAGGGCATCGAAGTTGTGACCTAACCTAAACCTAACGGTGACCTTTTTTTTCTTTTCTTGCCGATGTCCTCATGTATACCCTCCGCCCGGGGAAGGCAAAGCGTTAAGCGACTCTTAGCGGCTAAAGACCCACGGTGTTCTTTCTCCTGACCTATGGCCGGAGTCGCGGGATTCGCAGCTGCATGCTTCGCAACCCTGGCAGGTCTCTCCTTTTGTAGGGCTTCGCCCCACGTCCGCCTGAGAGGCGCGCCACTTTCTCGGGCTTGTTACTGGTCGGGCAAGATGGGTCCCCTGCCCGCCGCCCACAGGCCACACACTAGGGTGGCCGAAGGTAGTCGCGCGCCCTCCGGCAGCGCCCGGTGCGTCTGGCGCGGGAAGGGAGAGTGGCAGTCGCCTCTCTCTCCCTATCCGCTCCCTCCTTGGTAGCCATGACCTCCTCGCAAAAAGAGGCAAGAGCTTCCCACGCACTCTCGCTCCCGACCATGGACAGAACCACGGCCGGAAGCGAGAGGTCACCACCGACTGCCGCGACTAGTTCACGGCGCCGAATCCTAACTGTGACCTAACCTAACCGTGACCTAACCTAACCATTTTTTATGCCTACTGGAAATCCTCATGGATGTCCTCCGGCCTGGGGGTGGGCAGAGGGGTCTGTCAGACTCTTACTGACAAAAACCACCCCGGTGTTCCCTCGCACACTTAGGTCCTAACCTAACCTACCTAACCCTGACTAAACATAACCTAACGACCTGACCTATTCTAATCCTGACATTTATAGGACAGGTGGTGCCCGACAGACTGCTGTTTAATCTTTACGCGAGGATTATGCAATCAATTGTACTTAACGGGCCACCTGCGTGCTTGTAGAGATTTTTCAAAAATCGCCTTTATCAGTATTATCAGACATTTTTACATTAGTTTCTAAATATTTTTTAAACGTCTTTACCTCGTTGGATAGCTGATTAAATAAGGATGTTTGTGTTGCAATTTGTACACTTAGTGTCATAGTAAATTTTTGAGATAAACATCATTCTTTATCGTGTACCTCGACGATTTTCTAATACACTTATTTAACTTTTAATGATTACTTTCAATTGGATGGTCATTAAGAACAGTTAAATACGCAGAAAGCTTTGTAAAAGTATCAGCTACAAGCTAATATCATAATCAAAGCCGATCAATTTGATATTTTAGAGATAAATAGTGTTTAAGAAGGAATTCTGAGTATTATTCAAAATAATATAAAAATCGCAATATCTCGAAATCCATTGACTTTCGTAGAACATATGTGGGGTTATATTTGTTGCATATTAGCCCCCCTATAACGTGTTGCAAGGAATACGTCGAATTACCAGTAACCCTGTATATTTATAAAATAAATAAACTCAATTGTTGCCAATAAGCCTGACATCGTGGTGATAGATCAATCAGAGCCTCTCACAATGATTGTTGATATCAAGGTTCCGCATGAGCGTCAATGCTTTTTTCAATATAAAAAATAAAATAATAATATTTTAGGATTTTTCCATATAATAGGTAGATATAATATGTTAGTACTTATTTCAAATTAAATATTTAAATTCTCAATTGATGAATCCTCGTACCAATATTTGTTCCCGCAGCGCCCATGTATCGAAACTTTCTTGAGTTTTCTCGCAACATGGCCGATAGATGGCGTTAGTTAGCGAGACGCTTCCGCCCGCCGTTCGCAACTCTGTGAGTGCGTTTTCGCTCCGCTTCTTTTGAAAATTCCTTTTTTTGGTGAAACCTTGATGATACTCGTAAAATAAATGGACCTGCATCTGTGCTTCATTGAGAACTTATAGTGCAGTGTTGATTTTTGGAGTTTTAACCATTCCACCGGTGGATTTATGAAGATTTTGCTCGCCGGCCGGCAGCCTATACCTACAAGCCATCACGCGCGCATGAACGAGGGTATCTTTCCATCTCCCTGGGTCTGAGTGGGATCTCTGGACTGCCAAGGTACGTGGGCATCTTTTGCTGCTAATAATTCTGTGGTATTGGTTTCTCGGGGATTCATCAATAGGGAAATGTTTGAGGTCCGCCATTACGCTTGAAACTTAACATAGGTTGCTATTTTAAAACCTTCACAAAAGTGCAGGCTATTTACACGCCTCACCAAGAACCTTGTGAAAGCTGAGAAAGATAAAGAAGTTAAATATCAAGACTTGGCACACGAGGTTGTCGCCATGTGGGATGTTGATTCAGCAATCATTGTGCCGATAGTCGTTACGGCCAATGGTTTAATAGCCAAGAGCCTCGATCAACATCTCATGAGGCTCTCGTTTCGCGGCTGGATCAAGGGCTTGATACAGAAAGCAGTATTCCTTGACACGGCGCGTATTGTTATAAAGTTCCTTTCTCTGGAGCCCTCACTGCCGGTAGCTTGGACCCTGTTCCCGATACCGGTGGGCTACTAATTTATAAGTTTGTTAAATGAATAAACGAGATATTAAACATAAAGCATATAAATTGTATTACTACTCCTTACCAATTACGATAAAGGTAAGGTGAAGCAAATAGAGTTCAAAATGCTTTAATAACTAGTGCACCAACATTAAAAAAGTTAGGTCATTTTGTCAACTGCAGCTCACGATTTTACGCATACATAAAATCTTATTATCTTGGTACACAAAACATCTTAAAATAATGAAATGGAGACTAAAACCAGAACAGTTCTATCTCCTCTAATAAACACTTATAAAATAAAACGAAATGTTAAAGTTGAGGAAGTTTATCACTTGGATGACGTCACGGCTCTCCCCTAACTTCGGCCACTCGATACCGGAGCGTTGGGGAACAGATTTGCTGATAAAACAACTTGATTTTTGTTAGAACAGCACTTTTTAGCGATAACGACGTTTAAGTTGATGTTCAGTAAGATTTTAAATGTCAACCTTTACGCCTGTAACCTAGCAGGAGGTAAGTAGAGAGATACTTCTACCTATCGTCTTATGCATTAAAGATTTTAACAGGTCTCAGGGACGTGATAAGGGGAGCGCATCACAATTTTAGCGCACAATTTCAACTCCAGATTCTGACTGATCATTTTATTGCCAAAATACATAATAACATAAACATAAACTCACGCCTGTAATCCCGAATGGTTGGCAGAGGTGTATAGTACACCCACGTTTCGCCGTTATGTTTACGTCCCATGTAACATGCGAGCTTATTGCCATCGACCGGGCACAAATCCAGACTCGGGGCTGCTACTGAGAAATTCCAGACGGAAAAACCCAATAACACTTTGCTCGACCTGGGGATCGAACCCAGGACGTCATGCTCAGCAGTCGTGCTTGCGACCGCTAGACCAACGAGGCAGTCCTCAGAGGCAGCCGAAAGACACTTTTCCCATATTGGGGATCGTACCTATGTATATAAGACTTTGTTATCATCTGCCGCTCTCGTTCTATCATCAAAAAGATGCGTAGCAGTATCCTGCTGACTTCTAACAACAACAACCTGCAATCATCAATCCGTCTAACAAGCGAGATGATTTTGTCAATTCCCCATTTGACCCTTTCATCATCATTCAGCAGAAAGACGTCCACTGCTGGACATAGGCTTCCTCCAAGCATCGCCACATCGACCGGTCCTGTGCTTCTCGCATCCAGCGGATTCCCGCGGCCTTCACCAGGTCATCGGTCCACCTTGTGGGAGGTCTACCCACGCTGCGTCTTCCGGTACGCGGTCGCCACTCCAGAACCTTTCGGCCCCATCGGCCATCCGTTCTGCGAGCAAAGTGCCCCGGCCACTACCACTTAAGTTTGGCAATTCTTCGAGCTACGTCGGTTACCTTGGTTCTCCTGCGGATCTCATCATTTCCGATATGATCACGCAGGGTAACTCCGAGCATAGCCCTTTCCATTGCCCTTTGGGTGACCTTGAGCCTTCCTATGAGGCCCATTGTAAGCGACCATGTTTCAGTGCCGTATGTAATCACTGGCAACACGCACTGGTCAAAGACTTTCGTCTTGAGACACTGCGGTAGTTGGGACAAATTGGACAAGTAACATCCATAGTTGGTTATTAAAAAAGAGAGAAAGAAAGTTTTATGTTAGTTAAAAACTTAATATTTAGTTACCAGTTCATTGTTGATCATGCATTATTGAACAATGGCATTCAACAAAAAAGAGTCGTATCTCCCTGCTATGGTCTTCAGGATGGAGTTGGAGCTGGTCCGCACTCTGCAGAGCAACGAAGCAGATCTCTGTCTGACGATGGCATGAAAGCCATCGACGTGTGCCTGCGTGAGCATATCTGATGCACTACAGAAACGGGGCAGCCCCATCAACATCCTGAAACCGTTATTATATTGGACCCGCAGGGCGGTGATATTCGCTGAGTATAATTGGTTCACAGGCTCCACGTATAAAATACTTAGCAAAAAGCTTTAAAAAGCGTTATTTTAACCTTTTTTTTAAGTCGTTCCCCCACACTAAGATTTCTCTTGTATCGTGGGTGCGTTTACAGACACAAATCTCACATACACAAACACCCCCAGACCAGAAACAACCATCTGTAGGCCATACAAATTTTTGTTCCGTGTGGGAATCAAACCCACGACCCATAGTGCAGAAGCCAATCGCTTATCCACTGTATCAAACGTGTTGTCTTCTTATACTTATGCTTCTCGCATCCAGCGTATTCCCGCAACCATTTATTGTGGCGTTGTGAGGACCTGAACGTGACGATATTACTCACGATCCATTAACCCGGTTAGATTAGATAACCAATAAATTTCCATAAAATATTATTAGTTCGTAAATATTATCGTAAACGACCATTAATATAAGCTCGATTTTATGTACCGTGTTATATACGGTCTACAAACAACTCCAGCACAAATAAACGAATAAATACAACATCGGCAATTTATATAAACCCCGAAAATGTATGAACCTATCAGCCAAATAAATAGACATCACTTATTAAAGCTAAACACTTGATCACTGCTCAGACCCAATACCCGTCACATGTGGGGTGACCGGCACAAACACAGAGTACACACATACAGAAGGTTCACATACATAAATGACGCACGAACACAAAGCACGCATTTTGAAGAGCTATACATACAAGGTTAGTTGGAAAGGGGGTACTCATCCGAAAGGGTGTTAAAGTACCCGTATTAATGAGTAAGTTTTGTTCTACCACTTTCCCCAAAAGTCAACACTTTCAGAGAAATAGCTGTCCAAAGATTTCATGAAAAATACGCTAAAATCTACATATCCTCAGATATGATCAGCTGTGTTTACATTTTAAGTCATATTTGGGGTCACAAATCAGAAGCTCCATTTTCTGAAATCGTAACTAAAGTAGGGACGACGAAATTTGAAAAAACTAAAACAAAATTCATTTTTCATGGAAATAAAATTTTGAAGTTTTAACACTTGCTTTAAAACACTCTTTTGTGATACTTTACCCTTTACGACTAGCTTTGTGTATATCCTGAATCAGACTATATCTATATATATACTTGTGAAATGTGACGACAATTGTGCACCTAATGACATCTTACAAAATACTCTTCAGACAGTAACACTTTGGCTACAAGATCACAATTTAGAAATTAACTGTAACAAAACTAAAATGATACAATTTAGATCGTATAAAAAACCCCCCCTAGAAACCAACTTATTTTTTAAAGACACACCTATAGAAACGGTAAAAACATTTAATTTACTAGGTATAAACATAGACACACACCTTAATTGGAAAAACCACATAGAAAGTATCAAATCTAAATTATCTAAATTTACCTATGCCCTGTTCCAACTTAAATACAGCACAAATATAGAAACAGCACTATCAGCATACTATGCCTACGCATATTCGTGGCTAAGATATGGAGTGATGCTATGGGGAAATAGCGTTAATGTAAACGAATTATTTATTATACAAAAGAAATGTGTGAGAATCCTGGCCCATATTGACAATACACAAAGTTGTAAACCATACTTTATTAAATTAAAACTTCTAACCTTACCTTCCATTTATATACATGACATTTGCATATTTGTATTTAAAAATACCAACATTTTTCCAAAAGTAAAAGACACTCACAATTTAAATACGCGCCATAGAAATAGGTTATATCTTCCACCCTCCCGAATTAAAATGCTCAACCATAGCCCATACTACATGGCAGTTAGAATCTTTAACAAATTACCGGCAAAAATAAAAGAAGAAAACAAATTTATAATATTCAACAAACACTTAAAAGAATATCTAATACAAAATTGCTTCTACACAGTTAAAGATTATTTAGGACCAAATATAAATTAATACACGTGATGGATATCTGAAATAAAATAATACACAAGAAAGAAATAAAAATAACTAAATAAATAAATAACATATCCCAATTATAATTACATTAATAAATACACTACATTAAATACATAAAATATTAATTATCAACTATACGCTACATTATTAATAATATTGCAATACAATTCATCTAATCAAAATGTTACTTATTATGATATACGTAGATTATTATTAATAACTGTTATTACTATTACCATTCAACAATTTTATTATTTTAATTTTATTAGTATAGCACCTAATAACAGTATGTTGCTGTGCCCTTACCGGGTTTCATGTTGAAACTATATATGTACCTACCTACATAAATATAACATCTAATGTACACATGAATGCAATAAAAAGTTTGAGTTTGAGTTTGAGACTATACGTCACAAATCTTGGATATTTAAGCTGGCAAAGTTAGATAAGTACCAAGAGATGAACTCACCACATATTCGTTAGAGTTTCAGTCAGTGGAAGTACGTTCTAGTTAGGTGGTTTAAGCGTTTGGGAAACTAAATGTTATGTGTTAGTTCATGAGTAAGTATTAGGAGTGGGGCTTCTGTAGCTCCTTATTTAGTGTTCCAATCGCTGAGCACTCAACTAGGGTGACCTTAACTCACGACTAGAGGACAGACGAAAGCCTTACATTAACTATGTATTAGACAAACAGGTGCGAACAGACTGTATGTAGAGTTACACTCAATTGTTTAAGAGTACAAGGATACATAGAATGTAGGAGTTACGTTGTATTATCCTGCAAGTTGAATTAAAAGTCGTAAAACTGAATTTAAATGATTTAATTTAATTGTTGTAAATACCTTACAGATCCAAACTTTGGCCTCTTTATTACAAAAGATGGTTCAAACCAAGACTAAGATAAACCCAGGTTTAAAATATACCAATCACTTTCTTATGTCATATAACAAAAAGAGACGGGGCTTTTTTAAAACCTAGGTTTTTCTTACACCATCTTTAAGGGGGTTGTGTATACATATAGTTCCAGGTTGCGCTGGATTTAGCGGAAGTATGCACCTGTTTAGATTGACATTGGGCATCAGGCTGCTTTCTTGATCATGATCAAGTAATGCTATATGATTTATTTATTTACTTTAATTAAAACAGTCTTAGACCAAGTACAGTAATTAAATATGGTAATAGAAGACGATACATATAATACAAGGGAAAGAAAATAAAAATGAACAAAATATTCTAATAAACTCTTTCATAAATTCTTTCACTCATTCGTGATGCATTCCTCTCTCAGTACTCCAGACATTCGGACAAAATCACCCTCCATTCATCCGCAAATATCAAAATTATCATGTTCGTATCATAATTCTAGCGTTTAAACAAAAGTTTGGCTTCGACGCTATCTAAACGTGGATAAATGTTTATATTTTATGCGAAACGAATAAATGTCTGTCTGTCCGACTGTCCTTCTTTTGCTTTTTCGATAGAAGAATCTATGTTTGGGTATATTTGGTATACTATGAATTATGATATCCAAGGTTAGATCAATTATCAGGAAAATAAGGCTTTTGCCTGTAAGTAATAACCAGTAGTCGGAATAGATATTGCTATTTATGAAATTGTCACGCAGTGTTAGTATGGACGTATCCTGTTATTGAGCGATCTCACGAATTTACGGTTTTGTTAGACATTATTGGATTTCATGGTTTGACATGATTTTTGTTACAAAACAGCCTTGCGTCATAAACAAATACAATAAAAAACAATGCAGTGTTTTCGTACCATTTCAAAGTAAAACACCAAATAGGAATGGACAAGTTACTATAAATATTTTCTTGATAAAGTATGGCAAAATGATAGATTAAAATCGCGGCGGCACGTCCACATTACCATAGTGATCCAGTTCATTGACCTTAAATGATACTACCTATTCGGATACAACTGTCATTGGAAGTACGACGAGGTATTAATTACTACACTCATGTAAAGAAAGCTTAGCCCGCTATAATTTGTCGAGAGCCACAAGACATAAGATAGACTGTGCTAACAGCTGCTATACTTACACCGCACGGCATCATAACTGTAATATTACACATGTATGTACATTTTCCTCAATAATAGTTGTCGTAGTTACTCCCGTACCAGCAGTAACGCGTCGTGTTCGCTTCGCTTTCGCCATGAGTAGCCCGTTAGCGGGATTAGTGGCGATAACCGGCACATTCGCGACGGAATCATCGCGTTCTGCTATTATTCTGTTAGGAAATTGTTTTACATGTTCTTGGAAATAGTGCGGGTAATAGTATTTACTATTTGATGTCGTTGTTTGTTCCGAATCAAAACCGAAATAGTGTTAGAATGTAGATGTTTACTATTGCCCTACTTTGACATAGTTGCAGCTTAGATTATGCTCTATCTCTAGTTTTTAGGGGTCTGTCCGTCTGTCACCAGGCTGTATCTCATGAACCGTGATAGTTAGACAGTTGAAATTTTCACAAATGATTTATTTTTGTTGCCGCTATAATAACAAATACTAAAAAACAGAATAGATAATGTAATAGATGTAATAGAGTCCGACTCGCACTTGGCCGGTTTTTTTATTAGCTTACCCAGCAAAGTAGTTCTGGTACTGTTCCTTTGTTATGAGAAGCCTACATCCAAAAAACCAGATCAGATCAGGTTGTCTCAAGAGCACCAGAATGTCATCATCACTCAGCCGAAAGACGTCCACTGCTGGACATAGGCCTCCCCCAAACATCGCCACATCGACCGGTCCTGTGCTTCTCGCACCCAGCGGTTTCCCGCGACCTTCACCAGATCATCGATCCACCTTGTGGGAGGTCTACCCACGCTGCGTCTTCCGGTACGCGGTCTCCACTTCAGAACCTTTCGGCCCCATCGACCATCCGTTCTGCGAGCAATGTGCCCCGCCCACTGCCACTTAAGTTTGGCAATTCTTCGAGCTATGTCGGTTAACTTGGTTCTCCTGCGGATCTCATCATTTCTGATATGATCTCGCAGAATTTTCACGTAAACATAATTATAGTCTTGCCATGCGTCCCACCTGAGAGCATTAAGAACAAAGAAGCTCACTTCGAATCAACTATTAATTTCAACAACGGATAAAAGTGATCTTAAAAATAACTTAAAGTTGCTCACAAAACACTCCGCACACACTTGATTTTCAAAACACGGAGTGAGTTAATCCCTATTCTATCTCCGCTAGAGTGAAGCGGCAAGTTTTGTTTAGAGCTCAAAGTTAGTGGGAAGGGCGTGGACACGACACCACGCGAGTCGCGGCCAGCTCATGTGACCTTACCCGGGATCTGACCACTTAATAAAAACGTACAGAAGGACCATAACTATTAATGCACAGTAAGTAATTTACACAAAAACAGTCACATATACAGGGTGTAAAGGAATTCGTGTAATTCCTTCAAACTGCGTGATCTACTGGTGACATAGATTAACCTTAAATAGGTATTTGTGAAAGTCAACTGAAAAAAAGGGTTTTCTATTTCTGAGTCATTTTAGAGCCTTGAGTTATCTGACTGCAAAGAGCGATATCGCGTTAATCGTACCTGCCGCCTGTGTCGCCGTGCTTTCATTAATTTATGCGTGGCATCGAAATGTTTACGCACATTAAAAAAATTTCTTGCAAAAAAAAAAAAAACTTTTTTTAATTATTCGTTATTAGATAATATGATGATGATATGATGAGGTTTAGATAAGATCAATTACCTCTACCGCATGAAAAAAAAAAGTTTTTAATTTTTAACCAATCTAATTCCCGTGCGGGGCTAATCTACACCAGTAGTAGATTGTGATGTGGTTTTAAGGAATTACATGAATTCGTTTACATCCTGTAGAGGTAGGATACATAGGTAATGCGCAACAGATTCAAGCTATATAGAATTGTACGAATTTTGTCGCAATTTTGGTTCGTTCTATATCTACCCTGCGCCTTGTTGTCGTGCACTTCATTGAGTGAGACTTCTGTGTCCATCTATTTAATGTTCTGACCGCCCATTGTTTTTGTATCCCCACTAAACTTTACAGCTCTCCGACTCAGCTCCATAAAAAGAATATAAATTGAGACACATCACAGTTAAGGTCCGTTGTCGTGACAAAGGGTCCTATTAATCTTCCTACGATGTTGCCATCAAAAATAACTTAGCGAGATTATTCTGTGTCAGCCCTGGTTAGGCTGAGATGATCACGATCAAGGTTTTTGTCAATCGTTGTATCTCGCTTTTCTATTACATCAAAAGGCTTAGCTACAAGGCAAAAAATGTTGATAATATAAAATACATTGTATTGTATTCTTTTCATTTGTGTGCTGTTTGTTCCACGCCAGCTTTAGTAAGGAATTTGAACTAACGGCTCAGAGAGAAATGTGTTGATATTTTTCGCTAGGGATGTGTCACGGAGCGGAACAGTCGGGACGTTCGAGTCATTTAATATACACTATAGGAACATACGTTAGAGCGGGGACGCATTTGTGTGGACCAACAAAGTAAAAAAGTACAAAAGATTCACTAAAAACTCGATTTTTTTTATAGTTTTTATTTTGTGTGTCATATCGGCGCAAATAAATATTTTTTCTTTCTTTCTTTCTTATTTACTGGTGGAGCATGCTAATTACATTAAGTTCAACTTGTGTACCCTCAATGCACATGAAGTATAAATAAATAAGAGAATAAAACAATAGTGGCTACTTTATTATGTTAATTAATATCTAGATCAGGGGTTCCCAACCTTTTCTTGGTCAGGGACCACTTTTATATTATTCTTGTTAGCAGGGACCACTATGTAAGTATAATAAAAATAAACTGTAATAATCAAACTGAAACTTTAATTAAAAACTCAATATGAAATTATTTAAAATCATTCGCGGACCATATTTTGGGTCCTGCGGAGAACTTGTGGTCCACGGACCACTGGTTGGGAACCATTGGTCTAGATTCTAGACAAAGTACTACCCGCGAGCCAGCTCCGGCCCTCAAAACACTTTGATCCGGCCCGCCAACACCCGTAGTCGTAGGAACCTTTCGAATAGTCTAGAATAAAAGTAGATACCTGCGTTGTGTTTGTGTCGACATAAATCAATGTACAGAAATTTCGGCCCCCATAAGATTGACTCGGTTTTTTTGGCCTTTGATAAGAAATGTTTTTCCACCCCTGATCTAGAACATTACAGAAACAGAATGCAGATGCTGTGGCGAGACTCGCACGAGCTAGCAAATTCATGTCTTTTCCTACTAAGATAGGGTTGAGCTTCACGATGGCTGATACATGCGTGCTATCTGTTGGGACAGGTCCTCTAAAATTGTTCTAGAACTTTCCTCAAAAGGCCAGTCCCGGCGTTGCTCTGCATTGTCCTCACGCACATTTTGCTACAGAAAATATGTCTGGACTTTAAAAGAGACATGTAAAAGTGATTTTTAAATATCCAATTTGCAGGATAAACGATTTCATTTCGTTACTGTTTCTTCGTCTGTCGCATCCAGTCTAGCCTGAATATGACCTTCAAGTCGTCGACCTATGACGAGTAAGCGTTTCATACAACTTTTGTGAGTTTTTGGTCACATTGTTCGGAGTGCTTCTTCCCTGCCTATCTTTTTAGTGACCAGGGGACAGCGGGCGCGGGGTGCGCAGGGTGCGAGGGGGACGAAGGCTAGGGTTGTCGCTCAGCGTGATATAGGGCCGCGTCTCGGCGCAATCATGCCACCGCGCAAAAAAATAATTGCGCTATATTTCAGTAGGAGGCGCTATTTCGCGGTTCATTACAGTAATGGACGAACGAGTGGCGATGGAACCTGGCCGGACGATCTAACTGTGTACTAAATATTTTAAATATTCTTTGTGACCATTTTAATCGCACTATAATAGATTATAAACTGTTCTTCTTGTGATGCCGGACGTAAAGAATAGCACTACCTAATTTCTTTCCATGGGTGTCGTACAAGGCGACTAAGGGACTAGAAGACTAGAGGATGGGCAGCAGCGTTCTCTGAGTACTTTAACAACCATACTGCGATCGACAACCCGCCTGCCAAGCGTGGCAATTATGGCAAACCCTACCAACATGGATAGTGGCGATGCTTGGGGGAGGCCTATTACCAGCAGTGGACGTCTTTCAGCTGAACGATGACGACGATGATGATGATTCAATATGTGATGAGGTTTTTAAGGAAACCTCTTAATATCTGTTTGGGTTTGAAAATGAATTTTGTATATGGCGATAAGCTTGATTTATCTCACATGGTATCTATCATCGGCAAACTGTACTCTGCTCATCTATTCAAGGTCATAACGTTCCTGTTCTGAGATAACACAAGCCTTAGACAGCATCCGCAATATCACCTCTTACAAGAACATTGTAACAATATCGCGCTAAATTCGTTTACGATTTACGACCACCATAATAATATAGAATTCTCCTAAAATCAACGCGAGAATACATCGAGTGCGAGTTTGTCGCTCGTAGTAACTACAAAGAGTTATAGCGGTCACTTTTACGGTCGCAGCCAGCGATGCCCTGAAATTGTATAAGGCAATCCCATCTGCTACGAACGCGGAATAGTAATCGTGGACATAACGGATCATATTCGTCTTGCAGCTGCGGTTCCTGGACTTTGCCGGACCTGCCTGGACCTTGCCGGACATTATTGGAAGTTGCCGACAGCTAGCCTTTGTACATCTGAGCTTTGTGGCTCTCAAACGTAAGTAAGTACGGACTTGCATTGCAGATAAATTTATTCGTGAATGTTGTGTTCACTGAAGTGGAATGCGAAAAGCTTGTTATAGAGCCGAACTTAATATGAACTAGAGTATATAAACGTAATCTGAAATAAGTAATTTAAGTAATTCAACAAAAAAATTAAAGGATGATATTAAAGACAAAATAAAACAAATAACAAGTCGAAATAGAACATAAACAACATCACGCCTGTATTCCCCGAAGGGTTAGGCAGAGGTGTATAGTACCACCCATATTTCGCCGTTATGTTAAAGTCCCATGTAATAGGGGGCGAGCCTATTGCCATCAACCAGGCACAAATCCATACTCCGGGCTGTTACTGAGAAATTCCTCACGAAAAAACCCAATAACACTTTGCCCGACCTGGGGATCGAACCCAAGACCTCATGCTCAGCAGTCGCGCTTGCGACCACTAGACCAACGAGGCAGTCAAAATAGAAATATAAATACAGGGTGAAATTGTAAACACTCGACAAACCGAAATGGAAGATTGTACTCATCACCATGAACAACTTTTACTATGGGACCAAACCGAAAATCGCGAAAAAACAGCTGTTCCCTAAATGTTGACGAGTTATGCGAACATAAATGTAGGGAACATCTGTTTTTTTTTCGCGATTCCCGGTTTGGTCCCATAGTAAAAGTTGTTCATAGTGATGAGTACAATCTTCCATTTCGGTTTGTCGAGTGTTTATAATTTCAACCTGTATAATAATGCATGTTATAAAATCCGTGCAAGGCCAAAAAAGTCCCCCATCTCAGCTTATGCTGCATCAGTAATTAAATGCTGTTACAGCGCTAGTTTTGATATACGACCGCATGATACGTGAAGCCAAGTGATTTCAATGCTAGACTATAATTTCTAACAATACATTCCAAATCTATGGCTACAGTCCCCGGTATGTATAAATCTCGGATGTCCCACCGATATCCGCCTCACTCTGAGCGACCAAATTTTTTCTCCTCCCTAAAATCGTACATCTCGTTTTGAAAACCAAAATTCGGATACGTTCGGACTAAAATATCGCACAGATATTTTGTTCTGGCATTTTGTGACGGGAGCTGCCGCAGTGTTGTTGTACGTCGTTTGTTGAATAAACTAGAGCGAGATTCTATTGGATCTGGCACAAGAGCGTGACAGATGGAGAATTTGTGAAATTCTTTCAACATTGGTTATTCCCAATTTGTGTGACATACGCAACGTATGACAAGAATAGATAATCTGACAGGGTGTTTTTGGAATTGTTGAAATAAAAACTAGCACAAACGGAATGCAATTTGATACATGTGGGATGAGGCAAGAAATAAAACATGCGATTCCATCCAATATTACATCCTCGAATATTATAGACAACTACAGATTACCAAATCTAAACAATACAATATATCAACTTAATTTGTAAGGCGCATCTTTCACGTCTTCTTTAATACTAAAACCATTCACTCCCACATACATATCCCACATGACGACGTCTGTGGTCTAGTGGTTCGAGTGTCGGACTGCTGATCACGAGGTCGTGGGTTCGATTCCCACACAACACAAATATTTATGTGATGAACATAAGTGTTTGTGTTGGTCTGGGTGTTTCTTATGTATTATATAAAAAGTATATAAGTATTATATCCATTGTCTAGTACCCATAGTACAAGCTCTGCTTAGTTTGGGACTAGAAGGAGCTGTGTAAAAAAAGTGCCAAAATATATTTATTTATCTCATTATTTCTGTGAGCACAAGATTTTAGTTCTAACTGAATGACGGAGAAAACAACAAATTAAATATCAATAACGACATTTTTAATGTTAATTACTACCCCACAAACGACAAAGTCAGTCAATTACACAGTAATGCATTCAAAATCAATATCGATCACTGATTGAATATGTTAGCCCAACCATTAGCTTACGTAACCGTCGAGCTCCATACAACCCAGTTACCCACATCAAAGTTGACTCAACTCACAACTCACGTGAGATATCCGACCAACGTGAAGGACTCAACGTTGTTTGTTTTTCATCTCAGCTGCTTGAGCTAATACCATTAATATCCAAAAATTCCCTTCGTTCAACCCAATATCCTTCAGCGTTCCAATAGGTGTATTATGAACCAAAGCTCTCTCATATATTTTCTCGTGCACGTTTTTCCCTTCAACAAACACAGCCGACCCGGCTATAGGCGATTCTTATCCTCCTTTAACATGTGTACTTATTGTATTAAACGCGGCAACGGTGTGTTTTAGTGATACACAATGTTTTGGGGCAAAAGTGGCGGCACCAGGTAAATTGTGTACGTGATACTTACCTAAAGGACTTGGGATCACACGTTTTTGTAACGTGACCCCATTTTTCAGAAATTTTAACCTCCAGAAAATGTAAGCATTGAATAGAGCCTTAATTCCGAGATTGGAATTAGAAATAAGGACCATCAATATTCAAGAAAATGTCATATTTAACGATGAATAACAAATTACAGTCCGGAATAAATTATATAAACTCAACGTAATTATCTAATCCAATTTATATTCAACACGATTTTATGAGTTCAGTTGTAAAAGAAATGGCGCCCTATACATTTATAATGGGCCGCTAAAATATCACGTTGAACCAATAAATTTGAGAGACAACCCGTGGATACAAAGTATAGAATCTGTCGGAACTGGCAATATTCGTGAGCGACATCAAAAGCGTTCATTCCTTCATTCATGACTGGTTGATAACGCGAAATTAGCTATTGATGTAGTGAGCGATGTGAATGAACAAAAGAAGAGCGCCTCTATTGATCCGCGAGCTATGGAGGGGCACCACTAATGTCAGTTATTGCGTTCAGACACAACAGTATTATGTCAAACTGAGGCTACGGATATGAATCTACGTACAGATTTCACTACAAACAATAAATGTGTTCCAATGAGTACTGTAATTGAAACATCATCACTACATAATATAAAACAAAGTCACTCACAACATAAAGCGCATATCAGATCACGCTATAATATATCGTATAACAAACACTACATAATATAAAACAAAGTTGCTTCCCGCTATCTGTCCCTATGTATGGTTAGATCTTTAAAACTACGCAATGGAATGCGGTTTTTTTTAATAGATAGAATGATTCAAGAGAAAGGTTTATATGTATATTACATGCATATTATAGTAACCGTGCGAAGCTGGGGCGGGTCGCTAGTAAATGATATAACACAAGTAATTTTCAACATCAAAAGTCTAAACTGATGTTTTAATTTCCTGAACAGTAAATATTGAATCAGCATTTAAAGAAGGGCTGGTACTAATTAATACAGCGATTATATTTAACTTTACATTACAATGTATCAGAACACAGGTAGGTACCTGTATTCCCATCACATCATACTGTCATTACCATACCATCTACACGGTATGTATATTAAGTAATTATTCCCAAACGCATTGCATAAATTATTCTAGGAAACCCCATACATTTATGGTCCGATACAACGTATTATATATCTTTTACGATCTATACACACGTAACTACAGCCAGTCAGATCAGGATATCGGTATTGCTCCGCGAAGTAATAAGGCATCGTTTTAAACCGACAACGATGCAGAATATGGCCAAGTCTGAGCAATAAAGTAAGGTTTATTTAGTCGCCTCTATAAACAGTACGACGCCATGTTTTTTATTAGTCTTGTGGCACCATGAACGATATGAATGTGTGTGTAAGGAAATATGAAGTATGCAATCGGTTTATTGGTCATTGGTCTAATGAGTACCTACTTTGTTCTGAGTTCTAATATCAGGGCTGGAAAAATGCAATTTAGGGATTTTTTACTAGAGACAGAGCTGTATTAGATTTTTTTTCAACTTTGAGTAAACAAAATTAAAAGAATGGTACAGGCGGTTTGCTTGAACACTGATGGCGGATGCTTGCCCTTCATAATATGAATCGGAATATCTGAGATTTCACTCACTTAAACAATCTGAGCTAAGCAGATGAAAAGTATCCTATATGTAAAAACATATCCATGAAACATTCTGCCTCCACTTTTGTTTGACCAGTCCGGGTTTTACACGAGTAACAGGCATTTATTCAATGATCCAATCTTAAGTACATCGTTTGGCATTTATAATATCACTGAAATTTAAACATTCAAAATACTGGTTCTGACAATCTCTTAGTTAAGATAGGACAGACAGGATAAGATAAACCTTAACTTAATCCTTAAGTGACAATGAACTTTACCGTTTCATGCAAAGGAAATAGTAATTAGGCACTCATATCTGTTAGTACATCGAGCACAGATTGAATACTAATTGAAGTGTGATCTATCACTTGTTGAACCGATGACGCTAAAGCGCTTCCTAATTAGAGGGCATTATCCCATCCGACTGAACTAAACCCTTAGAATTAAGTAAAGCCGAACAATCATCGTATTACTGGCTTACATTAAGTATTGTTTATTTGTTAGTGTAGTGAAAGAAACGAGTAAATAAATATTGAAGTTGTAAACTAATATTAATTTATAATAGCCCTCCTCCTAATTTGTATTTTGTTATGCCCGACAGGGCCCACAATGCTCTAAAACTACTGTATGTATATTCCATATGTACCTACCACCTAAGTTCACATTGTGGAATGCAATAAAAGTATTGAGTATTGAGTTGTGTAGTAAAGTGGGTAAGGGTACAAAGAGCTTCCACGAGTGACGATATTTAAGTACGTCCGGCGCACCCTGGGCAGTTCATCCACCGAGCTCTCCCGTCGTAGAGCCGGTCGTCTCTTCAGACTCCGCAGTCACACCGTTAATTCAGCCCTCATCAAGCTGTCCCCCCCCCCAGCCCCCCGCTAGCAGCGCCCTAAGGTCCAAGTCCCACAGTGGTAGTCATGATGTTAGTGTGGTACAAGTAGTTAGCTTAAGTTAAGTATTTTACCCCCCCCCCCATTGACTGGAGACCCTTCAGGTCTCGCCAATAAACTGCCCGGTTACGTAGAAATGGTCCCATAGGACCACCTACAGCAGACGAAAAGAAACAAAAAAAAATACCCTGGGCAGTCAGCCTCGCTACCAACCTTGCTGACTGGCTAATCTTTTCACCACGGTATGAGCTATCCTTGTGTAGCTCGTGCTGACACGAGAGCAGAAGAAGCGTAGTGATTATAATGCTACGTTAATGTATCGTTTTTGTTATTCTATCACGTATCACAAGAGTAGTTCATAAAAGTAATTTGACTGTTAACAAGAACAATAAGTTGGCACAGTCCGCAGTTGTATAAACCCTATTTTTAAGTAACCTCACGGCTGAACACTGTCTCTTAAGATACAAGTTATCCTAGTTTGAGAGGCAGGGCTCAATATCTGTATACAGACTTCTACAGCGTAGTTAGTATTATTGTTAATCAGTGTTATACTAATGTATGTATCTTTGTGACAATATCTATTATTATTAGTTCGTACCTCGAAGGCCACCTGATGAGATTAAATCCTCTGCCCCTAAGGCCATTGTCAATTTTATGATTGACTTTTGGCTTCGGGAGGTGTTGTTATATTGCTTGAGACGTCACAATAGATATTTGCAGGTCGCAGTGATAAAGGGACTTCTAAAGACCTCCTACTCTTCCCACAAATACCTACCTCTTTCCACAAATCAATAATTGAAGCAATATCACAATTTTTCAAAACCCTAATAGCTATATTTACTTTACGTGTTTACTGAACCAAATAGCCTGTAGCTGGATGTACAAGTTTTAGTTTTAATATATTATCAAATCAAATCAAATCTTTTTATTGTGGGCGTAGGTTAAACAGATGTTGATATAAATTACAGTACCATTACGTCCTGCCATTATGCTCACTGGTGTGAGAGGGCTGGTCCTGGACTGAGCATATTTTTATGACGACGTCTGTGGTCTAGTGGTTCGAGTGTCGGACTGCTGATCACGAGGTCGTGGGTTCGATTCCCACACAACACAAATATTTATGTGATGAACATAAGTGTTTGTGTTGGTTTGGGTGTTTCTTATGTATTCTAAGTAAGTATTTACAAAAAAAAAGTACATGAATGTTACATCCATTGTCTAGTACCCATAGTACAAGCTCTGCTTAGTTTGGGAATAGATAGTGTTGTGTAAAAAAAAAAAACAAAAAAAAATAATTACTTGTTCAACATTATCTACTATTATAAATATAACTATGAGCAATCAATTAAACCGCGAAGAAATCATTCCCCAGCTATGGACTATGTCGATCGTTGACCAGTAACTAGACACTTTTAAACTATCCAATATAATAAATACACGCTGTACAGCACACAACTACTAAAAGTCAGCCAGTATTTGGCAATAGGAATGCTGCAGACCATTTGCAGGAAGATAAATGTATTGTGCGTACAACATTTCCGATACTATAATAGTATTCAGCTATCGTAGCGGAAGTTGTAAAGGGCGCCGCGCGGCAATTTGTGTGTAGCTGTGCAACTGTGCGTGTGTCGTGTAGGGCATGTAATATCGGAAGGTTTTCAATTCCGATACTGATTTCCGATATTAGATCTCAATATCGGAATTCCGATTTTAATATCGGAATTTCGTAAGAAATTGCACATTTTATTTATAAATTGCTCAAATTCGGTATGAGGTTGGATTGAGTACAATAAAAAACATTTTTAAATCGTATTCTTAAATTTGCTTCAAAAATTGGTTGTTTTTTAAGCATGTCTGTATTTATTCTCTGTCTATTTATATTTATTATCTGGATTAAATTCACGGCTCATCTTCCGTGCGGAAGACGTCCGGTCCTTTGGAAATTGGAAGGCATACACGGGGACACAGGTCCAACGCGCAGAGGCCCCTTTGAGAACTTTAATCTAAAATGCGATGGGGAATCAACCGGGGACTATCCACGGCTGCACTATTGGAGTAAAGTCATGGACCGTCTCAGGTGGGTGCAAGACTATTGTAAAATGTGGTGAAAAAATCTGGTCTATGGGAAGGGGTGTTATGTGGACTTGATAGCTTCTATTGCCGGAAGAAAACGGCGTCTGCCTTTCAAGTTTAATTTGAAATACAATAGCAGACGATGACTCGCCAGCGCACTAGCTGGGGCCCCTGAAAAGCCGCCAGTACATAGACGAAGGGGGCAACAAACGTGTGAGCGGCTAGGGGTGTAGAGAGGTGTGGCCCCGGTTTCGCCGTCGCGGGTCTAAAAGACCCGGAGTGGGTTTCCCCGCTATTACGCCATTAGACACTTCCACCCCCGAGCATATAGCTCTGGCGGCCCCCCTCTGGACGGCCGATAAAGGCAAGCCAGAGTTGAGAGTCCTGCGGGCACTCTTGGGGTTCCACTCCAGCCAGCCAATAAAGGCAAACTGAAGACGAGGCCCTGACCGACTGTCTGAGGCAATAAGGTACGCAGTGTCGCCACTCACCAACAGCTCGCCACAAGCTGCCCTGCGGTTTGTAAGCTTTTCAGTAGACCTCATGATACATTTTTATTATATGATGGGGTTGTAGAAAGCTAGTCTAATGTTCCCTCCGGTTTTACGTTAATCTCATGATGAGGTAACGCCTTTCCCAAATACATATTATCTGTATTTATTAAATCACATATTTCTCATTATTTTCCTGTATTTAATATTACTAACTAGCTTAGCTTAGCTAATGTCGGTGATCGCTGATGCAGACGAAGTCGCGGATAAAAAAACGTGTAGTTAACTAATAGACTGGACGTTGGGCTGTTCGCTCACACCGCCGCATTTTTCTTACTTTTAGCACTTCTAAACGAAAGATCCGATTCGAATAATTTAAGGAACATTTTACATGTAAGTAAGTACTACTTAGACCTTGATTATGAAGCTATTTACTTGGATAGGGATTAATATCATGATAGGAATGTCTTCATCTTTCGATTCTACCCGTGTTTTGATCGACTAATTTAAACAAAAAACGGTTGATGTGACTTAACTATAATACTTAGTTAGACATATCACGGACTTTTTTGTGGAAAATGAAGAGTACTATAAACATGTAGTAGGTACATACGCCAGCAGGTCAAGCTACCCGAAACTGTAAAATTTTCCCAATCAACCTTGAACCTACTTAATGCTTTCGCGATAAAGATGAAAATCTATTAAAGAAATTTGATAGATTGTACTCGTAGTAGCTTAATGTGCTGGCGTCTGTACATTATTTTTATGTATCATCAATAGTTTTCGCAGCGCACGACAAATAATAACTTTTATTAACAAATTTTTTAAGCATGCTTAGCGAGCTGACAACAGGAATACGGTTAAGTGCGCTATCGCGCTCGGCGCTACACAAGAAGCTAAAATATAGGCTTAGTTTAAAATTCAAATAAAAAAAAATGTCTGATTTCGATATCAAAATATTCGATATTGGATCACTCAGTATCGGAATTGTAATATCGGAACTTGCGTTCCGAGATTCCGATATTACGATATTCCGAGATTCCGATATTCATGCCCTAGTGTCGTGCACAGTTGTGACAGGTAGGGAGGGGAGCGGGGCGGCTGCGTGACGATACCGGGGCGAGAGCACACGGTGAAACCGTCATATAAGTAATACAGAAAGTCCACTCTGTATGACTCATTTAGACAGTGCAAAATAGTAGATTGTTGCATCGATCGCAAAGTGTGTTATTAATGCACGAGTGTTATGTTAACACTAAATTAACACGAGTGCATTAATAACTCACTTGAGCAAGGTGCGTAATCTACTTTTCTTTCAACTACCAATCTACCTACCGTGATAAATATCCATATAACATTTTTTTTAACTTTTCTTGCTAAATATGAAGTATCAAACTTTTACAATGGTACAAAATGCGCGCTATTTGATTTTTTTTTCACCAAGTCCGTTTTATTTAGCTGATTTTTATTTTCAGCCAGTAATTTTTTGATCTAATGCATACATTTTATATTAAACTTAATGGGAGACATTAAACCTCTGTGGTAAATTTATATCTAAATAAAAAATTTAAAAAACAGTGCATTAATGTAAAACTGTGCAACAATGAGCACATTTGTGCATTGTTTTGGTTCTAAGCAAAAAATACGTCCTTTGTGATCGGTTTTGTAGTGATTAATGATAACATTACTACGTAGTTGAAAGAAAAAATATTTACATAACATCACGCCTTATTCCCCGAAGGGTAGGCAAAGCTGTTAGTATAGTTCACCCTCATTTCGCCGTTATGTTTAAGTCCGATGTAATAGGGGGCGAGCTTATTGCCATCAACCGGGCACAATTCCAGACTCCGGGCTGCTACTGAGAAATTCCATATGGAAAAACCTAATAAGATTTTGCCCGACCTGGGGATCGAACCCCGGACTTGACGCTAAGCAGTCACGCTTGAGACCAACGAGGCAATCTAAAAATATTGAATACCATGTTATTCACGCCAATAACAAACCCACTAAAAGAGTAGAGGGGCTCTTTCCTCCTTATTACAAAAGATGGTTTATAAGGTAAACCCAGGTTTAAAATATACCCATCACTTTCTTTTGTCATATAACAAAAAGAGACGAGGCTATTTTAAAACCAACGTTTTTCTTAGACCACCTTTTGTAATAAGGGGGAGTGTGTTTAACTTACATTGAAGCAACAAATTAAGAAGAATTCATTAAGAGTGTAGCTTCTGTTAGCCCTCATTTAATTCTACTGCGTCGTAAACAGCTCCTTTGATGTAGAGCGAGCAGGTGACACTGTATCCTCTACTATAAACGAAGCACTACCGAAGATATATTACTTGTTAGTTAAACCACAGTTTAAATAGTGTTGTAAATTAGCTTTACTGCTGCTCATTTGCAAGACATTTTTATTATTATTTAGAAATACAGCTGAACGTAAAACGATATTTTGTTTACCATATTTTAAGTTACACTGTCAATTAGTTCAGAAAAGTTGTGTAAACCAATTAGTAATAAAATAATGTTGTCTTATTTATAAACAAGATCTCAAGGAACTTGTATTTCCGACAACATAATTAGATAAACGGAGCTAATTCAAAGATAATTTGAAACAAACTTCGACACTTTTGTCCGGGTTAGCTAAAAAGCCCGTGTAACAGGAAACAGGGTGCTTTGCGACGTTGTCGAATAGCACGACATACATTGTTAATTATTCTCGGCACGCGCGATGGACGCACATTAAAACTTGTCGATGTAAGCGGTCGTTGTATGAATTATCGTTATAGGCCGCGCGGTTGTCGTCGCCAACAGGAGCGATATAAAAATCGTATCACAGTGGACGCTTGACTTGAGGCAGAATTATAATTATACTTTTAACATAGAATAAAAATATACAAAGTTGAGATTACGATATATACCGACGTACGTATTAAACAGTCAAGAGTTACTTTATTAAAAACGAAATTATTTATTGCTTAGTTATTTTTAACCTAATTTATAAGCACTATACATTACCTGTTATGAAATTTCAAATATAATAAAATTAAACATCAGTTATTTACTTTAATAACATGCTTCACTATGTTTAATTACAAAATTCCAAAAATACACAGCTTACTTTTTCCTCGAATAAATTTTGTTAGGATTAATACAGATTTTGTAGCAGAGAGATCTATTTTAGTGAAACTCCACTCTCTAGTGATGTGCTTAGCGCGGGATTCAATTAGTGTTGTCCATAATGTAGCACAACGATGTTTAGTGAGTTTTATTAATAGTGTGTTTATGCTAATGCTACACGCGTTTAGTTGTTTTGTGTTGTACCGCCCCTGTGGGCTGTTTCGGCGTGTTTCGTGTTGCTATTATGAGGAATACATTAATAATTTAGGTCGTTTGTAGTACCTACGTAATAATATCCCGAAATTATTGATGAGATAATTATCGGTCGACAGGGACAGTCAGAGGAGCTCGTGGCTAAATAATTACAGCCGCATAGACCGATCTTCCGGGTTAAGCCACGCTTGCCGAGGTTGGTCTATGGATGGGTGACCATTTACCATAGCGAGTTTCCTCCGTGCCTCGGAAAACACGTAAAGTCGTTGGTCCCGGCTGTCATTTGTAGATCTTTGACAGTCGTTACTGTTGGTCAGAAGGCAGAAAGTCTGACAACCAGTCTTACCAAGAGAATCGTATTACCCAGTTACTGGATTGTGGAGGTCTGATAGGCAGTCGCTCCATGTAAAATACTGATATTCAGCTGCATCCGGTTCGACTGGAAGCCGACCCCAACATAGTTGGGAAAAGGCTAGGCAGATGATGAGGGACAGTCAAAAGTCTGATAACCGGTCTCACCTATATCGGGAGCATAATTACTTGAACTGAAGTGCGGAAGTCGGATGATACGCCCTACGTGTCAGATACCAATAGTAAGTATTATTTAACCACACCTGGGGGTCTACTTCTTAAGCACGAAGTCTGTGGTTTCGACCTTAATTACGAGCGTTTCCTACTCCCTATCACCTACGGACATACGATTATTTCGGGGCCCGAACTAAAAATGAATGATAACACGATTTGACAGTTATCCCTATTACCGATGTGTTTTTGCCTGTCCGAAAAGTTGAACTTCACACTTATTTTGTTCACTCCTACATTTCGAGCTACTTTCGGACGGGCAACTAACTTAGTTGACGGACTTAGGGAGGAGGCCCTCTGACTAGCGTGGAAGCCGACCCCATGAGTACAAAAACCTTTGTTTACAATCAGTACTTGAGTATTTTGAAAATGTCTTTTTGTTAATACAGTTCAGGACTAAAATATTGCTGTTAGTATTAAATTATCAAAAGTTTTAACTTAATCAATCCACTAAATAAAACAATTCTACTAAGAAAATCAGCAATTAAAACACTACACTTTAAACTAACTATCAAATAAATAAATTGCTCCCCTAAAGAAACGTCTGAATATAAATAAATTGAATTACAAATAGTAATAGCGCTTCTCTCCTTTATTTTGTTCAAAATACTACGACTGTAACTTTTAATTTTAAGAGGCCGTCGCTCTGAGAATCCTTGCAATAACTCTATTATTTTCGTTTATTTAATATTAAATTTATTTTTGATGAATAGATAAAAGGGCTTTTCTTAAAATCAACATTTACTATAATGTTGGGCTTTAATTTTAATGCTTAACAGAAACGCTTTCTGATATTTCATCTCAAATCCTGTCATTGGCAGCAGCATCCTTGGTCTAAGGCCCATTCTGTATCATCAACCCGCTTGCCCAGCGTGTCTGGACTAGGAGCATTACCTCCTGGCGCGCGACGATCTTCAGCCACCCTAGTGTGTGGCCTGAGGGCGACGGGTTAGGGGACCCGTCGCCCGACCAGTAACAGGCCCGAGAAGGCGGCGCGCATGTGTTCCGTGCGCGCCTCTCAGGAGGACGTGGGGCAAGGCCCCACAGAAGGAGAGGTCTGCCAGGGGCTGGCGGACCGAGGCTTGCCGGGGTTGCGGTGCATGCAGCTGCGAATCCCGTGACCCCGGCCAAGAATTAGGAGTAGGAACACCGTGGGTTTTTAGCCGGTAAGCCTTCCCCGGGCGAAGGGTATCCATGAGGATTTTGTCACGATAAAAAAAAGGAGCATTACCTCCTATTTTTGCAAAGACCTAATATGTGTGATAGGGTGAGCAGAGTATTAGTACACTGTAAGATATCGACATCATAGGCTCAATAAATGTTGTTGTTGCCATTGCCATGGGTGCAAAAAGTAACATAACATCATGCGTGTATTGCCCGACGGGTTGGGCAGAGGTGTATAGTACACCCACATTTCGCCGTTATGTTTAAGTCCCATATAATAGGGGGCGAGCCTGTTGCCATCGACCGGGCACAAATCCAGACTCCGGACTGCTACTGAGAAATTCCACACGGAAAAACCTAATAATACTTTGTCCGACCTGGGGATCGAACCCAAGACCTCACGCTCAGCGCGCTTACGACTGCTATACCAACGAGGTACTCAAAATGCAATGCAAAAAGTACTTGAAATTATTAGTAATCTACATAAATAAAAAGAAAAGTCCTGACTGACTCATCAACGCCCAGCCCAAACCCTTGGACCTAGAAAGCTGAAATTTTGCACAGAGAATTTCTTTATAATGTAGACAAGAAATAACAAAGGATTTTTCGAAATTCAACCCCTAAGGGAGTTAAATAGGGGATGAAAGTTTGTATGGAAAATCGTCACTTAACGGGTTCAAAATTTCACGCAAGCGAAGCTGCGGGCAAAAGCTAGTAACTGTATAAAAACTTTGTAATAAAGCTAAAATTAAACTGTTATAAGTTAAGCAACGAAGTTAAAAGAAATTGTGTAGTAAAAAGTCAAAGAAACTCACGACTTTTCACTCAAAAGTCAACGCCTTAACTGTATAAACCATGATGGAAACTAAAACGAGTCTCTTAATGGAAATAAAATCAATAAAAACCGCACTTATTCCTTCAAGTTTTAACTTCCACAGTTACTGCAGGAAATAACTCGGAGAATTTATAGACGAAGTGAGGTGGGAAACTTATTGACTTGTGACCTTATATTGTCACTTCTAACACCTTACAATTATGTGCTAAACATTATTACTTAATAATATACAATGGCGAATAAACAGCAGTGTTTAATAAATTGCTAAATAATATTGCTAAATAATAGTAGGTAATAATGTTGTTATAAGACGAAAATGATGACGTAAAGAATAGCACTACTCCATCTCTTCCCATGAGTGTCGTAATAGGGGACTAAGGTATTCACTAGAGGATGGGCAGCAGCGTTCTCTGAGTACTTTAACAACCATACGGCAATCGCCAACCCGCCTGCCAAGCGTGGCGATTATGGCAAACCCCCTCTATTGGGGGAGGCCTATATCCAACAGTCTTTCGGCTGAATCATCACGACGAAAAATAAAATGTACGACTCTAGACATGCAATTAAAGAAACCTAAAACCAATAGTGGGCTACGACTATTCATAATAATGTAATTTTAGGGGATCGAGTACCAATTAAAATCTATTTGAAATGACTTCTTTTATTCTGAATAATTATAAATAACGTTTTCCAATTCACTTTCTACGTCCTTACATCATCGTCCGCCATTAATGATTAATTCTCTCTCTTTCATTCCATTACTCATTCTCACCTTAATTCTTTTACTCACTCTCACCTTCATTCTCTTACTCACTCTGACCTTCACTTACGTTCCCTTCTTCCCAGCACTCATTCCCACAATAATATGTACTCAAATACACATGTACTCATTGGGCATCTCATAAAATGTGATAAGGGTAAAGTCCAAAACAAGTTAAACATCTCCGAACATTTATCTACGTAGTAGGTACATAGTCAGTAAGTGTAATTGAATCCTTCTATTTCCAATTCTCCATCAATGAGGATTACGTCCGTGCTCGAAAAGCCTCTATCACGTAGATATAATGCCGTCATTGGCGAGAAGCGAACACGAGAGCACACCTCTGCTAATCCTCTGGAGATTATAACGTGACGGTAGCTTTATACCAGGGGCGCAACTAGTGTAAGAGATGTCCTTTAATAATTCCTCGTACGATTTCAATTGACCGTCGAATTGGTATATTGATTGAAATAGTGACTGGGCTGCGATATGGGTCTATGGGGTGCATTAAAAGAGCCTGCACGAGTGATGATACTTAAGGCTAAGCGTATGCTGAGACGCAAGTGACGCAGCGCAGCACAGTACAGATTTTGCCGCGCAGGGCAGGCGAGGCAGACATAGGCCACGACCGCATGCTGCGACGCAGTTCGAAGACACATTCGAGTTTTAACTAGTACAAAGAATAGACGCGTTCGAGTTGACGAACGTTTTTTTAATAGTCTGCATGATTAGTTTCATACAAACAAGGTTCGCAACGCACTAATTCAATTAAATGTTCTGTCATTGCAATAAAATTCGAATTAGCGGTAAAAAACACATGTTGACATGCACGCGTCGTGCAGAAATCTGTGCCGGCACTACAACGAGGCGCCGCAGCGTACGCAGCTCTTAGTATGTTCATACATTACAAAATCTGTTCTGCGCTGCGCTGCGTGCACCTGCGTTACCTGCGTCTCAGCATACGCTTAGCCTAAGTATGTTCCGTACACTCTGGGTAGTCCCCCTACCAACCTTACTAGCTGGCTACTCTTTTTTCCACGGCATTAGCTATACTCAAATTGCTCGTGCCGACACAAGAGAAGAGAAGAATAGCGACTCACAATTCAGTCAGAGTGTAAATGCTTTTATCACACCTAGATGGAAAGATCGAAAAATAACTCATTATTATATATCAAGGTCCTTATACATCGTAGAAGGAAAAATATACAAGGTGTCCCAAAAAATAGTGTCAAACGGAAGTCCAATGGTTTCTGGAATAAATTGCTTTAAGCGATAAGACCGCCATTTGTACTGTTCTTGATTACGTGTATTCCTTCTGTTTTATTTATTTTAGTGTACTATAAAGTATTAGTGTACTATATCTATCTATCCAGAGGTAGAGCGTACCTAGAGGTATCCGAATCATGGGGCATATTCAAATTATTGGGCGAGCCTATATCAGGCAGGGATTCTTAGTCCGATACCCGTAATTGACTATGTCCATCCTAAGGTGTTCTGCCAGGGAGAATTGATTGAAGACCGCCCTTAGTACATTTATACAGAATGTGGTACCCGAATCACCCACATGTATGTTCCGCCACTTTTTGTAGTTCTCATATACAGTCAATTACGGGTACCGGACTAAGAATTCCTGCCTGATATAGGCTGCTCACCCCATAATATGACAAGGACTTAATACCAGCATATACATTGTTTCATATTATACCTTCATCGAACCTTTCAGGGATTAAGTTACATAAATTCTCCCTTTACTTTTGTAATGATCTCATATCACATTCAGGTAAATCCCATACTAATCAGTTCCAAAGTCACGGCTTACTTTACTTATGATGGGTCCCCCACCCTTATAGTCACGCCATTAATAAACACGTTAAGAGAGAGGGATAATTGTCGGATGTCCGGAGTACAACACTAATGATGCAAATTCTATTACCATTTGATATATGAATTGAGTTGGAGTAAAAATTAAGTGACTACATAAATGTGTAATTTTCATTAGAATTTAAGAATCTGCACTGGGCAAAGGCAGAGCTGGCGTCGGATGGAAAGAGTATCATGGGCGGAAAAAGTAACCAACGAAGATATTCTAAGTAGAGTCAAAGAGAAAAAACAAATTCTAGAACATGTAGAAAGAAGAAGGCGGAAAATGATTGGTTACTGACTGAGACACGACAGCTTTATAACTAACATCATAGAGAGCAAAGTAAAAACAAAGAGAAAACCAGGTAGACCAAGAAGAAAAAGACCAATTGAAGGAAAAGACAGAAGTGATAACATATAGAGGAATGAAGGAATTGGCTCTGGATAGAGAAAGATGGAGATTGATACACCGACAAGTGACCAGCACTTAAATTTTGGATGACTGGGTAAAGGGAATAACAACTTTATAAATGAGTACGGTGGAGACTTAAGTTTCTAGACATAGACGAATCCCTTCATACACGAAACAGTGAGGGTCTAGTACATAGCGAAAAAAAGCAGAAACACATTTTAAAAGTTTAGAAAATCTGGTTTCAGTCGTTTTGTAATATCATATCAGTACACAATAACATGTCCCGGGGCGTACTTAGCTATTGGACTGAGAGCCTTTTCACACGACCCGGTGGCGCAGGTATGCTATTAGTAATACAACAGAGAGCTTTCACACTCCTCGGGTTTAGTTGCTCGGCCAGCTTCATACATTTTGGCACGAGAATCGTCAAACGTGTGGCAGTACTTATCAGTTTATTTGACAAGATAAAAGGAGGATTTACTTATTTCTAGCCGAACACAACACTAATAGTTTAGGTTATAATATATTATACGAGGTAAGTCAGAAAGGGGGTACTAATCCGCAGGACACTTAACGTATCACTGATGACGGTTTTAAAACAAGTGTTAAAATTTCAAAATTCGATCATTTTAATTTCCATGTAAAATAATTTCTAATTTTAGTTTTTTCATAAATTCTTCGTCCCTACTTTAGTTACGAATTCAGAAAATGGAGCTTCTAATTTGTGACCTAAAATGTAAACACAGCTAATCATAGCTGAGGATAGATAGATTTTAGTATGTAATTTTTGAACAGCAATTTCTCTTTAACCATTGACTTTTGGGGAAAGTGGTAGAACAAAAAAATCTCAATATTATGGGTACTTTAACACCCTTTCGTATTAGTACCCCCTTTCTGACTAACCTTGTATATTATATAACTATACAATGTACAAGTTGTGTTCTACCTATATATAATAATATGCTAAAGCCTTGTAAACGTATAATATATTCAGCTTAAATCAAATGAATGTAACAGTATTGTAGGTTATCATACAATCTAGTTGGACCTAACTCACATCAAAATTAGTTTTACATTGTTTCGTTAAATTTTAGGCTAATTATGATTGTCGTTGAACTGGTTGAGGATTTCAAAAAAGTTTTGATACTCTTTTTATAAAAGTTTAGTGTTATTACAATTTTAATAATATGAACAAAAAATACAACATTTATAATGGTTTTCAATTTTTTACTAGTCTAGCCTAAAAAGGCTCTTGGTATAAAATTAATTTTAAAACTTATTTACGAGAGCATATTTACTTATTAACATTATGCTCATCAACAGTCAGCTTTACGTTTTTAACTTTTTAGCTTTAGATGTTATACTTTGTGAATGTGTCACAGTTTAGCATATTTTCCAAGAAAATAAATAATTTTACTTATATGTATATTTGCCAACCTATTTAAGAATTGGAATGGTCAGCTATTTTAAGACCTAATGTTTATTGTTAAATAAGTTTAACGGAGCGCCCACACTGAGGTTATGAAATTATGAATAAATGATTATGAATAATATTCATATATTATAATGGGGTGCATGAGAAGAGCCTCCACGAGTGACGATACTGAAGTATCGTCACTCGTGGAGGCTCTTCTCATCGTACGGCCGGCGCACCCTGGACAGTCAGCCCCGCTACCAACCTTGCTGACTGGCTAATCTTTTCACCACAGCATGAGCTATTTTCGTATAGCTCGTGCTGACACGAGAGAAGAAGATTATGAATATGGAACATTATAAACTTCTATAACTTTTACGTTTTGTTTAGGTTTAACAACTAAATTAGATATAATAAAATGTGAAATTATAGCTGTTGAAATAAATGTTAAAGTTACATCATTTTACAATGCTTTTAAAATAGATAATGTAAACTCAGAGTAGGAGCACTATTAGACTACTAAAACAATATTCAATAATGTCTGACTAAAGATAATAATGTGTTTTATGTTCCTAAATAAATAAAGATAAACCGACGACTCAAGTTATTATTTATTCAGAGCGTTCTGAAATACATTGAGGCCGTTGTGTATCACTTAATCGTTACCCGTATTTATTTGTCCTTGACGGACGTAATGTGTTGGACAAATCCTCCGTCAATCATACAATGAAAACATGTCTGTTAAAATAAAGTAACTTGGTAATACGAGTACATTTCAAAGTACCTACTTAGGTTTCACTATGAAGTAATACATCGTTGTCTCAAAGAAATTCAATTGGTGTAGTACACTAAACTCCGTGTTAATAAACAACTCTCAAAAAGGCCACGAGAAGTCTTGTCATATTAGAATTTCATATTTGACAGACAATTTATTATTCCTAACAATACACGCTGTGTCAAGAAGTACAGCTTTGTGTATCAGGCCCTTGATCCAGCTACCCAACGAGAGTCTCTTGGTGTTGGTCGAGGCTCTTGGCTATTAAGCCATTCGCCGTAACTACTATCGACACAATGACTACTGAATCAACATCCCACATATCGACAGCCTCGTGTGCCAAGTCTTGATATCTAATTTCTTTATCTTTCTCATTTTCACGAGGTTCTCGTCATGCGGAACAGTGATATCAACAATCATTGTGAGACGCTCTGATCGATCTATCACGGCCAATTTTATTATTATGCCTTTCAAGTCAAATCGAAACGATATTTAGGAGGTAGCTCTCAAATGAAAGTCATTTGTTAATACCAGGCATAACTGCCAGCAATCTAATGAATGAACACAAATTCAATAAACCATCGCATGTTACCACAAAGTGTGCAAATTGAATTCTTTTACAATTTTCGCCTAACTGGTTAGTTGTGGAACAAAATGTGGTAATTTATGTGCTCTGTGCACACGTGGAGGTAGTGATTCGGCTTGACATAATGCAGTCATTAGAGGTCACGCGAGGCTCGGTGGCGTGTCGCTCACTCCTGATGGAGTCATGTTCTCAGCTCTACGCGAACAAAAACTAGCTGCTTATATTTTAATCAACAATGAACATAAAACTTTTTGCCAAAGTGTGCCTTACAAACGGACAGAATATACAAACGTTACTTTCTTTGTTTTTAAATGTCGTATCGTTTACGTTACGTATATTTCACTGTCTGACTCATGCGAAGTGTTTACTTTTTATTAGACATTTTATTCATTTAGATTTAGTTAGAAAGTGTTTATTTCCAGAAATTCGTGAGATTGTAGAATTAATGGCAACTTTGTTTACTAACTTTGTTCTTTTTTAATGTAATGTAATCACTTCAATCTTGACGTACTGGATTTTTAACGTGGTCTTAAATTGTTATACTTTTAATTTAGGTTACTGTGGTGCGGCACGAGTAAAATGGTAAAAACTGGGTTTTGAACTAACACTACATTTTTCTTGAAACGTATTCATGTTAATAAGTTTTAACAATGCAAGGAACATGACAGATGTGTGCTTCTTGGTGACAACATAATAAAAATAAGATAGCCAATAATTTGAGCTATAAATTTAAACAAGTTTTTGTTTCAATCTATCTACGATAAATCATTTTAGAAACAATTGATTGGTACTAAAACTAAAAATACGTACCCATACACACAAGCACATACACACACACACCCCCACAACCATCGGAACTACACAGAGTATGTCTTCATAAATAATGAATCTGAGAACATTGGAGTATCTGGACAATGGCACTCATCTTCATCTCTTATCCTCTTGTGTGCCTCCACGAGGACTCACGTAAATAATTGAGGAAAATTCTACTAATAATATAATATTTTACGCTGATCTACGAAATATAAACGAAAGTTACAATGTAGCTTACTAATACCGATGATTACTTCACATAAGTGAATAAAATAAGGGTTATGCTTAAGACGATTAGAGCAACGAAAGAGAAGCAACTTCAGAAAAAAAAAACATAATTTCTATTATCATACAACATATTGAAATTTCGCGATTAGTACCAAAAACGGCCGTCTTTAGCATTAATTACAAAAACTTCTAACCTAGGATGTCAATTGTTGTTTTTTGGTGTTCTTAAACTACAACACTTGACTAAAAACCTACACACGAAATTTTAATAACTTGTGTGTTCACAGAAATTATGTTTTATTTCTGAAATGTCTTTCTGAAGTCACTGCGGCTCTAATCGCCTTAAGCTGAACAAAAACCTACGATGTCACTAAATTAAATATTACTAGGTTCGTAAATTAAATATTACTAGGTTCGTAAATTAAATATTACTAGGTTCGTAAATTTCCCTTCCTACACTACGATCATCAATATGTCTACCAAGGGTGACATGGGCCTCTTCTCAGAATGAGAAGCTAAATGCTTCTTGTGGCTTTCGTCCACTCTGCAGGCCTGGTGCGGCATGGCAGACTACATAACTTTTTTTGAAGTCGTCTCATATTAAATGTTGCCTCATGATGTTTACCTTCACCATTAGCGCAAGTGACAATCAAATTCTGTTCCGCACATGAATTTGAAAAGCGCGGACCGCTATCTAACTCCGACACGCCTACATGGAAGGCAGCGTTCTACTGCTGGGATATCATTGTTATATTTTTAAAATTATTTAAAAACTCGCGATAATACTCAATATGTAAGTACTTGTTTTCTTTTCCTTTCGTCACTTTTTTAAAAATAAAAAACTTTGCCCCTCACTAGAATTTCTCCTGTGTCGTGGGTGCGTTTACAAACACAAATCTAACATACACAAACGCCCAGACCCGAAACAACTATCTGTAGACCATTCCAATTTTTGTTCCGTGTGGGAATCGAACCCACGACCCGTAGCACAGAAGCCAATTGCTCAGCCACTGCACCAAACGTATCGACTTGAATCCGAGTTAAAGGTTTTGGTACGTATACTGCTCTGCTTATACCATTAGAAATAATTCTAGTGATTATATGTTATAAACAAACGAGAATTTTACCCGTACAAGTTTTAATGACGACTTTTAAATACGCGCGCTCACACGAGCGAAGTACTGATGTTTATTGCCTCACCGACTCTCTGAGGACACGCCGCTGAGGCTGCCATCCTCAAATATTAATGAGAGCTGTAATGAAAGCCTCAACAATAAAGATTAGGCTTTTCACTTTCACAGAAGTTAGTAAAGTTTGACGTAAATGTGAATTGTTCGGTTATTATACGTTTCAGACATCAGACGGATTAGAACATCGTAAATCTCGACATTTTGATTAACTTTCAGATTATTTTTGGTTATAACAGTAACAATTTGAATTTTGTATTAAAAAAGGAGAAAAAACACGTTTATGAGGTTAAAGGTTTTTATGCAATGTTTCCAGTCATGGTGGACTAGCGATATTCTAGGTACTTATATAAAAACTCTTCTAGTACACAAATACACTACACACTAGGGCCAATCCACTTCTCCGCCATTTGGCAGACATTTTGCTTTTTTTGTTGAGATATTCTCTACAAAAAAAGTCATATCTCTCAAAGTTTTGGTCCTCCTGAGAAAAAAGTAAGCTTATTCGGAGGGCAACCATATTGTCTATCGTTTATATTACGATACAATGGATTCACATGACGACATACAGTTATAGAGAATATCTCAACAAAAAAAGCAAAACGTCTGCCAAATAGCGGGGAAGTCTATTGGACCCTAGTGTGTAGTGTATTTGTGTACTTGAATAGTTGCTATATAAGTACCTAGAATATCGCTAGTTCATGACCGGACACATTGTATATTACTTAAGACTATGCAAAACTATTCGTATTTTAAGATGGAATGCCAAGGGGTTCTATTTTGAGACTGGTTCTAATATATTAAAGTTATCTTAGAGAGGTCTAACGCCCGGGGCCCGCTCTTATGCTAACATTAACTCAGTATTTTGTTAACGCAGTAATTCCTTATTAATGTTTCGTTATTAGCGCTTTGCTCGTGTTGTTTTAATTCGACCCTCTTCTTCGCTTGTTCACTGTTATGTTTTACTTCTGACAATTTAATATTCACTTAGATGAACAGATTTAGTTTTTCCTTTTTAGAAGTGGGTTGGTGAAATATGTAGTAGAAAATCGGTACAGAATGGACAAAACAAATGTTTGTTTCTAAAATGTACGTTAATAACCGTAACAACAAGTAATTTGTACTTGTCTTAAAGTTGAATAATTTTAAAACAAGCAAGACAAGATAACAATGAGACTTGACATTTTAAACACGGTGTCGACTCGTTTCACCTCCCCTCACGATCAGGAGGGCTCTAGAGAGCCAATCGAGTGCACCCTAATTATTTGCAGAAGCCACCTGCCACGCTTCTTAATTTTGACAGCTGAGAGGTTGACACTCTTTGTCAAAGTTGTGAAGGAGGGCACTCATCGCCCCTCTCCCCTCCGCCAAATAAAGTGGCGAGACGTGACTTGCCGGCGAGCCGATAATATTATTCGAACAGCCTGTCTTATACATTTAAAATGTGAGGTGTTTGAAGGTGGTGTTGTGAACAACAGAACAAGCTGACAACCTGGACAGATAGGGAGGAGGTCTTCGTTACTTATTTTTGCACTGATCTGGTACTAAAACGAGTATTCTATAGGCCTGATTTTAGATTGTGGCGGCATCTATCACGCCACATGCGAACTACGCAACACACCGGTGGTGTAGCAGACTACAGCTTTAATAACGACAACTCTCATAGTTGACGCCATGACAGTTCCTACATCGCGCAATCAAGATTTAACACGCAGATAGTATTTATACAACCGCCCAACATTAACCGTTGGGCAGTACCTCGCCAGGCATAAGACTCCGCCTGGTTAGAAAATCCTCCCTTTTCGTTGAGGAATACCACACCTCGTTCCTCCACAGACTTAGATCGGAGATGGTGCCTACGCGTACGTTACTACGCGCGGACGTGATTATATGTGATTATTTATATAAATAAAAAAAAAAAAGGTTTATTTCAGAATCTTGTAGTACACGTTTTGTGTACTTACTATTCTGTAACATATGTATATAAGCAATATATATAATATATAGATATATATATTTTTTATATGTAAGTATTATGTCTATGTATTGTGTGTAGTATATAGTATATATATTTTCCAGCAGTACACCACGGACTATCCCCCCTATCTTATTCATTGTTTACCTGTCCATCCAAAGGTTGTCTGGTAGATATCGCTATTAGCGATAAGACCGCCATTGTACCCTTCACTAAATTATATTATATATGAGCTATGTTACAATTTTGGTGTACAATAAAGTATATTCTATTCTATTCTATTCTACACTTTTGCAGTAAATCTTACATAGGGACCTCCTTTTAAGTAAAGAATATACCTGTGCTAGGAGGCCCCGCTCTTGAATATCAAATTATAAAGTGTACCAAAAGAAGATTTTAAACAAGAAACAAAACATAATATTTTCCGTTTTATTCATAACTGTTCATTATTGATGAATCCCCCACAGTGATGAGCAATGGTTATTTATCGGCCGATGACGTATAAAATCTCACAGTAGATTGTTAACCAAGGGTAAAAAGTGAGCAATTTTACATCAGATATATTGGCGCCCGAGCGCAGCGAGGACGACTATAGTTCAAGTGTGAAATTGACCACTTTAAACCGAGATTAATATACTGCTTTTCATTTCGAATGTGAGGAAAGTAAAAATACAGAATAATATGTAATCACACCAAAAATATGCAATCATACTAAAAAAGATTGAGTACTACCTGATGGTTGTTGTAATATTATTAGCCAATGTAGGCAGGCAAAGGTCTTAAAACAATACCGCCATGTAATATGACTGAATAAAAAAATAGTTCCTAGTTTTTATTCTATTTACTTATAAGCGGTTTTCTTTTTTAGGTTATTTAAGTATTATTCCGATCGAAAAAATGGTTTTATTTTGTTATTCACCTTATTGAACACTCAAATCAATTAGAAATGTTATACAAAAATAATATTGCATACAATAATTCTACTGTCATCGAGTAGAAAAATTGAGGATTAAAAAAAACTGACAGAGTATACAGAAAATCTTAGTTCGATTTTCAAATTATTTTTCTTCTCTAGGGAAGAAAAGACGCACTTTCTCTCCGCTTTTAAGGTAATCAATATCACATTTTCAAAGTATGAGGGATAGAAAAAATATTTTCATTGATCAATAACTTTCAGTCGCAGACTAGCAAAGATTTTTTTGCTATTGAGATTTGACGTTTAAATTCAAACACAGGACCTCAGAAGTAATAGCATTCTCATGATAATTAAGCTATCGGCAATCGAAGATACCAGATTATTTTCCCATTAACAATCCTTTTCTTCACGATTTTACGACTAAATGCTGCTAAATAGCAGAATAACACTTCTAAGGTACGATTTTAACATAAAATGACTTACTAATTCAGGTATTTAAAACACGTTCACATAGAAAATAAAGGCTTAATATTACTGTGCAGCTTACCTAATGAGATATGGCAGTTAAGTGCGTTTTGTCGAGCTTTCAAACATAATGGCTCTTTTGTGAAAAACGTCTCAATTGTCAGACAGGTTAATTGTAGGGCGTTTTTTCTGTGCAAACTATAAAAGTCTGCTTTATACTTAGTGCGATTCAGTAAACAACACGACAACTTCATTCAACATTAGTCTATTTAGAAATTGCTAATGGACATTCTATTTTAGTTCAACTTTTATTCTGCAACAAACATCTATTCGACAGATTTTTTTAAGAACTATCTGTCTGCCTCCTAATATAAATTTTCTTTAACATCAATATCAAATAAACGTATATAACGTAGGTATAAGGGACGCTAAACGCTCCAAGAATAATAAACAGGTATTCCAGGATCGCAAATGGGAATAGTCGGTCGTCTAGATAGATGGATCTTTTACATTGCCTATAAACGGATTCACCCTACCACTACCAGTGAAACTGCCGAGAAATGAATAAAAATAATAGGAGCGCAGGCCGGAGTAAATAACGAACTTATAAATGGTTTTAAAATGCTTTCAATGGCTTTTACTTCGGAATATCGATTTGAAGAAACGCTTTGAGCGAAGCGTAATACAGAATACACAAATTGAATTTGAAATAAACATGGTACTTACTATAGATTTTAGAGCGGAATGGTCCAAATGTTCCAAATGGACGGATTTTGGCAGTATTTATACAAACGTAGCGAGCTGCATACATAAAGTTTGGTAAATTTTGGCAACAGTTGTGGAGTTGTCCGCGTCCAACTTGCTGCGAGTGCTTGTCGTTCCGATACTAAGTTGTCGACATCTTGCACAGCAGCTACCAATTATACGTATACATGTGCACCGAGTCGGAAATAGACAAGATGAGACAATGCGGAGTACCACACGATGTGAGAATATCTCTCACGTTCACTTAATGAGAACTCCTTCTCTTGAAAATTGTCCACTGTAACACATTTCGGCGTCATTCCTACTGAAGTTGTTTGAGTGAAAAGTGTCATTTAAACAGATAATGCGGTCTGCAATTACTTTGCAACGGTCTCAAAGGCTGCGTCACTGGATGCGTTATTGCGTGTGTGTAAAGAGCATAATAGAGTGGAGTGACGTCACAAACCAGAATCCTATTAATTTGATACCATGAGCGTGTAATACATGGAACCGTACTTAGTAGGCGCGTTGTAATGCGGGATGAGCTACTTGCCATCAATGCCGTGCTAGTGTTACATGAAGCTTAATGTCGCACAAGTGGGGCGCGTGCATACAGATAACAACTCATTAATTATACTGAACTAGCGACCCGCCCCGGCTTTGCACGTGTACGTTTTATAGCTTAAAACCTTCCTCTTGAATCACTCTATCTATTAAAAAAAACCGCATCAAAATCCGTTGCGTAGTTTTAAAGATCTAAGCATATATAGGGACAGACAGCGAGAAGCGACTTTGTTTTATACTATGTAGTGATCAATACTAGGAACTTCAAGTAAGATACCAAAGCAGCAGAATTAAAGCGAGTTGATGTTTAAAAATCGTAGTAGCACATACAAATAGTATTAACTTACGAGTTTACGGCATTTACGAGCACCATAAAAACTGTTTTAGAATACAAAGTAGAAGACAGATTTATTTCTTTTATCTTTTACAGATTAACATCGGGATATATCCAGTGAGTGTTGTAAATTAGATCCAATTTATGAGATAAAGTGCACTGCTGGTAGTAGGAATAGTCCAGGTATTTTCGTCACTGGACAGATGTCCACTCCAGAGAGGTAAAACTAAAATACCTCACGTTAAAGGAGGACTCTTTCCTCAATTACTTGTGTCAACGTGATTGTAAAGCTAGTTAAAGAATAAATGTTTTCACTCCGTTAAACACTGCACTGAAATATGCAAAACAAAATAGTTTTCGTTCCTAATGCTGACTAACAAGGGATAATAAGTTTGCTATGTGAAATAAATTGGTTTTAAAATGGAATTCAACTTTAGTTTCCTTTGAATGATTATAATTTTGTAGAAACTGAATGTAAATCATAAACAATGGTGTATTTTGTGTATACCGAAAAGATAATATTAATGAATCGTAATAATTATGTATGATAGTGAATAATGCGGTTAATCTGATATTCGATTGCAATTGAAATAAATGGCTTGCAATCTGAACAAAGCTGGGGCCGCGATAAATATTAATTGAAATTTTAATAATATAATTGTAAATTGGCTGTTGGAGCAACAAATTGCAATGCAAGTTGTTTATTGATAATAATTAAAAACGAAGCAAGTATTTCAGATATATCGATTAACTTTAAATAGATTATAGTCGCACAGTGTATTGGCTTTGTTAATTAAGCACGTCTAAATAGACGACGAGGAAGGCAATTACGTTGTGAAACGTGTAGAAACTTGAAGGATATTATTTGTCTTTGTTAGTTAATTGCGTCCCAACATTATAAGGATTTCATAATCTGATAATCGTGTATATGAAGCCAAACAATAATAAAGAACTATAGTAATTGTAATATGTATGAGCTACCTATATAGCTAGTGCCGACACGAGAGAAGGAGATTATAATGTGTTTCAGAGGAGCTCTAATATTAATAGCACAGCCATTAGCCAGTAAACTAACACGATATCAATTACAATATCGCGTTGAAATGTTCAGAACATAATGCGCATCGCGGTCGTAATGCGGCTTGGCTCAACACCGACATGTAAAACTATAACGATACCGTCACTCAGAGAGTAAGCACTGCTGGAGCCAAGGGCGGGTCATTAGTCAGATGGCAGATAAAACGGGCACACACAGCCATCGGGCACAAAGCGCGCTTTAATTGTAGCCAGTTATTAATAGTGGGACGATTACATCGGGGCCCATTGTGGACCAAACAATCAACTATTTACGAGCGTTTAATTACCGAATCAATTATATTAGATGGCGAATACGCAAATATTAACTCATCTAATAGTGTTACGAGTATACTAAAGCGTTTGAATAATTTTAAAGTTAAAGTATGTACTTCGAACGCTTAATCTGAAACGATTCGTAGAAAGGATTAAAGAGAAGATTTTGAACAAATAATGACTGAGATCAAGATTAGTGTAGATAAATATTAAATCAACCAGCTTAACTCCACTGCAAACAAAGATTAGTAGCTTAAAGCAAACAAGAAGATTGTAAATATTGGGCTAAAGACAATATGTAAGTCATTGGTGACAAAATCACTAACGATCCAAATTCACCAACAAACTGGGCTCTACAAACAAAAACTAAAATTCGACACCGCATCCCAGTATCACGTATCCATCGCTATATCAGAACGATGAATGTCCAATAAAGTGGCAGTTTGCTGGCAATGGACGATCCATCACAGCGGCGCATCGCTCGCTGCTCATATTAGAGTCGTGTTGGGTAACAGCATTAACCGCAAATGTATTTTCATATATGAAATGAGCTGTGAAAATAGTTTGAAGAGAAGTTCAGAGTTTGTTACACTATTTGTACTGCATCACTCTCGACAAACCTACTTATAGTGAACGGAGTTTCATGTACCATGTTGGCACTAATTGTTACTTTGGTTCACATCTCAGATTAAGCTTGAAAAATTAAACTAGGTATCTCGCCATGAATACAAACAAACACTTTTGAGTTAGTGCTCTATCACAGACTTTGAATAATTCTGAAGAGTCATTACTTATTGTTTGGAATTTTGAATATTTATGAGTATAATATTATTGATTTTGATAACAATGTATCTATTTAAAGTAATGCTCAGAATCAGAATCAGAAATCGTTTATTTGTCAAACATAGGTACATTATAAAGATCTTAAAAATAATATTGAGTGCGCTATGCTTTGTCAACAATGACATACAAATAAGTTATTAAGAATTAATTAATTATAAAGAAAATATATTATATTTAATTAAAAATTGGTAAATTAAATAAGTTAAATTGTTAAAAAATTAAATTAAGGTAATTACATTTTTGCAGTTCCGGTTAATTAAAATTGTCATTTAGAAACTCGTCTAATGTGTAATAGCATTTTTTAAGCAGCAGCTGGTGTAGGATAGTTTTGAATTTCTGTACTGGCATACATTTAACTGCGTCAGGTACTTTGTTATAAACTCGAGGAGCAATACCAAAGAAACTCTAGAGGTTATTATTCAGATATACCAAGACAAAAGGCAAGAATATAACAGGGAAATTAATAAGTTTAGACATATTCCAATGGACACCAATCTAATAACTATTATACAATATACTACATAATATTAACACAAATATAGTTTGCCTAATAATGTTTCCTATTAGATAATAACCACCTCACGAGAGAGGGCAACCATTCAAAGTGTCCTAATTCTAATAGATGGTAATATAATTTGTAATATTGAATAATTCAAACGTTGGATGGTAGGATTGGTGACGGGCCGACGACGCGCTTATTAAGCAGCGGCCGACGACACCGCTCCACACAATTATTTAATTATTTTAATTGATTACTTTCTGCCACAATTCACTCTGAAGGGCTATTTTGATGGAACCCTATCTTGAGCCAATTAACAGCAGCTATGAAGATTAAAACCAATTGAAATATTTGACTTGGCCGAAACAAGTTACAAAGCTTTATGATTTTGCTTTTCATCTTCAAATAATTGAAAATTTATTTAATATAGTCTTAAGTCTTTTAAACTTACTTAATAATGATAATATGTTTTTTTAATACAACGTTTAAAATAATTAAGAAGAGAGTAAAATAAAGTCACCACCGGTAAAAGTTTGAAATTAATTTGGTATTATTTGAAACAAAATCTGTTCAATCCTTTGTTTGCATCTGGCACAACAAATACTTACAACACACAATGAAACAAGATATTTTCTAATTTGAAAATACACAGAAATGTCGTCATTGGGGAGAAACATTCAATAAAAGGATTTGATGATATCATACCCTTCTGTTATCTGGAACGCTATTTATTCACCCTCCGATCGTGCACCACACTACAAACCAGTAACGTTTATCTCACTATAATGGACTCACTGGCACCCGGGAACAAGATTTATTTTGGACACAATTTACCAACCTCAAAGGAAACTTTAGATAAAAGCACTGTACAAAGTCGCTACAGCCGAGTTTATTCTATGAAAGCCAGCGTCAGCTAAATCTCGGACCGTTGATGATAAAAGCGCGGTACCAGGAAATCATAATTCCACGGAAGATAAACTGCGGCCGAATCGAACTGTTTACAAAAGCGACAGCCGAGTACAGTAAGGGAGCGATGCTTGTGGTGACATCAAACCGAACTGATGGCAGGCGTCTCTCGAAACTACTAGGAACACATAAATAATTTGATCTGCGAAGAAACTTGACTGATATCGAGTTTGACGAAGAGGGCGGGCCAAGCGAGCTTATATAGCAGAAGTAAGACGAGATAGAGGCAAAACAACAAACATAACTTTATCCGGGTTTTCGGCGTGGCGTTAAATCGCGTCATAAAATAGTGAAGGTTTATATAACGCAGCGGGATTGGCTTATCTGGTCCCTGGGGAGCGATCTGCGATCGAGACGACAGGCCCTGCTAAATGTGCTCCGCGCTTATGTCGCTGGCAGATTATTCATGACGTGGAGCTGAGAATGTGACGTAGAGTACCGACCACGTACCACCAGTTACTGCTAATAGCGCACACCTATTAAAACCGTAATGAGTTTGTATAAAGTAACGAGTTCTGTATTTACGGTCGATGGGTTAATGTAAATTTTACGCTGAAATAAGGATCTGAAGATTAAGAGCCGGATCGTAATGCTGTTTTTATGTGGTTTGGCTTTTTAGTGTAATTTTCTAATAATTTATTATTGAACTATATTCATTGCGTAATGCACCGGGAGTAATGAATGTCTCTTGGGTACCACATTGTTAACCAACGCGTCAAGACTACTTGAGCTGTCTTACAGGACATAGGTGAATGAAGGGACTTTTGTAGATACAGCTGTAGTATTTGAGGACATACTAGAAGGTATTAGAAAGAAACTTCCTTAAGATCATGTTAAGTATTGGTTGTCCAATAAAATTACTTCTTTTTTTTCGTTTTTTCTTTTGATTTGTTCTCTTTTATATTTTATTTCCCAGATTCTTCTTCTACCTATCGTTTTCTCTGCTTATTGTTAGATTCCACTTCGCGGTGCACTCGTTAGCAAACGAAGGCTATATCATCTTCTTTTATCCGAGATACAATACGTCGAGATTTCGGATTATTTAAAGTTTTATATGTTCAATGGTTTTATTATAATTATGTTAAGCGACTTTTATGAAGATCATCACAAAAGCACTCTGTAATATGTGCTAAGTGTAGTTCTCAGTAACAGAGTCGATTAACACACTACGTTAATTATACAATTTCTGACATTTACGTGAATATTATACTTTGCAATGATTCCACGCGGTCAGTTCACCTCGGAGTCCTCTGACCACGAACGCTGGAATTATACGAATGTTGGAAAATGTTACAATTCAAAAGTAAATAGAATTCTCTTTTTGAAAATTATTTTCATTTTCACACGTTTTCTTAAGTTTTAGCGTTGCAATTATGTTTACACAACTTACTTAATCAACGCTTTTAGTTTACAAGAAAGTTTTGTTTAGCTTAGTTAGTCACTTTACTAAACTAAATAAGTAATATTGCTTGTTAACTTAACGAATATATGTTAGGTAATGAAATTAGTCTTGCTAAGTTTTAAAAACTTTTACTATATTTGCCTCACGCATCAAGTGATCATTATTAATTCAGTACATTAAGTTACTAGTGTGTGTGTGTGTGTGTAAGATTTCATAAAATGTGTGTATGTTCACACACTACGCTATGTTTTTGTTTGTTTAATCTGTCTTCAATTAAAAGTACTTAAACGGAATTAGATTAAGCACCTTAAATACAATGACTGCTTTATAATATTCTTTGTCTATTATAATCTCAGATTACGAACAAAATTTCAAGGAAGACTCGGAGGCTAAAGCTTTTGCCTTTCATAATTATCCAGCAACAATCTATTCATTAAACGATTCCCTGAATGCTCGTCAGCTGGCTCTATTAACCGCTTATTCAAATTATTGTCTAATTAATTGTCGTTTGCAACAGCTCGTCTTAAACGGTGTGTTACTATTATGTTGTTTGTTGGATCGATTCAATGTTTTATTAGTTTTCTTGTTGTTGTTATAAAAAGTTATTTATTTACTGTGCCTTATGTTGTACGTCGTTTTGCTTTTGAACTTAGATTAAATTGCAATATTTTCGGATTCTGATTGCCGATTGATTTCAAAATCAGAATATCGTTTATTGAAACCAGACTAAAAATCTATTTGGTACTTTTTGAACGTTGAACAATAATAAATATCCGTCTTTCATCGGTTCCTAGTGTTTAAGCTGAGAAGAAGAAGCGGAAGAAATTTGAAGACAAATAGTTACCTATACTATATTATATAGTTAGTTAGATACCTATATGTATATCATAGAGACTTTCTATTGAAAATTATAAAAGGGTCCTGCCAAGCTTTTAAGTGTGGTGTGGCTGAAAGTGACGGGGCCCAATTGTTAAGTGTCGGTCCGATAAATTGTATTGGTCCTTCGTGACGGAGCCTCGGACTGCGCATTACGTCGGTTATTCGAAGCCAATTCGAGTCCGCATATTAGTTTATCGCGTCCCCTCGAAAGGGCTAATCCCATTCAACCCTCGGTAAAGCGATTCCATCGCCTTGCCTCAAACGCCCCCTGAATGGCCTCAACCTGCAATAACGTTACAACTATTCCTCGGTCGCTCTCGACCTATTCAAACTGTACTATTCAGTCGGATTAAAAATGGAATCTCTTTGCCCAGTTTGTGGCGCCTTCGCTTGCTTATTATTTCTTTTTAGTTTCGCGTATTCAAAGCTCTTTCGGTTGAGCGGCTCCGGATTGGATCGTCGCTCTGCGCCTAAGTTTTTAATAAATGAAATCTTTCTCGGCGACATTCTATTCAAACTTTGTTTTAATAACGTCGTCGTCTTTGTTCGCTCGGAGCGATCGTTTCCGTCATTATTTAAACAAATACGAGGCTCAACATTCGGAAGGCGAGTATCGGTTCTTCCGAGACGTCTGCCGAGTTATATGAGTAATTACGACGTTAATCAAATAGAGTGGCTTCTCTCGGAGATTGAATGTTTTATTCAGAGGCCGGCGTTATCTGTGCCGAGTGCTCGGCGGCTAATGTTCGCTTTAAACCGCTCATAAAGTTTTACGCGGGTGTAGCGCGGTGGCGACGCGGCGCGGCATGGTGCGGTGCGGCCAGCACTCGACACAGTTGCGGCGCGGCACTTAATTAATGCAGCGGCCGCGAGCCGGCATCTGCCGCGCTGAGCCGACGCCGCGCCATGCAAATCTGCGGCCGTCAACACTACAACGTCTTGGTGGTTTTGTTTTAATTCAGTTATCGCTCACCGAGAGCTTTATGAATAAAGTGACGAACATTAAAAGTTTACGACAGAACTACACTTTAAATACAATTTAAACTATAAACTTTTCAGTCATTAAGTCTACTTAAAGTTTTAAGCTCCCGCAGAGTTGTTTTAGTACCTAGTGAAAGCGGCGGCTGACGGAGGCTTTGCTGGAGTTCCGGTGGCCTCGATCCGCTCCGAGATGCAAGATAACTCGCGTCACTCAGATGACGGATAGTAGCCTAGAAACGCTTTGTGCGACAATCCTCGTCACCACTTGAAACGATTCACTCGGCTCAGATCGAGCGGCAGATAAATCAAAAGTTTGTCAACTTGAACAAGTCACAGAGATCCGATCGGCGACTGTGCATTTAAGTCGCGAAACAACACTGAAACTTACTGTAGGTACAGAAATCCGTCGCGACAAATCGCATGCGTTTCAGCGCGTGCGGTGTCGCGCGATCATCGCGCCACAGTTGCGGAAGCGGGCGTCCACATAGAGCACTCACTGCGGTCACAGGGCACGATCACGCGCGAGTTTGCGGGGTTCGCGGGGCAGGCGGGGGGCGCATCGCGCGACACACGTGCGGCGGACGCGGGCGGCCCGGGACACTGCCGGCGCCGCGGCAGCGCGCGCACCCCGCGCCCCCCGCACCCCCTGCCGAGCCCCGCTGCGCGCGCACCGCCCAACGATCGCCGAGCGCGTCCGATCAGCCCCCGAACCCCCGACGATTTTTACATCTGCACTGTTGTGACATTGAAATTCAATTTTCGATTGAGCGGCCTTCGACGTGGCGGCGCGAGCCTCGAATGAGTTCCGGAATCGTGTTCCGGTTTCGTATTTGAATAACGAGAATCGGAATTTTTGTCAGGGGCACGAAAATTACTCGATTCGACGAGGGTTTCCTTTGTTGAACTCCGATAATTATTTTGGAAATTTATTGATATGCCACCGATTCTACGATAACGATTATTGATAAATGTTGAAACAGAATTGAATTCAGAACAGTCTACTCCCTGCGCGTTTCGAGAATAAATTATACAGTTTACTGTACTGATAGAGAATAACTTATCAAAAACGGAGTTTTCTAGAGACTAGCAAAAAAAAAAAAGAAAATAGATCTTTCGCGTAGCATAAACTTATAAAGATTTCAATAAACAATATCTTTTATTTTATTGACGAAGTTTGAAATACGAAACTAAATATATCGCCCGAAGCGGTCGTGCTACATGTGCGAAAAAAGTTGCAACTTGTCGTAGCGGCAGCGTAGCGGCGATGTAGCGGCGTAGCTGTGTGTGGACGCCCGCTAATCCGTAGCGCGTAGCTCTGCGGTACTTTACAAATGGCTACGCTTCGGAATTTAATTTCGCGCATTTCTTTTACGCTATTGGATATTGTAAGGATTTGCGGTTTTCATATATCCGCTGACGACGCACGGAGACGTAATTTTTTTCGTGCAGTTTGTTCGAAAAGTTCGAGTAATGTGAGTTGTGGGTCCTAGGGCGAGGGGGGAGGGCCGCTCGAGAGGGGGGACTGCCAGTACTCGAGTGCTTTTCAATTCAACTCTATTGTTACGTAATTGCGGGTACAATGAAAACCATAATATATTTCAGCTCTCTGTTATTTTTACTTTTCGAGTCGAGATCTCGATAAATATAAACGTAGTGTAACAATGAACAATTACTTTCAACTTTAATTTATGAATTGTTTCTGATTATCGTTTCATTTGGTGTTTTGTTTGTTGAAACAATAACGGTTACCTGTTCACTGATACTTTCAATTAAAACAGTAATTACTCACTTTGTTTATTTATTAACATATACACAGGTAATAATTTAAATGGAAACCGGCAATCATAACGATGCAAAGATAATTCACGAAATATCAATAGTTGCGGAGATCAGATCAAGTTGCGATTGCGAGGCGGCAAACAAGAAAGTTCGCTCCGCTCGCTTCGCTCCGAGCAAAGCGAATCTACAACACTCGCGAGATACGTACGTGGAAATAACTTATGGATCTCAAACGTACATTACGTACTCCGGTCCCAACTCGTTCGATAATATAATTTGTATATTTCCGATAAGATACCATCTTTTTTAGGATAAATATTCCTTTATCGAACAAAAGATGGGATGTGACGGCGGGGTTTTATCTTATTCTGATTCTCATGTTAATTTAGATATGATTTAATATTGCTTTGGAAATGTTTCATATTTTCTCTGACTGATTGAGGAATGAGGAAATATACTATAGGAAATAGCTTTCAAAAATATAGTATTGATGTCATCAGGTCGTACAAGTCATCAAAGTCAAATGTAAAGACAAGGTAATGTGGTGCATCAACTAAATGAGTCATGTAAAATCAAAGATGGCAATCTCACTGTTAGCAACTTTTGAGCAAACAAAAAAATTAAAAATTTAACAACTCTGCCTTAATGGAAGATTGCTGTCTTTGGACTAAAGGACTTGTCACACTGGATGCGTTCTGCGTCCTTCTGTCCGGTCAAATCGAACGCAGCCCACATCCTAGTTCCTATGTGAACTTCATGGTCAGGGCAACCGGTCAGCGATCCGAGCACGGCATCCGGTCAGCGATCCGGGCACGGTCAGCGATCTGACAGGCAGGGCAAACAGCGGCCATTTTATATTTGATTGCATGTCGCCCGTCGCCCGCTGCCCACCTGCCCGCAACCGGGCAGCCCGTCCGCTACCTTCCCAACCCCGACCGCCTGACCGTTGCGTTCCCTACGTCCTTTGCTTGTGCTCGCATAGTCAGATCGTATTTATATAAAATATATATAAAACGCAAATGATGTTCACATAGGATGCGGGCTGCGTTCGATTTGACCGGACCGTAGGACACAGAACGCATTCTGTGTGACAAGTCCTTAAATCGAGATTCTGTATCGATTTAGCAAAGAATGTGGCCATGTTTGGTTATGATAATATGTCAAACAAGCAGTTTATTTTGAATATTTTTGAATTTTCTACATCGTTAACTCAAAAGTGCGATTGCCACCTTGTCCGACTCACATATTATACCAATAACCACTATTCATTTATTTATTTTACTTTAACTTAAACGGTATAAGACTAATTACAATAATTAAAGAGAGGAAGAAAAAGATAAATAGAAGTAGGTCCATACAATACAATGGAAAGAAAAAAGGTATTAAAAAAAATGTATACAGTGTGTCCGGTTATGGACTAGCGATATTCTAGGTACCTACTTATATAACAACTATTCTAGTACACAAATACACTACACACTGGGGTCCAATTCACTTCCATTTTTTTGTTGAGAAATTCCGTACGTGTGTACAAAAAAAAGTCATATTTCTGAAAGTTTTGGTCCTACTGAGATAAAAGTTAGCTTATTCAGAGGGCAACAATATTGTCTATCGTTTACATTCCAATACAATGGGTTCACATTTTAATAACTTTATACTCTTAACCACCGGAATTATAGACACAATAGATAAGACAATTAAGTGTCGTCCTGGGACGACGGGCGGTACGCAACTGGTTAAGATAGAGCATATCTCAACAAAAAAGCAAAATGGCTGCCAAATAGCGGGGAAGTGGATTGGACCCTAGTGTGTAGCGTATTTGTGTACTAGAATAGTTGCTATATAAGTACCTAGAATATCGCTAGTCCAAAATCGGACACATTGTATAGCAAATAGACACCTTTCATAAATCCCTCAAAATGCTTCTGACAGTATACTCTTCCACTCATTCGCAAACAGACCACAATTTGGACACACATTTTACTTACGCACTTACAGTTATACTAGACTAGCTTTTGCCCGCAGCTTCGCTTGCGTGAAATTTTGAACCCGTTCAGTGTCGATTTTCCATACAAACTTTCATCCCCTATTTCACCCCCTTAGGGGTAGAATTCCCAAAAATCCTTTCTTAGCGGACGTCTACTAACTATAAACTACCTCCCTGCCAACATCTTCATACGTCAAGCGGTTTTCGATATTTCGTGATGAGTGAGTGAGTGAGTGACCTTTCGCTTTTATATATTTAGATTTAGATAACATTTGATAATAAAATCGTATGTAATATAAAACAAATAAAAAGAGCATTCAAAACATTCATGATGCATTTCTGTCGCAGTACTCCAGACATTCCAACAAAATCACCCTCTATTCATCCACAAACACATCACAATTCTGTCTGGCGTCCAGGAGGACATTGAGCGCGTTGAGACTTCGTGGCATGGGCGATCGTGAACGAGCTACAGTATCACCATGTCGTCACAGTCCCATAAAAACCAATATTTTGTGACTAACCCATACTTTTCCACCCGTTGTAACTCTTGTTAGCCAGAGTCTACAATGGCTTCCAACCAGAAAATCGCCGAAACTACTCGTATAAGATTCGGCGGGTCTCAGGGAAATGATTAAACTGTATCGGAACCTGGAATGAAATTAATCAGAATAGAAATTAGGAGGACTAGGAAGAATATTAGTTTCTAATTCCGTCCATGTCTTTCTTCTTCCATCGAAGGAGGAGGAGGAGCTCGTGGCTAAATAATTACAGCCGCATAGACCGATCTTCCGGGTTAAGCCACGCTTGCCGAGGTTGGTCAGTGGATGGGTGACCATTTACCATAGCGAGTTTCCTCCGTGCCTCGGAAAGCACGTAAAGCCGTTGGTCCCGGCTGTCATTTGTAGATCTTTGACAGTCGTTACTGTTGGTCAGAAGCCAGAAAGTCTGACAACCAGTCTTACCAAGAGTATCGTATTACCCAGTTACTGGGTTGTGTAGGTCTGATAGGCAGTCGCTCCATGTAAAATACTGATATTCAGCTGCATCCGGTTCGACTGGAAGCCGACCCCAACATAGTTGGGAAAAGGCTAGACAGATGATGATGATCTTTCTTCTTCCATCGTGTCAGCACGAGCTATACAAGAATAGCTCATGCCGTGGTGAAAAGATTAGCCAGTCAGCAAGGTTGGTAGCGAGGCTGACTGCCCAGGGTGTGCTGGACGTACTGAAGTATCGTCACTCGTGGAGGCTCTTTTCATGCACCCCGCCCCCTCCATATCAAGCGAGAGACAGAAAAGAACAATAGACCGTAGACACAGAAATAGATGTTTACAGCTGGGATAGGCCGCTGCCTAACAGAACGATTCACACTAAGAATGTAAATAAGATTGGAAAGTTTGTGAAGATATTTAGATGTTTGTTACTCAATTACGAGTATGCATAAGCGGCTGATTAGATTTGGATTAAAGGCACACAAATAGACCACATCCTGGATTAACACATCTTTTTATCCGAATACATGAAGCAGTTCCCCTAGAATGTGAGTCAAACTGTGAGTTATATAGCAATAGCTAGGGAATAGCAATACTTATACCCGGAACATTAGTCGTCCAATGGCTAGGATGAGGTAATGACACAAAGACATTGCTGGATGTAACTGTTTTAATAAACCACTGGTGATGGTCTAGTGGTTGGAAACGCGGCCGGTAAAATGTTATTACGTTATTCTATTAGAGAATTTTCAGTAGCATCCTATGGTTTGTACCCGGAGAATGGCAAAAGAGTGGCCTCCATTACATGGAAATTATTACAGCCATCGGCAAAATGTAATTATACAGGTTGTTAAAAAATCAACTCGAAGAATTTTATGGGGTTACTCGGTATCGTAAATTCAACAACTTTTATTTTTTTATTTTATTTTATTTGTTTGGGACAAAAAACAGTTACACGTTACATAATTATAACAAAGGTGTTAAAAGATGAAAATTGCCAAACATGTAACCCACACTATTGTCCACGAGTTAAAAAAGAAAGAAAGGATATGTGACATGACGGACGTGCCCGTATTGCACATCATGTTTGTTATTATGTTTTTATATCTTCTCAATGTGTCACCCCTTAGATGATTGTACCGATACTCGAGCTCGTTGTGAGGAACTTTGGCACAATAATTTCAAGGGTTTTCAGAGAGAAAAGACAACTTTTCGAAATTCGCGTATTTTTTTTATAACTTTCCATACAAATCAAAAAGAAAAAAAAATGATTTGTATGGACAGGCATAAAAAAATTCGTGAATTTCGAAAAGTTGTTGAATTTCCGATACCGAGTAACCCCACAAAATTCTTAAGAGTCGTATTTTTAACACCTTATATAACCGTACACCTCTGTTGAACCCTTCGGAGAACGAGTACGTCTTCTTCTTCAGTCCAAACTTTAATGAGTACCTAGAACGAAGTCTCTAAAGCACAAACTGATAACAACAATAATGATAAATACAAAAACAGCAAGTACGTACTGAAGCAAAACTTTAGGATCATATTACGATTTTCTTTGAACCATGACCGCATTTTAACGGAAAAATACGAGACGAGAGCGACCACCGGCATTATGTCAGAAGTATTTCATAGAAATCCGAACACTGCAAAAAACTCTGTTCCGCTTCCACCCCACGGTTCACGTTTTCTTGTCCGAACCTATTGTGTATTTAGTTGCATTTTTACGTTTTATCTACTCATCTGAATCTGAACTTGTTGCGATGTTTCAGAGGTATAATCACACCGATAGTACTATTCTGTGCCGATAGGCCTCTAGTTCACGGCACGGTTAACCGTACGGCGTATTAGCCGCGCCGTAGAAAATTCGTGTGAGCTTGTACACGACACGGGAAACCATCAGCCGAAACTGATTTATATCCATTTTGTAACACAAAATCATCGTTGGAAAGCTTCTGAACGACACGTTTGGTGCAGTGGCTAAGCGATTGGCTTCTGCGCCACGGGTCGTGGGTTCGATTCCCACACGGAACAAAAATTTGTATGGCCTACAGATAGTTGTTTCGGGTCTGGGAGTTTGTTTGTGAGATTTGTGTCTGTAAACGCACCCACGATACAAGAGAAATCTTAGTGTGGGGATCCGTTTTAAAAAAAAAAAAAAAATGCTCTCATGCATTAATTGCCCGTCGCGAAAACGTCCGGTGCCGTTACTAAACTCTCATAGACTGTCATACAACACTAATGTAAATCAAACCGTGCGCAAAACAGGAGTAGCCACGGTTGGGCCGCCGTGTCTTCTATAGTAGCGTCCATACAACACTGATGACCGTGCCTACACACGGTTAATTAACCGTAGGTTTTTACGGCGAAAAAACGTGTGTGAACAAGAGGCCTTATAGTCGTAGTATAATTATAGTGGTATAATTTAGTGGGGTGCATGAAATGAGCCTCCACGAGTGATGATACTTCAGTACGTCCGGCGCACCCTGGGCAGTCAGCCCCGCTACCAACCTTGCTGACTTTCTAATCTTTTCACCATGGTATGAGCTATTCTTGTATAGCTCATGCTGACACGAGAGAAGAAGAAAAAGAAGATAGTATAATTTAGCGTAATCACACGGGCCTCTTCTCAGAATGAGAAGGGTTTAGGGGTCCACAACGCTGGTGCAGGTTGGCCGATTACACACACCACAGAGAACGTTTTTTTGGAGCCCTCTTAGATTCGAAGATTTTCTTTCGATGTTTTCAAAAAGTCTGAGGTGCAGGCCGGGTTTGAATTCCGACCTTTCCGCACGGAAAGTAAGTATACAAACACTAGGCCATCATTGTTAAAATAAATAAATATCACACTTTAAGGCTCAATTTACACAGCCGCGGAATGGAATGGAAGCGACGAAATTGTACATAGCATAATTAACCTTATGTCAATTGTATAAAGTACAAACTAAATACGAGCCAAAAAAGCGTCTTTCGGGGAATCCTCGCGACCTTTTTTGGTTCGTATTTAGTTTGTACTTTATACAATTGACATAAAGTTCATTAGGCTATGTACAATTTCGTCGCTTCCATTCCATTCCGCGGCGGTGTAAATTGAGGCTTATTTAAAAATATTCATAATACTAGCTGACCAGGCAAACTTCGTACCGCCATTTTTTTGTGAACATTTTCGAATATACTGTTTGTCAATATATTGATGATCTCCCACAGTCTTCTGTCTCATTCACTCACTCACTTTATATATCATGAGATTTAAAAAAAAGAGATACATTAAAAAAAAAAAACTTTTTTTCTAACCTTGTCCTGAAAATATAGAACACACTAAAAAAAATAATTATCCAATTTGGTGCAGTCGTTCGGAAGTTATCCGCGTACATACATTTCGGCGATTCATTTTTATTTATATGTATAGATTTTTTTTCATCGTACTTTACAATAACGATGCGATTGATATTAATTAAAGAGCGTCCATAGCTGAAAATTTTGTTGTATCGTTACTTCTCCACAACAAAATTGTGTAGTGACACAAAGTTTTACTATCTGTTAGCAGTTGTCTTCAAGATATTGCAATTTTGAAGGCCTGGTTCAATCAGCCGCTTGAAGAGTTATGTGTCGTGACACGTGACCTTTATACCGCGGAAGCTCCAGCAGTACCGTTAGTTAGAGGCGCCTCGTTCACAAGATTGATAATCGAAAGCCGAGCTATTTGGGAAACTTCCAGCTAGTTAGAAATGCGATTAAAACAGTTTTTTTATAAAAGGTCAAATATATATTTTCTCAAAAATTGTTGTGGTGTTGTTTTGAAAGAAAGAAAGATTTATTTGCACAGAATACAGGTGGTACCAGATATTACAATGGTGGATAGTTCAAACTATATTCTGCCTGTATTAGGCATACAAATATTTATAATTATATTATGTAAAACAATTAAAATGCTATTACGTATTATTTAATCTTTTATTTTTACATGAAAATTTTTTATTTTAAATTTTTCAAAAATTCTTCGTCCCTTCTTTAGTTACGAATTCAGAAAATGGAGCTTCTAATTCGTGACCCCAAACAAGATTTAACTTTTATTTTTGAACAGCTATTCTCTTAAACTATTGAATTTTGGGGAAAGTGGTAGAACAAAAGTTACTCATTATTATGGGTACTTTAACACCTTTTCGGATTAGTACCCCCTTTTTAACTAACCTTGTAAAATGAAGCAGTTTTTTTTTACATTTTCAGGTACATTTGATTGATGAGTATAATCAAACGAGAGCTGAGTTGTACAGAGTTCATTTATAAGAAGATTTCGTTATTAATTCAATGGAATGATCTAATATTGACGGAGTAACGGTGTGACGTCAGTTACCCAACAATAACACTAACTTATTTAAACTTTGGCAAATTCTATTAAAAACTTAGCTCCAGGCAGAAGCGAATTCCTTTCGGCTTAAATAAATTTCGAAAGGGAATAAAATAAACATGGGCCCGTCCATCACGTAGGATTAGTCGGCGTCGGCCGCGTCGGCCGGAGATTAGCGAATGAAAACGTTGCCGTAACCATCGCCGTGCTGATTTTTTATTGAGTGAAGCGAACGCCTCCTTGCCTCGCGATACCCCCCTCAGCACCACCTCCACTCCCCCGCGGACGCCTCGGCCCCCCGGGATGGACTCGCGGAATACTTTAAAAAACAATCCGACTACAATTGGAACTTTGAACAAGTTGGAGCTCCGAGGAAATCAAGACTTGGTAACTTTTTGTTTTATTGGTCAATTTGTTTCGGAAATATTAAACGTTGTTCTATCCGTCGTTCATTACGGCGTGTCTCGGACGGTTTTATTGCCGCCGTCTGATTACAATAAGACTCGTTCCTCTTTTGTTCAACAACACTCGCTCCTTGTCTCGTTCCGTTCCAAACTTTCTGATGTATTTTAACCCGAATTGGAATTGCACTCTAGTTAAATTGTCGCAAGAACACACACATATTGTAAAGTTTGTTGAATCCATTTAAGAATCTGCATGAAGGCAATTGGAATGGAATTGCAATACGAGCAGTTGTATAATCTAGAATTTCACCTTATTTCTTCAATCGACATTGCCAACTAGGATTTATATCAATTATTAGCAGCACCTTCATACAACTCGTTCTATTCATTTCGCTTCGCTTTGTCGCATAGCAAATGCGCGGTGCACCGAGACGAGCTGAAAATCTTAATTGGCAGACTTAATTTAATATTATCCAGGCAATTGTTAAGAACGTCAGCGGCACACAAAGCCTGCAGCCCTCCATTTAAGCAAATAGACCGCCCATATGAATGAGTAAACGCTGAACCAATTACTCAAAGACCGCGGCAACTTAAATTAACTGGATAGGGGGAGCCGTGAGGCGGTGTCAGCCGGTTCGAACTGGATTGCGTTGAATGGAACTGGGTGAAACTGGTGCGAGTGCCGTAGGCAGAGCCGACAAGTTGGGAACAATCGTGACAGCGCCAAGTGACGCTCAAACCGAGCGGCTAGTAGTGCCGCCGACCTCTGCGGGCTGCGGCTCCGAATTATAAGCACAGAGTTTACAGATAAACCTGAGGGCTCGTTGACGTAATCCGCCTTATTACAAAACGTGGTTTAAACCAAGACTAAGGAAAACCGAGGTTTAAAATATACCTTTCTTATGTCATATAACAAAAAGAGACGGGGCTATTTTAAAACCTAGGTTTTTCTTAGACCATTTTTTGTAATAAGGGGGAATAAGTTTAGCGTCGCAGGGTTAAACACCGACGCTAACGTCCGTGTTTGCGTTTACTGGCAATATTACTGCAGACTCACGTTCTTTATTATTATTTTAAAACGTCGAACGAATTATTTGTTACGTCTCCGAGTATTAAGTTAAATTTTGTTACCAATGTTGTACGATATTTTAATAAAAGTTGTGATTCTAATGAAGATTTAAACTTTGATTATGAAATGGGATTGCTCTGTATAAACTCGCTAGGGCCGGCAGAGTAAAATAAGTTAAAAAAGCGTACAGTCCGGTCACTGATCTCCACAGATGTAATAATAAAAAGACAGATTAAATTCCAATTTCCATATTCCGACGAGATAACTCGACTCTATGAATATTCATGGGGTTTATTGGAATAAGTCACTAAAATAACTTTTATGTAGCTCGCGCAACGGCTATAAAAAACAATATTTTAATTTTCTAAACATAGAAACAATGCGCGGCTCTGATCCCAGTGCACGGAACTCCAGCTACGTAACTTGTATTGATTTTTTGGCATAACGTATTTGTATTTCTAAAAAAAACAACCATTAATCGGATTTAACAAGTCACAACTTTGTTTATCAGTCCAGTTTTTCGGCGAGATGTGGTACTCGTGTTTTTTTCTGATTTCTACTGAGTATTAAAATTAATATCATAATCAAAGCACAAAACCCTTAATTACGTTGTATATCCTCATTCTCAACATCACCATTAAATATAATACTTTGTTACCTACTAATATAACCAAAATCACGCCCCGTTATAACAAAGGAGTCAGTGAACAGTTTATTTGAAAAGCAATTTAAAAGAAGTTTCAATGCAACAAACCTTTTTATTACTTACATCATAACTCTTTTATTAAAACTTAAAAATATTATTAGCATTACACGTCAGCTCAGAAAAAACGAACAACACATCATCACAGTTGAGTCAAAACCACACTATTATCGACACTGTATTTCTCAGTTAATAGGTTATTACTGGCCACCTGTGCCGTAACGTATCGAGGTTATTAACAACGTGTCGCACAGTATTGTTTGTTGTATGAACTGCTAATGAGCGGCGAGCGCGTCGCTAAAGAGTCGACACTCGTATGAGTGACCAACTTAGTTTGGTCTAACACTGTTTATTGGGACTTTATTGTTTTGGTATAAACTTATATTGGGAAGATTTTTTTTCGTCTGTTTCATTAAATATAAGCCATCGAAGATGATGACAGTTAGCGTAAGTGAATGGAGGCTAAAACGATGTTTCCGGCCGTGGTTTTATCCATGGTCGGGAGCGAGAATGCGTGGGAAGCCGTCGCTTCCTTCTGCGAGGAGGTGATGGTGACCGAAGAGGAAGCGGAGAGGGAGAGAGAGGCAGCTGCCACTCTCCCTTCCCGCGCCAGACGCACCGAGTGCCGGAGGGCGCGCGACGATCTCCGGCCACACTAGTGTGTGGCCTGCGGGCGGCGGTTTAGGGAAACCGTCGCCCGACCAGTAACAAGCCCGAGAAGGCGGACGTGGGGCAAGGCTCCACAGAGGAAGAGGTCTGCTAGGGGCTGACGGACCGAGGCCTGCCGGGGTCACGGTGCATGCAGTTGCGAATCCCGCGACCCCGGCCAAGGGTCAGGAGATGCCACACCGTAGGTTTTTAGTCGGTAAGAGTCCGGCATACCCCTTTGCCTTCCCCGGGCGAAGGGCATCTAAGAGGATTTCCCCAAAAAAAAACCTGAAACTATGTCCTGAACTAGCTGAGGAGTAGTATCACGCAAACATAGTTTTACGAAAAACGCCGCTTTTACCTTTTATTCAATGTAAGACTTTTCTGAGATACACAACACCTGATTTAAAAGCGCAACGCGATAGCCACGTAATACAAATGCTTTAGTAATACAATATGACATATTAGATACATTGCTATAGATAAATGTCCTCATAATATCGATATCAAACCATCAGCGTCGCAGCTTGGTTTGAAGATATAAATATCAGTTTTCCGCTTATTCTCGTATTTCCTCGAAGTTGAATATCAAAGGCGTGCATTGTGCATTGATTTAAAGAGAACATTTTAAAATTAGAAGATTTTATTCGTATCTCGATCGAAATATTTAGTGCTCGTATTTAATAACAGATTGTTAGAAAAGCCTTTAGTTTACTAATAATAGAAAACTTTTCGTAAACAATAACTCCAACCCTTTTGTATAACTGTCCATTGTCGGCGGCCAGACTGAAGGATAATTTGGACAATTTCAAGCCTTCACTGCAGGGACTAGGTAGATAGACTGCTTGTAAACTTGGAGTTAGTGGAACTCATAAAGCTTTGAAGGAATTGTATTTGTTTGGTCTAAAATCTGGTGTTTCTAAGAAGTCTGAATTATTATTTGAGGTTTAACGAGCCCTTGGTGATTTGGCTGGAATTTTAATGATGGACAAAATATTTGTTAAAGGCCCAAGTCATTTAAGTAATGATCGAAATTCTGATTTAATTCATGGTGTATCGACGGGTCCTACGTATACTGGTATAAGTGCAAAAACCCAACTTTACAGAAGAGCAGTTTAAAAGTTCGAAAACTTTTAAATTTGACATAAATCAATAGAAGTATTTGAAATTTTGGAAAGGACCATACCACACCATTTGAAAATTTCAAATATTTCTTTTGATTTACGTCAAATTTAAAATCTGTAGAATCTTTATACCACTCTCCTGAAAAGTTGGGGTTTTGCACTTGTACTAGTGTACAAAGGACCCGTCGGTATGTTGAAAAACTGAATTTCTTATGGAAAGATGATAGATATTATTATAATATACATAGGTAGTAGAAATATCTTTTATAATAATGTTGGTCCTGAGACACTAACTAAATTACAATCGCAACTTCTTTTCGTAAAAAATAATAAAGACAGACAGGACCACAATGAAATATTTCAGTAAAGCCTCGGTATCTAGTTAAAAAATGTCTTCGTTACATTTTGATTAAACATGTCCAATGTAAACTTTTATTTGTGAGTTATTACATTATTTTGTGACTTGCTTTATCTTGAGATTGACTTTACTTGCAGTTTTAGTACGTTTATTTCTTTCAACTAATCAATATGATTACTGTTTCATTTATACAGTCAATTTGTAGATATTATAAAAATACGGATTCGGGTCTAGTCGCGTAGAAACTAAAAAGGCACTCAATACCCTTTTTATCCCGACGTTTCTGCCGATTTACACCAGCCGTGGTCACGGGTAGACTGAAGTTGCGGAGCAGTTGTCATCTTCGTGAAGCTAGGGTATTTTCATCTACCTTCACTCGATCTTGATTTTTATTTTATTTTATTAAGTTATCGTCGGTACTTTGACAGACTACACTAACGACGTCTTTAGACTCGCCTAAACCGTCCTTAAGTTAGGTAGTTGTAGATATTGACAAAATGATTTTAATGAGTTGACTCATAGACGATTTTTAAACATAACATCACGCCTATATTCCCCGAAGGGTTGGGCAGAGGTATATAAATACACCCTCATTTTGCCGTTATGTTTTTAGTCCCATGTTATAGGGGGCGAGCCTATTACCATCAACCGGCCACAAATCCAGACTCCGGGCTACTACAGATTAATTCCACACGGAAAAATCCAATAACACTTTTCCCGACCTGAGGATCGAACCCAGGATCGCACGCTCAGCAGTTGCGCTTGCGACCGCTAGACCAACAAGACAATCAACAGTTTGTTTACTCCAATGTTTTCCTGTTTCTTTATTATGAGCATGATATCGCGTTAAGCAAATCCATGAAACAATTTCAATGTAATATCAAACTTCCAATTCATACAAGAACATGACAAGTTAAAGTTCAATAGCTCGGATATTCTTGAATTCGTTCAGCAAAAGGCACGCGCGTCGCCAGAGGGCGCGCTGTCCGACCCCTCGGCAAGTATTAAATACTAGCTTCTGCCCGCAACTTCGTACGCGGATCCTGTTGCTTATGCCAACGACAACGGGGTCATCAAAATCGAAGATCTGAAACGTCTGATGTCTCTAGAGACCTAGAAGCAGATGCGTAGATACGCTGAGAACTCAAGTGCAATTCTTTATCCGTGAACATCTCCGACTCGCGAGACAATGCGTGACGTTCACGATCAGCGGTCAGTCGCGCATCACGTTCCCCACTTGTCTTTAGAGACCTAGAAGTCGATGCGTAGATAGTAGATACGCTTGGAACTCAAGCGCAATTCACTATCCGTGAACGTCTCCGACTCGCGAGACAATGCATGACGTTCACGATCAGCGGTCAGTCAAGCATCATTTTCCCCACTTGTCTCTGGAGACCTAGAAGTCGATGCATAGATACGCTTGGAACTCAAGCGTATTTCTCTATCCGTGAACATCTCCCACTCGCGAGACAATGCGTGACGTTCACGATCAGCGGTCAGTCGCGCATCATATTCTTCACTGGTCTCTAGAGACCTGGATGTAGATGCGTAAATACGCTGAGAACGCAGGCGAGCTTCGCGATCCGAAGAGGTTTCCACGGAGCGAGTTGCAGCCTGATGTTCTCGAACAGCATCAAGTCTCTCCGGACGCTCTTCGGTACATTCTTGGGAGCTTATGATCCTCAATCTTTCAGCTCCTTTGGAACATTGGAAAAGATTTAACCTCTTTCTAGGCATGGTTATAGTATTATTGTGAAGATACCTGATCAATTAAAATCTAAGTGACTGCTCCCCTGCGTTACCGGGTAGGCTACCGTGTCACGAAGATAAATGGAAAAGGAAATTAAACACTCAAATAAAATAAGCCCGAAGACATATTTATTCGATAAAATAAAAAAATAAATGGGAGTTTTGGCCAGTAGAGTAAAATTTTCAATGATATACCATCGTCATCGAAAATCATTCCTAAACTGTTACCGCCTTCACCGCGTGGAGGTACTCCCAGCTTATGTTATTTTATAATTATACAGAGAAATTAGTGATAGCTTTGATTTCCACATCAGATGTTTCTGATCTTCGATTTTTATAAGTCAATAGGAAATGCCCATCAGACCGAACAACTTTTGCTAAAACGTCATTCCTATATGTGTTATGGTGTAGCTGGGCTCTTGGAGTTGCACAATAGGTGTTCCAGATCTTCGATTTTTATAAATCAACAGAGAGTGCTCATCAGATTGAACAACTTTTGCTAAAACGTCATTCCTATATAAGTTATAGTGTAGCTGGGCGCTTGGAATTCCACAACAGGTATTCCAGATCTTCAATTTTTATACGTCAACAGAGAGTGCTCATCATGCTGAACAACTCTTGCTAAGACGTCATTCCTATATATGTTATAGTGTAGCTGGGCTCGTGGAGTTCCACATCAGGTGTTCCAAATCTTCAAATTTATTCTCTCATCAGAAAATGCTCATCACGTGGAACAATTTTTGCCATGGTACCATTTTTGTATCTCTTATAGTTTAGCTGGTCTGTTGCGGTTCTGTATCAGGTATTCCAGTTTCCAAGACAAATTATAGCCTATATGTTGCCCAGACTTAAGAACTATGCAACAAAAAAGAAATCATTCAATTCCGTCCCGTAGTTCCGAAGATTAGCGTGTACAAACAAACAGACACACAGACAAACAGACAGTTTTTTTTTTTTGGATTCGTGTTCTATTACTTTTTCTAAACCCCCCTCAATTTTTTTTAAATATATTTAAAGTACAGACACAGTTTTTTTACTGTTTCATTATATGTATATAGATATGTATAGAAGATATTGATTATTTGCGTATCTTTTGATTGCGTGAACCGATTGCGATGAAACAAAAAAAATAATTTACTTTGAGATAAGCACAATATTTGTTTATAAAAGTCAACAGCATTGGGTCAGCTCTTTTTACGTGATGCTTGCTTAAACATGCAAACACATGTTTAATCTTTACTTCCCTAGATGGCGTTGGCGTCGAATTAGATCGAGCTATGGTTTCGTTACCGTGTGATTTATAAGTTCTAGACGAAACATTCTAAGTTACTCCTGAAATACGATTTTATTATATGTATAGATAACACCCCATCAATGAAAGTTACACTTTGTTATATCTGATGATGATTCCTTTCAATTTATTTCTTCTACTCGCACTGATAAATTGTTCAACGTTAGCATGGTGACGACGACGGTTAGATGGCTGACAAATATTTATTATTTATAACATTTCGATTGATAGGTACCTCAAAGATTGATTCTCAAATACAAAGCTAAAATATAAGAAAATTATGCATTAACACAAGTGAACATAAACAAACACATTCACAAGTGCACACACACACACTCCCACACACACGCACACAAACACAAACGCACGCACATAAGGTTTATTAGTTCTAGAGTTAATGCTTGCTTTACTCATTGTTGCAACTACCTTATTCTTAGAACTTTGGAAATCATCAAATGACTTCTTCCGCTCTGGGCGGAGTGGAAGGGAGTGTTAGACTCTTACTGACTAAAACATATCCGTGTTCCTCCTAATGCTCTTTGCATTCCAGGGCGTTCCAGGCTATTCTTAGAACTTATGACGTATTTTTTGTAAATGGGTATTATTTGTAATGGGATAATCTAACATCCAACTTTGTTGTTATTATGTCAAACATGTGTCATATTATGTGTAACAAATCACTTTAATTGCATCGCTAGAAGGATGCTAGTGAAGGTTGCCTATTTTAAGCACCAGCAGTACATTCATTGTTGACGCATTGCACGTAGTACTAAGCATGCAATTATCTGTTGAGCAGTGAATACATTTATTTATTTTATTATAATCTTTTTCATAGGGTGAGCAATGAACATGAGCAATAATGTGGTGTAATGCAATAAAAGTATGTCAGGCTTAACAATCGTATAATGTTAGTACACAACTCCTCCAGTGTGGACCCACCATCTTGTGCCCATTTCGGGCCAATCAATATTCTTCCCAGTTTTCTGTAGTGGTACATTAACGGGCTAATATCTTCATGTTCATGAATTGGACCGAAATATAATGTAACTAATAAGTAGGCAGAATCGTGAGCGAGTTAATGTGGTGTAATTTATTACTATTCGGCGCAAGTTGTCGCCAGTTTTCTCTATATTAATTTAAAGTTGTATATTTTGGACTGCATACAACACATGACACTACACTACGTTAGTTTAACTTTATACAATTATACAAGGTAAGTAAATCGGAAAGGGGGTACTAATCCGAAGCCCACTTATAGTATCGCTGATGACTGTTTGAAGCAAGTGTTAAACAAAATTCGATAATTTTAAATACAAGAAAAAAAAACAAAGTTTTTTCAGAAAATTCTTCATCCCTACTTTTAGTTAGTTACGTATTCAGAAAATGAAGCTTCTAATTCGTGACCCCAAATATGACCTAAAATGTAAACACAGCTGATCATAGCTGAGGATAGATAGATTTTAGCATATTTTTTATGTAATTTTTGAACAGCAATTTCTCCTAAACTATTGACTTTTGGGGAACAAACGTTACTCATTATTATGGGTACTTTAACACCCTTTCGGATAAGTACCCCCTATCTGACTAACCTTGTATATATAATTGCCAATAAAGCTGTAAATCCATTAGAAATTAAGCAACAAATTGCTATCTAATAATACGTTTAGACACTTTTTGATCTCGTAATTGGTCAGATTTACGTTGGGAGGCAACGTTGGTCGCATGTTCGGGCTGTGGTCCAGCAGTGGGTCGGAATGCAGGCTCGGATTAAATTCAATTTTAACGTAGCGAAGCCTTTCTGGTGCTCTGTACGGACGGTTTACGAGCGGTCCACTGGCCGGAGATTGGGGTGCTCCGTGTTCGATTTTACAATGTACGTTCGGCAATTAATTGGACGATAAAAATGTTAGTTTGTAGTGACTAGCTTTTGTTCTTTTTATATATAGACTTCTACCATCACACATAGATGTTTGATGAAAATAAATGACAAAAACAAGTATGTGTAGAAACCCACTCTTGAATATGGATCTTTTATAAATTAATGATGCTCCATCACATTTGCGAGATAGTTTTGAGAACACAGTACGACACTATCAAACCCAAATCAATTTTATTACTCAATGTAATATAATCAGGGAGCACGGTAGTGCGCCAACACAGTCGAGCAAGCACGGCCGTACACCCTTTTCTTGAAGCAACTCGAGGCACTTCTAAGTCCTCTATATCTTTATTATAGATGAAAGCAAAAGCCTAAAAATTATGTAAGATGAGAGATTACTAATGTATTTAGCTTACGAGATGTCTGCCATCAAAGTTTCTTTATTTCGTCACACAATCACTCACTGACTGACTGACACACCAATTATCAAAATTCTAAGGTATCTCTAGTAGACCTTTAAACTTGATATTTGGCATACTGTTAGTGTTTAAGAAACAAATAAAGGAAAAGTATATCCCTTTGCTGCGTGATTGCCAAGTCCAAAAAATATCTTTATAAATGAGATGCCAGACTTGGCTCTACATTAGATTGGAACTTTTTACGGCAAAAGAGCTTCCAGACTTGGCTTTTTTTCGCTACTTATTATACCCAAAAGAATGGAAGAGATGGTCTATTCCCAACACTTTAGGAAAACAATCATAAATCATAATGTAAACCGGGTTTTACAGATGCATCTATTTATCTAACTAAGCACCACTAAATTATTTCCAAAGCCCCAAATGACAGAGAAAGTCCTTTGATAGCATATTTAAAAGAAGTGTTAAATAAAGTAAGACAAATAGAATGCACCGCGTCGCGAAGGGTTGGGTGACGTCATCACCACCCCCGCAAACTTAGTGATTTATGCGTCAAACAAATAACAGCTGCTATAATACACTCGTATTATAAGTTTAATCGAGAAAAAGAATACGCATATATACAGAAATTTATAAACGAGACGCTCAAAGAAGGTCTTCGGTGAAATGAACGATTTTGAGAAAATAACAAAGCAGTCGCAGGTGGCGAGCTGAATAGTGTTACCTATAAAGTTTACAATGTTGACATAATGCAGCTATTTGTATATTTAAAACTATAGTATTTATAAATACTACAGAGTGTAAAGGAATTCGTGTAATTCCTTCAAACCGCGTGATCTACCGGTGACACTGATTGATTCTGCACAAGTTTTTTTTAAATCAACAAAAAAAGTTTTCAAAAAATTAACCAACGCATTCTGTACCTATGTATGAGAAGAGGCCTTTGCCCAGCAGTGGGACAGCTACAGGCTAATATATTTTATTTTATTATTCTGTACCTATCTGAGTAATATTAGCGTTCCAAGTTAACTGACTACGTGGAGCGATATCGTGCTAGTTGTGCCCGTCAGCTGTAGTGCAGGCATTGCATCGAAATTTTCTTTAACATAAAATGTTTTTTCATAAAAAAGTTTGTATTTATTTTTTATCAATATAAATCCCGTGCGGCGTTAATCTATTATACCATTAATAGATCATGTGGTTTGAAGGAATTACACGGATTCATTTACACCTGTATTATTTACATCGTTTCATACCCAGGTAAACAGAAGCGCTGATTGATTTAAAAGTAAAGTGCACAAGGCAATCATATTATGTAAATGCAATCTTATGCGTAAAGGGCTGTTCAGACTACGCTACAAGATATATATCATATAGCAAATATTGTATAGCACAGCGATATCGCTCAGCATACATTTTATATGGACACGTTCACACAACTCTTTACTATAAAGTATTGGCTTGCTGTGCGCCTTAAACTAAAGCGATTCTCAGAACTATATCGCACGATTCTCCGGTCCCCGCCCCGCTTTACTTCTACCCCGTCCATCGCCCGCCGAATCGCCGTCAAATAACTTGCTATTTATAGTAGAACCGCTTACAATACAGCTTACTTTGGCTGGAGACCCTTCAGGTCTCGCCAATAACTGCCCGGTTACGTAAGAAGGGTCCCCTAGGACCACCTACAGCAGCCCAATAGAAAAAAAAAAACAATATGGCTTATAGTGTGCACGTCATGCTTTATAATTATAGCGTAACGCAATATGCTATACTATTTAGTGAAATAGTATAGCGTAGTCTGTATAGCGCTTAAGCAACAAGTTTAAAATAAGTTACAACTAGTCACATAGTATAATTTTATGAAATTTCTGTACATATCACATTTTAATCATTATAAATATGCTAAAATAAACGTGGGTTTAAGCAACGTTTGTAAACAGTGTTCAATACTTTTTGTGATAAAAGACTTGATATTATAACAATTCTAAGAACGTCTTATTTCATCTAGTATTTATTTTAAGTACGGATCACTGCATGCGAACGAACTAACGCTTTTCACTTGAGAAATGTAATAGCAAAAGTTTTTGCCAAATAAATAAACATGATTCGAAGAAAAATAATAATTTCTTCAAGTATTGCTTTATCGCTATATACACACATCAAAAGTGTCTAGGGATCAACATATATTTTTGCAATAACTTTTCTCCTGATTGATATTAATTAAAATTTTCTTTAAGGATTCATCAAATAAAGTGTTTTCGTTTGTCACAGTAACGATAAACCAAGTCACCTTTGCATTAATAAAGAAATTTGCCATTTTCCTAATAAAGGGATTTTTGACATTTGAACCACTAACACAAAAGTTCGAAAAAAAGACTGAAATAACAGTTTTCTTTAAAATTTTATTGGGTAACTTAAACAATTAATAATCCGTGTTTCTACCGCGAACACTAACAACACAAGAACATCGGTTTGGCATACTCAAAATGAGTTCATCCAAATCACGCTGTGGAATGGCCGCCCATGTTCGTTGCAACAACAAAAAAAGGTCTTCTTGCGACTGGATACCCTCCATATTCGGCAGAGCTCTTCTCTGTAGCATATCCCATGCATGCTCAATCGGGTTCAAGTCTGGCGACTGAGCAGGCCAGGGCAGGACATTGATGTTAGCTGCGGCGAGAGTCTGTCTTACAACTCTTGCGGTGTGCGGTCGTGCATTATCATGCATTAACTGAAATAAGGGACCGATTTGCGCTTGTAGAGGAACGATGACGTCTGATACAATCGTCTCAGCATAAATTTGAGCGTTGAGGTTGCCTCTGATCCAAATCAACTCAGTTCTTCCGCCGATCCAAATACCCGCCCATACCATGATGGTTCCACCACTATAAGGATGGACTTCCTGGCAGGATTTTAATCGCTGTTGGCGTCCAGGGGTTCTCCAGTGTCGTATACGTCTTGTATCCGGTCTCATACCAAAACGAGACTCATCAGAAAAGCACACGAAACGCCATTGTTCTTCTGCCCAATTTCTGTGTCCAAGAGCCCATTGATATCGAATCCTACGATTGTGCATTGCTATAGGTGGTACCCGTAGCGGTCTTCGGGAATGAAGGTTCACTTCATGCAAGCGGTTTCTGACTGTTTGGTCGCTAATTAAGTTCCCTGAAGAGTGATGAAGCCTCACGGCTAACATCATGGCGGTTATTGTTGGAGCTCTTCGAGTTAAGATTTGAATGTATCGGTCTTGTCTCCGTGTGGTGCAGCGATACCGTCCTCCATGGCGCTCAGCCACGGTACCAGTGCTTCGGTAACGTGTCCAAAGTCGACTGATAACACTCTGACTTGTATTCAGAGCTAAAGCCACAGTACGTTGCCGGGAACCAGCTTCTATCATTCCCACGGCTCTGAGCATTTCTTCCCTGCTTAAATGACGTCGCCGCTCCATAATAACGTTGGTTTTAATCAGTAGTAGGGAAACAGTAGCACTAATAATGTCTTCAATGCGTTGTATGTTTTTATAGGGAAAATATTGACAGCTGATTTTCATCTTTTACTCGAATTTGATTCACAGTTCCTGATTCAAATTATGAAATGCACCAAAAAGGATCCATATAAATTTATAAAATCATAAATTTATTACAAAGCCACATCTCAATCTCAAGAAATCCGCATAAAAATGCTTGATCCCTAGACACTTTTGATGTGTGTATTATAATTTATGTTATTTATTAAGATCGTTGTACTTAGTTTATAATATACTAGATTTTGCCCGCGGCTTCGCTCGCGTTAATTAAGCTCAAAAAAACTCTTAACACACTACTAAAGTTTCTATAAATTAAATAATGCAATCATGATTTGAAAGACACGACGTGGCGCCATCTATTAATGTTATTGTTGTTTTCCTCGGGAACAGTATTTTTTTCATGATAAAAGGTACCCTATGTCCGTTTCTTTACACCTGACAACATATATGCAAAATTTCAGGATGATCGGTTCAGTGGTTTATGCGTGAAAAGGTAACAAACAAACTTACTTTCGCATTTATTATATTAGTTAGGATTAGAAAGTTAGGATAGGTATTTATAATTATATTGTATTATAGTCTTGGTTCTAAGTACAAAATCTTATAAATTCAATGAACCAAACCGTGCATATTATATTATCATCAATGCCTCTTTCTTGACACCATATAACAAGAATCTCTGTAAACCATTAACGCTTTGAAAGTATCTGAGAAAAATGTAAGCTGATTGTGTGAAAAATATAATCGGATTTTCTATTAAAATCTCAGTTATGATAAGTAACAATCATTATCTGAGTTATGAACATAAAATAGTTTTCTTTTTGACACGTTTACTTTTTATTTTATATGTTGGCAAACAAATCGACGACATGACGGCCCATCCGATGGAAAGTGGTTTCTGTCGCCTTTATACTAAAAGGTGGTGCGTACGCTGCCGCTGCGCCAAAATTCAATAGTTAAAAGTCCGTGCGCCAGACGCCGGATACTAAATGTTACAAAGACAAAAAATCAATGGGCAACATAGTCCTAGTGTCAAAACGTACAAAAGTCTTAATGTATATGAATGTGCAAATGACAAAAAATTATTGTGATATAATGCATAAGGGTTTAATTGTTAGATTGCCAAAATGTACAAAAGATAAAACATAATTGTGCCAAAATGCATCGTGGTCCAATTGTCACACAGTCAGGATTCGAACCCACAAACCTGGGCTTCGAAGGTAGGATCACTAACGACTGAGCCTACATACACCTATCTGCTACTTACTTGATATCAACCAACATACTTCTCTGCACTGGATATCTAATTAAAATCTCTTCTCTACCTAATCTCTTTGAGTATACATACTCCTTGAAAGTTCGATATCCTTGAAAAAGATGATTGAAATGTCATTTCATTTGTTCTGTTCTGTGGCATTTGGACAAAATGACATTTTGGCACTAGGCAATTTGTACAATTGAACATTACAGCTTTATTGTATTCTATCATAGCGGCATTTGGGCAAAATAACATTTTGGCACTAGGCAATTTGTACATTTTGACATTAGGACTATGTTGCCCATTGATTTTTTGTCTTTGTAACATTTAGTATCCGGCGTCGTGCTCCACTACTTACAAGTACAACTGCAGTTATTATGCGATTGGCGCTAATAGATTATTTAATTGTCCTCTACTGTCTCAGTGTACATTTAGTAGTTCGTCGATTGTTATTCAAATAATTATGGTGAGGAACTACTAACCGCCATTTTCAATATCCTATCTATCGGCGGTTTGCCTTACTACAGATAGTAATTTGACATTACTTCTATGGAGCTTATGTCAAATTTCTATCCCTAGTAGGCGAAACCGCCGATAGATAGGTTGTTGAAAACGGCCGTAAATTGACAATCGAATACGCAACAGTACAATTTTCGATTCAGTCGATTGTTTTTTTTTTTTGCAACAATCGCCCATCGCTACTTTAAATATATTTTTTTTCTTAACATATTTGACATTATATTTTACCATTATATGATTGCTTATACGCTTCAACATATCTGATGACAAGGAGTTAGACCGGTTCCTTGTCAGCACCGGCTTACGTAGTAGCTACGAAGCTCCCCTACAACACCAAGAGGATTGCTGATGCATGCCAACTTTAGAGACAAGGTTGGAAATCCTGTCCATGTGACTTTAATTTCACCGGCACCTAATCCCTTCAAACCGGAACACAGAATAGTCTGTGTTCCTAGTGAATTATTGTTATTACATAGGTATAGACCTATGTAATAACAATAATTCACTAGCCACTACTAACAATAAATACGTTATGTTTTACAGTATTTATATTACACTTGGGAGCAAAGAAATCGAGCCACTCCTTTTTTCACGTGTCCTGGTTTCGTTGGTTTTGGTTTCATGAAATAATAATTCAAAATTCAAAAAACTATCCTCATAGTAAAGTTTATCAAATAACCTTTTAGGCGATATATGTTTACAATTGATCTGTTCCATAATACCAAAAATAATAACAATTATACCTACGTGAAAAATAGAAATGGCTCGATTTATTTGCTCCCAAGTATATGTATATAAAATAATAAAAAAAATATAAATCTTTTATTTACAGACTACATTGGCCCGCATTGTGTTAGTGACTAAATTATCTTTATAAACTAATTTTACAATATACTTAAAAAAAACAAGCAAAAAAACACAAAAAAGGTGATAATATTATACTATTATATAAGTATTACCGAAACAAAGTTAATAAGGCGATCTAATTCTTAGTAAGTATTTATATATTTTTTATTAAGGCTTTTATATTTTTGCAACGCCTGAAAAACCAACTAAGTTTGAGAACTGTTTTTATTTTGTAACATGTTTTTATGTACACTTAAATGGCAAAATAAATATCTTTGAATCAGTATAGTTAAGCATTGCTGCCTCTATAAAGAAGTTGTCAATTGTATACTATCTTTATCTAATCCTTAATTTATGCAATTGTGGCTATAGTATCCTACAGCTGGACAAAGAAACATGCGGCACAGTTTTGCGCAAATGCCAGTCGGTATTGTTTTTGTTCACCCCACCCGGCCATCTCTTTACCAGTTTGCTTGGTCGCCGCTATGCTGTTTCATTGCTCAACTGTGTGGTAATATTTGACCAAAGCTTAAATCGTATCCGGCAGACGTGGCCAGCCCCATCCCACTTTACAATCTATACAACTATGTACAATAGACCAAACAACGAAGCCCTCACTTGCAGGTTACATAGATTCGGGGCGAAGCGTTGATGTCTGCATCGTATGTATGTATTACAGAACAATTTCCTTAATAATCATTTGAATAAATAACCGCTCACACGTCTCTTGCCCCCTTCGCCTATGTACTGGCGGCTTTTCAGGGGGCCCAGCTAGTGAGCTGGCGAGTCACCGTCTGCCAATATATTTCAAATTTAAGCTTGAAAGGCAGACGCCGTTTTCTTCCGGCAATAGAAGTTATCTAGTCCATTTAACACCCCCTCCCATAGACCAGTTTTATTTTTACCATATTTCACAATAGTTTTGCACCCACCTGGGACGGTCCATGACTGTACTCCAATAGTGCAGCCGTGGATAGTCCCCGGTTGGTGCCCCACCCCATTTTAGATTAAAGTTCTCAAAGGGGCCTCTGCGCGTTGGACCTGTGTCCCCGTGTATGCCTTCCAAAGGACCGGACATCTTCCGCACGGAAGATGAGCCGTGATCATCAAGAGATTTGAATAATTAAAACATTAGCTAGACAGCTAATGTTTCGATAGACATCGATGATGTATGGTTACAACGCTGCAGGGGAGTCAGCAGAATATCAAGTTGATTCATGTTCTTTAAAAATCTGATTTGTTTTAAAATAATTTTATTTTTGTTGTTCACTATGCTTATTACTTCTACAGTGCCTTCAGTGTCTTTAACCTTACTTATTTTTTGTAGTTTTTTCTATACTTAGGAACATACACAGACAACAGTTTATTTAGTTTCATTTATTATTCCCAGACTTACGAAAAATCCCCAAATGTTGTCTGCAGTTTTCCCAAATTGGCTCCGATGGAACACAACGCGTCCCTTTGAGAAAAAAACTAATTTTCGTTAGAGAAATGCAGATGAATCGTATCTCACGTAGAGATTTAACTGCGAAATACTCGTAACGTTAGATTACAACAAAATAAAGTAAATGAAAAAGAAATCCCAGATTACGGACCCTCTTGCACATCTCGAGGGAGATGAGTCGATTACTGCGTGAAGAAACAAGAAAACATGGAATATATCAGTTGTGTAAACAGCTTAGCCTAACTTAAAAGGGAGATAATGCCCACAGTTAACATGGGCAAAGAAATTAAAGCATGAAAAGAGCCTTTACGAGTGACAATACTTAAGTACATCCGGCGCACTCTGAGCAGTCAGTCTTGCTACCAACCCTGCTGACTGGCTCATCTTTTCACCACGACATGAGCTATTCTCATATAGCTCTAGCCGAAACGACAGAAGAAAAGAAAAATAAGGGAATTAATTATGTTGTGACGTTTGCTGTCAGTTTGGTTTGTCAGTACCAGAGTGCACAGCTTGCAGAGTTAGAGCGAAGCCACACTGCTCCGTTGAGGTGCGTTGCGTCGTCGCAGCGTTGACGCTGCGTCATTTTACGTATACATTTTAAAACATGCCACACTTCTCCGTTGCATTGTCGAACAACGCCACGACGAAGCGGGGGGAGGTGATGCGGTGCGTCGACGTCCGTTGTCGGAGCGGCAACGCATTTATTTTAGTACTGGCAGAGAAAAACACGTGCGCAGCGGCTTCTAATCAAAATATATTCAAAAGAGGCCAAACTCATTCTAAAAAAAAAACTTGATCTAATTACAACTCTTCATATTCCCGCATGAAAAACTGATTATAACTATTCCTTAATGCAGTCAAGAAAGATATCCAAAACCGTCTGTCAATTCTACGTTTGTTTCGGCGGTGGCGTAATAATAGCAACAACAGAACACGTTTTCTACGATCCATTGTTGGGGAATTCTCACTGAGACGCTGCGACGACGGAGTAAGCTGCGTCGCGTTGCGTCGACGCAGCGTGCGGTGTGGCATGCAGTGCGTCCAAATCTTGCGCTGCGACGTCGCAACGCAACGCAACGGAGCAGTGTGGCTTCACTGTTAACGCTCAAGAAAGCTAGATGAGTGAAATAGAATTCAAAGTTGTACTTTAAAGAGAACTAAGTTTCGAGGTAGCTTACTCTGTCCAAGATTATAACTACGACATTTGTGAGAACAAATCAATGTTGCAACGAGTTTCCCTTATAGATGACAACATTAATGCAACGCGAGTGTTGAACCAAATTCACATTGCGTTCACCGAGAACCTTAATGATAAGCGGCTAACGACCAATTTCCCGTGGCCCAATTACGATCTGCCTTGTAAATGATATCTCTAGGGAATGGAGTGTTATCTAGGGGGGAACTCGCTCAATTTCGGGAAACGAGGGGCAACAATAAGTAGGCGAAGTTTTATGGTGTTCACACCACCATGCATTTATTTATGCAAGATCGTTTGTTGGTTATGGGAAGACGTATTACGCCCCATGAAGTCGTATGTTGTTAGGATCTTTGGGGAGATTTCGATTTTGGATAAATATTTGTAGCGTTTAGCTGCATTGCTGATTAAAAACGGTATATTTTAAAAGCTTTTATTTAACTTGCAATGTATGTATATCTGTCCGGTGGAATTTTGCAACTGAATTTTAAATCAGTTATCTTTAACCGATTGAGCTGAAATTTGGTATACCACGCTTATTTTGGATGACAATGTATGCTTAGCTATTCTAATTCCAATATGGCGGATCATCCAAGATGGCGGACTAGTTATTTTTTCCGTACTACCACAGTATGGGTATCAAATGAAAGGGCTTGCTGAGGAGAATACAAAAACAGACTTAGAAACATTCCCAATCATAACTATTTTTTCTTCTTTTTAGGGCAATTAAATAAATAAAGGCTTGTTTTAAAAAAAAAAAATACCATTAATTTATTTTATTCCATACTAGCTTCTGCCCGCGACTTCGTACGCGGATACTGTTGCTTATGCCAGCGACAACGGGGTCGTCAAAATCGAAGATCTGAAACGTCTGATGTCGAATTCTAAGAGCCCGGGGACGGGAAAACAACGGGATGCGCGAGACGATTCGAGACGTTCCAGATCTTTCATTTTTGTAAGTCAACAGGAAATGCCCATCAGACTAAACAACTTATCACTCATTTCAAAAGACCTGTTAGTAGATGTGCGAATACGCTGAGAACTCAAGCGTGATTCTGTATCGGTAAACGTTTCCGATTCGCGAGACAATGCATATCGCTCACGATCAGCGGACAGTCGCGCATCACGTTCTCCACTTGTCTCTAGAGACCTAGAAGCAGATGCGTAGATACGCTGAAAACTCAAGCGCAATTCTCTATCCGTGAACGTCTCCGACTCGCGAGACAATGCGTGACGTTCATGATCAGCGATCAGTCGCGCATCGCGTTCCCCATTTGTCTCTAGAGACCTAGAAGTCGATGCGTAGATACGCTTGGAACTCAAGCGCAATTCTCTATCCGTGAACGTCTCCGACTCGCGAGACAATACGTGACGTTCATGATCAGCGATCAGTCGCGCATCGCGTTCCCCATTTGTCTCTAGAGACCTAGAAGTCGATGCGTAGATACGCTTGGAACTCAAGCGCAATTCTCTATCCGTGAACGTCTCCGACTCGCGAGACAATGCGTGACGTTCATGATCAGCGATCAGTCGCGCATCGCGTTCCCCATTTGTCTCTAGAGACCTAGAAGTTGATGCGTAGATATGCTTGGAACTCAAGCGTAATTCTTTATCCGTGAAAGTCTCCGATTCGCGAGACAATGCATGACTTGCACGATCAGCGGTCAGTCGCGCATCACGTTCCGCACTTGTCTCTAGAGACCTTGAAGTCGATGTGTATATACGCTGAGAACTCAAGCGTAATTCTCTTTCCGTGAACGTCTCCGACTCGCGATACAATGCATGACGTTCACGATGAGCGGTCAGTCGCGCATCATATTTTTCACTGGTTTCTAGAGACCTGGATGTAAATGCGTAAATACGCTGAGAACGCAGGCGTGCTTCGCGATCCGAAGAGGTTTCCACAGAGCAAGTTGCAACCTGATGTTCTCGTACAGCATCAAGTCTCTCCTGACGCTCTTTGGTACATTCTTGGGATCTTATGATCCTCAATCTTTTAGCTTCTTTGGAACATTGGGAAAGATTTGACCTCTTTCTAGGCATGGTTATAGTTTTATTGTAAAGATACCTGATCAATTAAAATCTAAGTGACTGCTCCCCTGCGTTACCGGGTAGGCTACCGTGTTACGAAGATAAATGGAAAAGGAAATTAAACACTCAAATAACACAAGCCCGAAGGCATATTTATTCGTCAAAAAATGGGAGTTTTGGCCAGTAGAGTCAAATTTTCAATGATATACCATCGTCATCGAAAATCAGTCCTAAACTGTTACCGCCTTCACCGCGTGGAGGTGCTCCCAGCTTATGTTATTTTATAATTATACAGGGAAATTAGTTATAGCTTTGATTTCCACATCAGATGTTTCTGATCTTCGATTTATATAAGTCAACAGGAAGTGCCCATCAGACCGAACAACTTTTGCTAAGACGTCATTCCTATATGTGTTATGGTGTAGCTGGGCTCTTGGAGTTCCACAACAGGTGTTCCAGATCTTCGATTTTTATTAGTCAACAGAGAGTACTCATCAGATTGAACAACTTTTGCTAAAACGTCATTCCTATATATGTTATAGTGTAGCTGGGTGCTTGGAATTCCACAACAGGTGTTCCAGATCTTCAGTTTTTATACGTCAACAGAGAGTGCTCATCAGGCTGAACAACTCTTGCTAAGACGTCATTCCTATATAGGTATGTTATAGTGTAGCTGGGCTCTTGGAGTTCCACAATAGGTGCTCCAGATCTTCGATTTTTAAGTCAACAGAGAGTGCTCATCAGATTGAATAACTTTTGCTAAAACGTAATTCCTACTTAAGTTATAGTGTAGCTGGGCGCTTGCAATTCCACAACAGGTGTTCCAGATCTTCAATTTTTATATTTCAACACAGAGTGCTCATCAGGCTGAACAACTCTTGCTAAGACGTCATTCCTATATACGTTATACTGTAGCTGGGCTCTTGGAGTTCCACATCAGGTGTTCCAGATCTTCAAATTTATTCTCTCAACAGAAAATGCTCATCAAGTGGATCAATTTTTGCTATGGTACCTTTTTGTATCTCTTATAGTTTAGCTGGTCTGTTGCGGTTTTGCATCAGGTGTTCAAGTTTCCACAATAAATTATAGCCTATGCGTTGCCCAGACTTAATACCTATACAACAAAAAAATAATCATTCAAATCCGTCCAGTAGTTCCGAAGATTAGCGTGTACAAACAAACAGACACACAGACAAACAGACAGAATTTTTTTTTTGGATTCTTGCTCTTTTACTGTTTCTAAACCCCCCCCAATTATTATTTTTGTAATATATTCAATGTACAGACACAGTTTTTTTACTGTTTTATTATATGTATATAGATTCCGAGCAAACACTTCGTTCCAAAGGTTGAAAAGGCAATTTAAATAAAAGGCAAATTTAACAATTTGGAATGTATTAGAATATCATACAAACAAGTGTGTTTACAGCCGCGTTATAGGTTTGTTCCCTTTATCTGTCTGTATGTATGTGTTACACTTGGTCTGTGGCACCGTAGCAGCTCCCAAACTGAAAAAAAAACAATTTTAAAAGCGATTTTTTAAAGCAGTTTTAATCAGGATGGCTTAACTTAAATCTTAGCTAATTTTGATGACAATCATTTCAGCAATTTCATGTTTAATTTAAGTTTTATTTATTCATTTACTGTATTTTGTAATTCTGAATTTCTTGTAAACGGTATGTACAAAGGAATTATCCTTTAGGCAAACAGCAGTGTTAGATGATGTTTTCAATATAGAACTGAATGAGTAATTAATTATTGAATACAACGAATATATTATGAAGTTTTTAATTTGCTTTAAAGTAACCTGTTTATTAAATCTGAGACGGTTACTTTTGCAAGAGAAAGAACGACTTCAATTCAAAGCTAGACTTTGATAGAAAAGATTAAAGTAATCTCTTTCATTTCTATTCAATCGAATGACTTTAAATCAAAGTACTAAATCACTGAGATGTATTTTAAAGCACTATGACTTTCGTTTTAAAGTAACCTTATAAATGCGTCTGTGTGGGTGAATGTGTTTAACTGTACGCACACATTTTTATACACACGTACACTTTAATAAAACACGTACACACACATACACACTTGTGTGTAATGGTATGAGTTAAGTGTATTTAAAATTTTAGTAGCAAGAATACTTGATTTAGCACGCGGCTTACGCGCCCTCTCTAATCCTGGCTAAAAATAGACCACCCCAACACTTGGTAAGGTGTCGAACGTTTCTGACTAATGAGTATTATCACAGGAGTATTAATATTCTAGTCAAGGCACCTGATTCCTATAAATATCTTACTCTAAGAACCCTCGCAGACCACAGACTTTCTATCGGCCGATAGTTTGGTTGGGTTGGGCTGCTAGCGCGCCTGCGGACGAATCCACTGCTCCCACGGCCCCCGGCCTAAGTGTGAGACGGAACACCGGGGTGGTTTTAGTCAGTAAGAGTCTGACATACCCCTCCGCCCACTCCAGGGCGGAAGACATCCATGAGGAATTGCAAGACGCAAAAAAAAAGGCTGCTTGCGCGCACACTGCTTCCACTAAGGGCCTCTACACACCAAAGCCGTCGGCCCGGCGGCTTTACCCCGGCGGCTTTTTCCGCCATGTTCGCTCGCTTAGTTCGCGTTAATAACCCGCCGGGTAAAGCCGCCGGCCTGGCGGCTTTGGTGTGTTGAGGCCTCAAACAGTCGGGTTGGTGGTGAGTGCGCATAGCAGATAACAATCGGCCGACTGCTCTCGAACGATTTGCTAGTGCTTAACAACCGGTAAGTGTGCGCGCGTGGAAGAGCACTATACTGATTTAGCAGTCAGCCGATAGTTCGCCGACAGTTCAGTTTGAAGACAATCGTGTAGCTCATCAAACTTTTTTATCGGCCGATACCGCATCGTTATAGTGTCGGCTTTCCCATTTCAAAACCTAGTAAGGCCTTAACGTTAAATCGCCTTTGAAAAGTATTTATGTTAGGTAAAACCACGTAGTTAAAGTGACTTACTAGGTTTTAAAATGATCAGAGGCAGTGAATGACACTTACTAGGTATCGATGCTTAAATATATCTGCTTATTTATGTGAGTTTTCAACGCTGGTGTCTTTGTATTTGGTAGAGACTTTCTAGGTTAGCAAGATAATGCAATAAAACGATTTTTGTAAAAAGTGTCCCTTACTAGGTTTTGAAATGGGACAGCTAATGTGCGCACTTGCATACATTTTCTAACGGATTTAGAACCGACCGAAGTCTGTGGTCTGCGGGGGCTCTAAACATACACCCACTCACAAATCCGTCAAGTACTCGGCAATATACAAACAATAAACAGCTCTTAAAATACATCATACATACAAATGAAAGACAAAACGCCCTCACAGTTGAGTAGACACATAAGATATCATCTCATTTTCCTCGGAGAGTATTAAATATAGCGGTAATGCAATCCTTGACAGGTTGTTTCTTTTATTCATCTCTCGTATCGTAACGGTGTATCAATTCATCCCTCCTCCCTTATAGAACGTGCTGTAATATACACACATATATCTGACTAAAGATGAATACAAGGGTTGTTACTCCTCTTTGAGTATAAATAAAAACTGTAGAACGCGACTAGAGAAGTTTGAGTTTTTACACATTTAAGCAGTAGCGTGCAGGAGACATTTTTTATCTTTCTGTCGATTAAAGTAAAGGTTTTGGTAGCGTCTTTAAAATTTAAATTGGACCATTTACCAGCGATTGGGGTTATTTTGATATCAAGGGGCGACATTGATAGTTACTAAAAATATTGCATTTGGTATCTCTTATCTCTGTAAAAATGGAACTTACGCATTTTAACTTAACTGTTTAGGCAACATTGACAAGTTTTCCTATTTTACCATACGGTATAGAGGTGTCCGCGAAGTAAGATGGCGAAGATAAAAAATACTAAATCACACCTCTGATTATGTACAAAATTCCATGCTCTGTAGTTTCTTTTTATCTAGTCTATATGATTTTATATATCTCAGTTAATTCAGTCTGTATAAAAGATTTTTGATGTAGCAGCTAAAAGCGAAAATAAATAAGAGACAAACATATTTGAAGCTCAAAAAATTTATCAAAGTAACCCCGTTCTACGATACTTTAAAATTTAAACGATAAACCCTTTTCACCGTAGGCTGATTCCTGACGATTCTCTACAACATGTTACCATACAAAGAATATCAAACATTAAAAAAAAAAACTTGCATAATATAGGTATTTCACGGTTTTAGATGATGTTGTTTACGATTTTTTGATAGCAGTCTTTTGGCTATAATAATTATGAAATGACCGAGCTGTCAGGACACATCTTTTTGTGAACAGAATATAGTTACTGACATGCAATACATCAGAATAGGCGTATCTTTGAAATGACTGCTTTCTTCTTACGTAAGGTTATATCGCTCTATTCATTGTCTCTTCATACCCTTCAGTTTCCCCTTTGCCCAATTAATTACCAAAGTACGTACAACGTTATTCAAATAGTTGTATTATTAAAAAATCTTTTTATTTCACTCGCTATTCATTAAGTTTAGATTTATTGGTAGGTAGCGATCCGCCCCGGCTTCGCTCGGAAGCAATTTACTTGTGGACGCCGTCCAAATTGCTGTAGTCATAGGTTTTTTACTGGTTGCTCTGAATCTGGATATTTTACGGTAACTTTAAATACTATAAAAGGTTTTAAATGTTGCGAACTTCGTTAAAATCGGTTTATTTTATTACAGATGAGAGCACAAACAAACAGACGAACTGGTATATTTTTTAAAATTATTCTTTCTTATTCTTATGGCGATGAGTGCTTCAAAGAAAGTTGGAAGTTTTTTTCTAAAGGATGTTTTAATTTAATTAATAACAGTAACTAGGCTTTTTTCGCTTCAGTTGTTCTCAGCGATTTATTATATTTATTTATTCTTCTTTGTTTACTTTGAGCAGCTATCTGTGTTTCTTCCCTCGTGTCGGCACAAGCTATACAGGGTGTGAACGAATTCGTGTAATTCCTTCAAACCGCGTGATCTACTGGTGACACTGATTGACTCTGCATAGGTTTTTTTAAGAATTAATAAAAAAAAGTTTACAAAAAATGAACCATGGTATTTTGTATCTGAGTAATTTTAGCGTCCCGAGTTAACTGACTGCGTGGAGCAATATCGCACTAGTCGTGCCAGTTAGCTGTATCGCCGTGCCTTCATTCATTTATGCAGTGCATCGAAATTTTCTATCACATAAAAAGAATATTGGGAAAAAAAGGTTTTTTTAATTTTAATCAATCTAAATCCCGTGCGGAGTTAACCTATTCCATTAATAGATCATGTGGTTTGAAGGAATTACACGAATTCGTTTAAGGCTCTCCCACATAAGCGCGTTATTATCGGTCGATAATACCGGATGCGTTATTGCGATAATGCGTCCAGAGTCCAGATGTATGACATGTCCACATTGTCAGGTTATTTAGATTATTTCTAAAATCTCCGAAACTCGCGTTTTGTTTACAAAAAGAACTTTTGTGTGAGTTAATATGATAAGTGTAGTCTATAAAAACAAAGTTTGACTTTGATGCAGCATGGTACGGGACTCCATACATCCATGAGTATTGTCCTTTCACGAATTCTATTTAAAAAAATATTTCTGTTTTTCGTGTAATGTGACAAAGCGGATGAGCTCTCAAATATTGATAATATTTCATTTCGTTCCTGAAATGCCACTATACAGAGTGTAAACGAATTCGTGTAATTCCTTCAAACCGCGTGATCTACTGGTGACACAGATTAACCCTAAATGAGTATTTTTGAAAATCAAGTAAAATTAAAATTCAAAATTAAATCTTGGTTTTCTATTCCTGAGTTATTTTAGAGCCCCGAGTTAACTGACTGCAAAGAGCGATATCGCGTTAGTCGTGCCCGCCAGCCGCGTGGCCGTGCTTTCATTCATTTATGCGTGGTATCGAAATGTTCAGACACATTTTTATTTTTTTGCAATTATATTTTTTCTTATTTTTTTACTAAATCCTTATAGGATGGTTTAGATACTATCATTTACCACTACCGCTTGAAAAAATAAAGAATATAATTTTTTATTTTTAATCAATCTAATTCCTGTGCGGGGCCAATCTTCACCAGTAATAAATCATGTGGTTTTAAGTAATTACACGAATTTGTTTACACCCTATATTTTAACAATATTTAATTAAACAATTTTAAGAACGCATCGATAGCCTAGAGTTTCAACGCTTGCCTTTCATTCAGAAAGGTTTGAGTTTGATCCTGTCTTACGCCCCTGACTTTTTGAATTCATGTGCAGATCAGAATTTTATCATTATTTTATTTATCACTTGCGTTAACAGTAAAGAAAAACATCGTGAGGAAACCTGCACACTTGAGAGTGTACAGCAGTTCCCAACTTACTATAATCGCCAGAATTGACAGACTCACTTAGGCACGCACTCTATACCGAGTATAATGCACTCTTTGTCGTGTACTCTATGACAGCCGTGACTGACTGTATTCCGATGATAACTTAGAAGTCTAGTTGCAGTGCGTGTCTGTGTGAGTGTGTTAATTCGGGCGATTGTAAGTAATTGAAGTACTGCTTTAGCTTATACAAGGTTAGTCGGAAAGGGGGTACTAATCCGCAGGCCACTTAAAGTATCACTGATGACTGTCTTAATCAAGTGTTTAAATTTTAAAATTCGGTAATTTTTTTTTTCAATGTAAAATGATTTTTATTTTAGTTTTTTCAAAAATTCTTCATCCCTACTTTAGTTACAAATTCAGAAAATGGTGCTTCTAATTCATGACCCCAAATATGACCTAAAATGTAAACACAGTTGATCATAACTGGGGATAGATAGATTTTAGAGCTTTTTTTTTGAGATCTTTGATCACCTATTTCTCTTAAACTATTGACTTTTGGAAAAAGTTGTAGAACAAAAGTTATTCATTATCATGGGTACTTTAACCCCTTTTCGGATTAGTACCCCTTTTCTGACTAACCTTGTATAATAATATGTTTACTGTGGTAGCGTGGTGGATTAATGCGTAAACCCTTCTCATGCTGATAAGAAGGCCATTCCCAGGCAGCAGTGTGATACTAAACCAAATCGTGTGACTGCCACGTCCATTTTGTCCACGAGAGAATAATGTCATTATTTATTAACCCTGGTTTTATGAGATGTACGACCTCATTGGTGGATAGTGCGGCAGTCGAGAGGTATGCATTGTGAAGGCACAAACACCCACCCCCTCCACACTTCATCACCCCGGAAGAACATCTACCCCCTGGATGTGAACTGCAGTGGCCAATTGGAAATCTCTCAACCGATTGCGCACCCATGTTGGCCGCTGTAAAACTAACTTGGCCAAACGGGGCATTCTTCACCCATCCCAAACGCAGTGCCAGTGTGGAGCACCACCACAGGACATACGTCACCTCCTTAGTTGCCCGTCGTGCACAACCACCTGCACCATCCAAGATCTAAACGAGGCCAATGATAGAGTTGTATAGGTTGCTCAATACTGGTCGGACAAAATTTAATACGAGTCAATCAACACGAAAAGAAAGAAGAAAGATTAACCCTGGTCATTAATAGTAGATTGTTGCACCGAGCGCAAAGTGAGTTATTAATGCACGAGTGTTATGTTGGTGCCCGAGCGCAAGCGAGGGCACTAAATTAACACGAGTGCATTAATTACTCACTTAAGCAAGGTGCGTAATCTACTTTTCTTTCAACTACCAATCTACCTACCGTGATAAAATATCCATAAAATATTTTTTTAAACTTTTCTTGCTAAATATGAAGCATCAAAGTTTTACAATGGTACAAAATGCGCGCCATTTGTTTTTTTTTTCACCAAGTCTGTTTTATTTAGCTCATTTTTATTTTCAGCCAGTATTTTTTTGATCTAATGCATACATTTTACATTAAACTTAGTGGGATACATTAAACATCTGTGGTAAATTTATCTAAATATAAAAAAAAAAACAGTGCATTAATGTAAAACAGTGCAATAATGAGCACATTTTCTGCACTGTTTTGGTTCTAAGCAAAAAATACGTCCTTTGTGATCGGTTTTGTAGTGATTAATGATAACATTACTACGTAGTTGAAAGAAAAACATATTAAACAACATCACCTGTACCTAATTAAAATAGTTGACAAATATCGCGAACAATGGTATAACTTACTTAACTTCGAAAAGCCAGTTAAAGTATACCCCTGGTATAATAAACTTTGTTTATATTAATCAAGCTGAGGGGTGAGGGGTGAGCGGTGCGGGGGGGTGTCTCGAGGGTGCACGTTAAATTGACTTGTCTCCCGCGATGCATTGCACACCTTACGTGTTGTTGTCTACACGGAGGAGGAGATTTGCCAGCAAGTCGTTCAATAATGTTGGTTTTGATTGCGTAGGTAAGAAATAAAGAACAAGAAAGAAGGGCTAAGTTTATTACTCTTCCACAGTACAACAAAGATACTGGTAGAATTGTATGTAGCAAGGAAATTCTAGAATTAAAATTTATGACCCGGAAGACGTTAATTACAGATCAGATAACTTAGGTATCAATTTCAAAATTTCAATTAATATCGAACACTACCGAAAATTCAAATAAAACGGACAAACCTTGGTAAAGGGTAGTTCAGACTACGCTTTACTATTTCGCTGTGTAAATCAAGCAATCCCATACTTTATAGCATAGCGTTTTGTGAACGTGTCCATATAAAATATATGCTAAGCGATGTCGTTGTGCTGTACAATGTTTGCTATAAGCTATATATTATAGCGTAGTGTGAACTGCGCTTAAGTGTACTTAGGCCATAACACGCAGTATCTTCAAATACTCGCCTAATAGTCTTCAAAAAAGCATTCAATATTTCTGCATCACCCTAAGGCCGACTGGTAGAAAATGCTTCTGTACAATATTGTGCATAAAGAATAAATAAACATCCAATTCACGACAAGATTGACAATTCAATCGTTCGCCAAAGTATCCGTCAGTGTGTATAATCGACATTCGTTGGGTGCATTCACGGCTCGCGACAAACTGTCGCACAAATATATCAGTGTAATTGCGAGCCCCTCACACCCACACACATTCACACCGCTACATTGTCACACATGCACGTGTACAAATAGTTCGTCACTATTTTTGTGTGATCGCGAGGGGTGACTGAGTAAGTTTAGAAGTTTTTATAAGAGAGCTCTTTGTAAAAGATTTCGTTCGGAGTAGTACTTCCACCGTAACTATCTATTTCTATCGCTAAGTAGCATTGCTGTGTTCTGATTTGAAAGGCCCGGTGACGCTACAATCCTCTTAGGGTTGTAGGTGTTTAGAAGCGGCGGAAGAAATAAAGATTTTAATGATATGCGCTATAATAGTTGAGTCTAGGAATCACGGCGCATCTTTCGTGCGGAAGATGTCTGGTCCTTAGAAGGCATACGGGAGACACAGGTCTCTTTGAGGCCTCTTTGAGAACTTTAATCTAAAATGCGGTAGGGCACCCACCGGGGACTATCCACGGCTGCACTATTGGAGTGCAGTCATGGAGCGTCTAAGGTGGCTGCAAGACTATTGTAAAATATGGTGTTGTATCTGATCTATTTGAAGGGGTGTGAAGGTGAACTGGATAACTTCTATTGCCAGAAGAAAACGGCGTCTGCCTTTCAAGTTTTTGAAAAGAGTTGGCAGACAGTGACCAGCCAGCTCACTAGCTGGGCCCCCTGAAAAGCCGCCAGTACATAGGCGAAAGGGCAACATGTAGTTGAGTTATTTATACGATGCTCAAAAAGGGAAAGAGGAACTCCGCCTCATTAGTCGACTGTTTATTCAACAGTGGCTGCTGATTTTTAGGTTTGACTTTTATTTTTAATTCAAGAGTCAGTGAGAGTACTTAATTTGGTGTTTTAGGGATAAAACGTTTACTGTATAAAACCAAATTTGTAATAAACATGCAATATAACACATCTTTCAACTCTTCCAACAAACAAAATCTATTTTAAATCGACCCTCCCTGACAATACAACTCTCAACAAAACCGAAGCTATCCGTCTAAAAAGCGGCCGCAAGTTGAGCGATGCGGCTGGGAGGCGGCCGCACCGGGCCGCAGCGGGCGCACCGCGCTCGATTGCCGCAACTCGAACAAAAAAACGAACGGACGGCGACTGGGAGTGAACGTTGTTGACAGTATGTCACACAACTGTTAACTAGCGCACCTGTGGTTTGTTTTGTTACAATACGCTTTTTTGTTGCTACGGGCTTTGTATTAAATATGACGTAAGTATGATATAGTTTTAGATCTTCACATAATATTATTTATTTTGTCCTTTTTGTGGTTTCCATAGAGTTTCTTGTCGGATTTTCACCATAGAAAACGACCAAATGGGACCGTGCACCTAAATTCGACTTTTCGTAAACACCTGTAATAAATAAAAAAAGAAAATGTTTATTAGATTTTTGTAGAAAAAAAATTAGAAAAATTGCACGGAAAATTGGCAAATTGGGAAAAAACTGAAAGTTCTTTTTTCTACGGAATTTTTATAGGACAGGATGTTTGTCGGGTCAGCTACATTGAAATAAAAAATAAAATCTTTAAACTTTTTTTGTTTTCACAGTGCTTGTTTCTTCTTTTACAGGTCCATTGCAGTTCTTTTGAAATAAGCAGTACCCTTAAATTATATTGTGTGTTCATAAATTATAAATTAAAATAATCATTACGAACCTTGAATATTTTTTTCACGTAAACACGCCTGTGATGTATCGAAGGTAGTCTGGAACCGAAAGTTGAATCGTGTTGTACATACTTTCATTGTTAAGTCTCGATCTATATCTAACTTCATTTTTCTTCCCTGCACACATAATGAGCACTTCTTATATCCCGAGCCGCCATAATGCAATTCATATAAACATTACTGGCTGGCGCGTTCTTTTTGAATGGACTCGATTGTCTGTCGTTTAAAATGACGCACCTGTGGAAATGTTGGTGATCGCTCGATATCAGAGACAATGAACCATAGCGTTGTGGTTTTAAGTTAAATAAATATGCATATAATAAAGTTTATATTATAAAGTCTCACAGGCTTAGTTTGGGAGTTATACTCTTTTAACCGTAAGGTGAATCCTGACGTTTCTCTAGAAAAATACGAAGAAAATCAAATGTAAAAAACGTGGATAATATTGTTATTTTACGGTTCATCAATGTCGTTTACGTTTTTTCGACAGCAGTCTCCTCACGACTACAATTTAGGAAATTACAACTATTTCAGGACTCTTTCGCCAAACTGAGTATAGTATCAGATCTTGCAATATATAGAATTAGATTATGTCTGCTCGGATTGAATTTTTGTGTGCATGTATTTATAGCCATATATATAAATAATATGTATGCATGTATGTAGGTATATACAAGGTTAGTCAGAAAGATGGTATTAATCCAAAAGGGTGTTAAAGTACACATAATAATGAATAACTTTTGTTCTACAACTTTTCCCAAAACTCAATAGTTTAAGAGAAACAGTTGCTCAAAAATCTCAAAAAAAAACTCTAAAATCTATCGCCAGTTATGATCAGCTGTGTTTACATTTTAGGTCAGGGGTCATGAATTAGAAGTACCATTTTCTGAAGTTGTAACTAAAGCAGGGATGAAGAATTTTTGAAAAAACTAAAATAAAAATCATTTCATTTGGAAAAAAAATATATCGAATTTTGAAATTTTAACACTTGCTTTCAAACATTCATCAGTGATACTATAAGTGGGCTTCGGATTAGTACCCCCTTTCCAACTAACCTTGTATAACAGCCTCGTTGGTCTAGCGGTCGCAAGCGCGACTGCGAAGCGTGAGGTCCTGGGTTCGATCCCCAGGTCGGGCAAAGTGTTATTCGGTTTTTCCGTGTGAAATTTCTCAGTAGCAGCCCGGAGTCTGGGTTTGTGCCCGGTCGATGGCAATAGGCTCGCCCCCTATTACATGGGACGTAAACATAACGGTGAAATGTGGGTGTACTATACACCTCTGCCAACCCTTCGGGGAATACAGGCGTGAGTTTATGTTATGTTATGTATTTATAGCCTGAAATAAACGTTGTTACTTGAGTGTTATTTATTCCTATTCTTCATTTTCCTTGTTTGTGATTCTAGCCTGAAGAAGCGATTCAATGCATTTAATTGCTCAGCTATAACTCCTTTAGTCTATCTTATGGAACCTCGCGTTAGTTACGTAGAACATAGTTCTGAACGAGTAATAATTCCGTACACGTTCCCACAGTCAGGTAGACTGTATTTTGCAGACTGTTCATTTAGTTGGCAACTCAATCAAGGTCAATATCACGACTCTTTTGATTCTCGAAGCTGAAGTGAAGGTCGGATTTTGTTCAGTATCTGCTGTTTTACGTAACTAAATGTCATAGTTATACTTAGGCACTATTAGAATTGTAACAACATTGTTTCTAACTCCAGCAATTGATCAAATTTTCATTTGTCCTACTGTCAGTGTCTATATATCGGCACCACATGTCTTCATAGCCATAAGACAGGCTAGTTGAATGTTTTCATCTTTTGCGTTCTGAGAACAAATGGATTCTTCTGTCTGTTCTTTCCCAAAGTAACGTTTAAATTAAATAATACCTCGTGATAAATGCAGATAATGAGATTTGATCACAGTACACCAAGTAGGTGATGAAATTGCGCTCAAAAGCAATGTTTACAACATACAACCTATATTAGAATTTACATAAACTAAATTTATATGCACATCAACCACCTATGAAGATCAAAAAAGTTAATAATAGTGACAGCAGTCCAGACGAGGTAAGAACTGACCCAGTTCTGTATAAATAGATACAGGTTGTTTTTGTTCCATCGCCGCGCCGGTACGGAAAATAATACATTGCTGTTAACTGACCTGGATAACTTAGTACATTAAATTAATAGTCGTAAATTATTCAGCACAAGTCTTACGTAGGTAGGTATTTATGTAACAGGCACCTTGTATCTTTGCCACAATTGTAAATCTGATCTTATTTTGAATTAAATCTATTTCATCTCATTCCTGGATTAAACTACTTTCAAGCTAGAACAGCGGGTTGGATACTGATAACAAACTAAGTTAAGGTCTAGAAAGATTCTTTTTTTTTCTATTGGGCTGCTGTAGGTGGTCCTATGGGACGGTTTCTACGTAACCGGGCAGTTATTGGCGAGACCTGAAGGGTCTCCAGCCAATGGGGAGAGAAGTAAAATACTTAACCTAAGCTAACTACTTGTACCACACTAACATCATGACTACCTGCAACAACAGCACTAAGGGCGACCCCTAGTGGGACTCGGACCTCGGCTTAGGGCGTTGCTGGAGGGGGATTAGGGGGGGGGGGGAGACAGCTTGATTAGGGCTGAATTATCGGTGTGACTGCGGAGTCTGAAAAGACGACCGGCTCTACGACGGGAGAGCTCGGTGGATCGTGACCGGCGGCGGTGGGACGTCGCGATGGGCCTTGTCGGCGAGGACGGTATGCCGGACGGCGGCGGACGTTGTGTAGTGTGCTGGTCGATTTACTCGCCTCTTGGAGGAGGGTAATTTCGTCATCGGATACTAAAAGTGTGTGCCTGGAACGGCGAACTTTACTTATGACAAAGGGACTGTTGTCGGCCGCTGCGGCGACTAGGGGGTTCGAATGGAGGGGTGAAAGATTCGTTCTGAATTAGGGTTATTTAAGGACTTATCACACTGGATGCGTTCTGCGTCCTGCGGTCCGGTCAACTCGAACGATGCCTGCACTCTATGTGAACTTCATGGTCAGGGCAACCGGTTAGCGATCCGGTCACGGCAACTGGTCAGCGATCTGACGGGTAGGGAAAACACCGGCCATTTTATATTCGATTGCGTGTTTGTATCGATGTTTTGTGTTCGATAAACATCGAGTATCGATGTTCGGCTACCGATGTCATTATCCATGTCATCATCGATGTTTTTGCAACATCGATCATTCCTAGTTGAACTGCCCGGACCGCCGCCCGTCGCCCGCCGCCTGCTGCCCGCCTGCCCGCAACCGGGCAGCCGTTTCGCGTTCTTCCCACCCCGATCGCCTTACCGGTGCGTTCCTTACGTTCTTTGCTTGTGCTCGCATAGTCAGATCGTAATTACATAAAATATCGGGTGTGTAAAAAGACCCTTAACGATAACGAAAACCACATATTCTACCCATCATTGGGATCATTTTTTTCTACCAGACCATACCTGGGAAACCATTGGTTTTGGAGATATTGAAGGTCAAAGTAGACATTTTTTTTTAGTTTTTTTCATAAACTTATTCTAAGTGATAATACTAAACTTTCTTCCAAACAACCTTATCAAAATTTTCAATTTTTCCTCACAAATTACGCATTTGAAGTTGCAAAAACACAACGAATATCAAACGCACACGACCGCCTTGGCTCAGCTGTGTGGCCGCTGCACGCATGCAAACGCGCGGCATCGCCACAAACACACATTGCGCGCTACAAAAAAAAGCGTTTTTTTTTCATACCAAAAAATAAAAGTCGTTTCCCAGCAATTATTTTTGGTCAATGTAGTTTAGTTTGATGTACAGAGTGCGTAGATTGCGGCTATGTGATGGGTCTTTTTACCCTGTATATTATATGAAATGCAAAATGATGTTCACATAAAATGCGGGCTGCGTTCGATTTGACCGGACCGTAGGACGCAGAACGCATCCTGTGTGACAAGTCCTTTATGCATTTAAATCGAAATCTATATTATCAAGGTTAGTCGGAAAGGGGGTACTAATCCGAAGCCTACTTATAGTATCGCTGATGACTGTTTGAAAGCAAGTGTTACAATTTCAAAATTCGAATATTTTTTCCTAATAAAATGATTTTTATTTTAGTTTTTTCAAAAATTCTTCATCCCTGCTTTAGTTACAAATTCCGAAAATTGTGCTTCTAATTCATGACACCAAATATGACCTAAAATGCCACAGCTGATCATAACTGGGGATAGATAGATTTTAGAGATTTTTTTTTGAGATTTTTGAACAATTGTTTTTCTTAAACTATTGACTTTTGGGAAAAATTGTGGAACAAAAGTTATCCATTATTATGTGTACTTTAACACCCTTTCGGATTAGTACCCCCTTTCTGACTAACCTTGTATAATTCGCCGATCTGCAATATAAAAAATACAAATGTATACCACAGTTAGGTATCTAGTTGGTAGGTATACAATACATTTCTCATAATTCTTCACAAAAATATCAAGTCATAGACATTTCAGCACACCATGTGCAATCAAGCAGCTAATCCGTTCCCGATTGAGAACCTGGCGGCAACAGCGGGATTATCTCATTAAACCAGTCTAACAAGACCCGCGAGATCCTACAATATCAACCAAATGACAGTTCAACGACAATCGTCACAATTATACAGTATATCCATCATAACTTGAATCGTAAAGCTAAAGAAAGCTTTTAGAGCTAGAGGTCATAGAATGATGGACGTTTCAGAGACGCGGAATTACGTTTAGAGGGAGGAATCGGTGCAATTATCATACATGTTCGTTTTGTTAATGTTTGAACTAGTTAAGTGATAACGTACGCCGTGAATGGAATGGATGGTGGGTTTAATGCAAAACAAATTTTGCAAACTAGTGGAATAAGCACTTGAGACAAAGGGTCTCTAAAGGAAGTAGAGTAGAGGAAGAGCAAGGAAACGATAGATGGATAATGTAAAAGATGATAATTATGAATAGAAAGAAGGTGACAACTGAGATGATGGCTAATAGAGATGTATGGAGGAAAAACACATGCTGAGCCAACCTCAAATAAGTTGGTGTATAGGCAGGAGGATGATGACAAAGGGTCTCTAAAAACAATGATATAGGGGCCTATAATATTGATGATCTGACATAATTAAACATCGGATTCGGATGCATATTCACCTAAACTTGAGATGTTGGCTAATATGGAACGCGCCTTTGTATCGAAAATTCCCGCGGTTCCGGGACAATTATTTTAATTAATGTTATTTTTTGGTTTGTCTAACACACACCATTCTTCTTCTTACACTCTACATACACACATATTTGCATCGGGGGTTAAACATTAATTTTAAATAATTATGCAATCCAAGAATCTCGGAGTTTTTTTCATTCTTTCATTTTAAGATGTCGCTTCCATATTATACACCCGGCTAGTTATGCATTCCCGGTGTTCCTGGTATCCCGGGTTTTTTCTTACAAAAAATATATTTTAAGAAGCCGCTTCCATACTTTCGTAGCATAAAATTAACTTTTAGTAAATATGCATCCGAATAGCCGATCCCTAGACATAACACTCGAGGCCCAATGATGACGATTAAATCGTATCTGGTCGCACAATTATGCAATGATGTACCGCCCCCGAGGCCTAAGCTGAGCTTTGTATTTGTGTGAGAATAAATGCAGACGTGTCTTTTGCTTGGTTTAGACCGGTTTATGCTGCTTTTTGGCAATCGATTCTATGTGCACTCACACAAATGCGAAGTTCAGCTTACGCCTTCCAGTAGTAACACACTGACTCGAGCATGTGTCTAGTGGGGCGAAACAAGATCAGTGATTGAGAGTTGATCGTTGCAAACCCTAGAGACAAAGTTGAAGAGTATCATGTGCCTGTAATATCACAGGCACATGTACCATGCACCCTTCAAACCAAAACACAGCAATGCTGCTTCGTACCTACATAAATAGGTACCGTAGAACGGGGTTACTTTGATAATTTTTTTGAGCTTTATACGTTTGTATCTTATTTATTTTCGCTTTTAGCTGCTACATCAAAAATATTTCATATAGACTGAATTAACTGAGATATATAAAATCAGAGAGACCAGATAAAAAAACTACAGAGCATAGTTTTCGATAAACAAAGCAGATGTTTCCTTATCAAAGTTGGACCGTAGGCTTTTACTTTGATAATCCCTGTTTTATCATTCAGTGTCAAGCCTCAATTAGGACTCAAATTTTGTACATAATCAGGGGCGTGATTTAGTATTTTTTATCTTCGCCATCTAACTTTGCAGACACCTCTATACCGTATGGTAAAATAGGAAAACTGTCAATGTTGCCTATACAGTTAAGTAAAATGCATAAGTTCCATTTTTACAGAGATAAGAGATACCAAATGCAATATGTTTAGTAACTATCAATGTCACCCCTTGAAATCAAAGTAACCGCAATCGCTGGTATTGAGTATTTCCTCGGACGAAGTCTTTCACAAGGAGCTGTACTACTACTATCAATGTATTTATGATTAGTAAAAAAGTTAAACAAAATATTGGGGTACTCACCACAGACAATAAAAATAAATCAGCGGAGACGACAGTTAGGAGGGTTGCTAAAAATACCAAAATATAAATAAAACATCGAGCATAGAGAAGAAAATAATACCGAAATATACATACAATTAAATATATAAATCGGACTCATTTGATTATGTAGTTTTACACATAGAGGAATAAACAATACAAAATCAGCTGCAAATTGTAACACTAATGAAGTACATTATAATCATGTCTGACATGTCGCCTCCGCTCTGGGACATTAATCAAGACAATCTGGAGCCGGTCTAGACAATCCCCACACAATTAATACACAGCTAAACACTAACCACATATTATACAAATTAACATCCCCCGAGACCGGTCCGTCATCCATTACCACGAACATCTTAGGGGATGAAAAAGAAAATACATTAACATAATGTGGGTAGTTTATCATTTTTTATTACCGCCCGCGACCGTTCGCGTACGGAGTGGAGTCTTTTAAAGAAAATCCGGCGATGCACGAGACCAATACCTATACAATAGTAGGTAATGTACTGTTGTAAGTTCCGTACCTTGTCGCTCCGAGGAAAATTTTAAATTTAGTTCTAACTTTGCCGTGAACACT